>CM071931.1:80949008-81373636 GCA_016081115.2 Rehmannia glutinosa | reverse complement strand
AGTTACATGCCATTGGTACCACCTCCATCACCACCACCACATGAGCAAGAAGAAGCTGATCTTGGAGACCAACAGGCTTGTATTTTTGTTAATTTTCTTTTCTTTTCATGTTCTAGGTTTAATTATGTGTGTGTGGTCATAATTAGTTAATACATTACGGTATCAAAACTGATTTCTTGTAATATACATAAATATTTTGTGTTTCTAATCTATATGTGTGTGTGTGAACCACTAGGTTAAACTCGGTGCAGATATTACTCATGAATGACGAGGCTTGGACTCGAGTAATTTTCGCAATGACGGGACCCTTTTTTAAGAAAATATATATATAGGGATAATTACATAAAATCCCTTGAGGTTCGGGCTAATTATAAAAAAAAAACCCATTTTTTTTTGAAAATTGCAAAAAAAAAAAAATAAAAATTGAGAAGGTTTGATTCCGCTTATTTCTCTTGATAAGTAAAAAAATCAAAAAAATATAAAAATCATTTCAAAAAACCCTTGATATTTGCAAGAAACATCATTTACCTCCTTAAATTTAAGATAGAACCAAACCCGATCAATGGGCTTTTGTAATTAAGGAAATATTTACGGAGGTTTTTGCAATTTGCCCAAACCTATATAGTGTTTGTTGTAATTATCCCATATATATATATTTGTGCAGACGCTCTTCATTTAACTATTTGTTATGTTTTATTAAAACCAAATTTTGGATCTTTTTTTTTTTTTTTGTAGGAACAAGCACAATCGAGCACTCGAGGACCAAAAAGGAAGAAACGAGATCTAACAGCATCTCGGATTTTGAGACGAAGGAATTTTCTCTCAAACTTTTTCGATGTAATGAGGACTACGATTATATATTGGAGATGAATGAGGTAAATATATATGTATCCTTTTTATCAAATCAAACTTTGTTTTATATATTATAAAATTTAATCTTTGTAGATATATAGCATATATAGAGGGATGAACGATAAAATAAAGGACTTGTTATTAATCAGGAATATAAATAAGCATGACAATTGACATGACTTGATCATATATACTTCAAGATGACATTTGATTATATATATCATTGTGAACTAATTAAGTACTTGTTTTTTCTTTTTGAACAACTTAGCGACAAATTAATTTAGTTTCACTTTGCTAATTAGAGATATTTTTAGGCAAAATTGTTTTTTTTAGTCCTCTAAGTGGAGCCACTGGAGATTTAGTCCTTTTTTTTTTTCGATTTTGAGTTTAGTCCTTTTAAATGGAAAAGTCGGACTTTTAGTCCTGTTATCTGCTATAATAGGTAAATGTTACATGCTAGTGGATTATCTTTAATTCAAACTTTAAATAAATTTTAAAAAAATAGAATATTGTTCATGATAAAAAATGAGTTTTAATTTTATACTTTTACATGTTTTATTTAAATTGTGAATTTAATATTTAGAATTAAAAAAAATTATTTCCTTCAAATATTTTACTAAAAAAATCTTTTACTAAAACTATAAATGGTTATTCAAATTTTAAAAATATTAAAATAAATATTATTTTAATTTCTATTTATTTATATTTTTCTTTTATTTTTAATCAAACATTTATATTATTAGTACTAATAATTTCGAAGTACTAATAATTAGTTATTATAATTACCAAGTACTAATAATTCTTTTCAAGTATACTGTATATATATGTATGTTATGCATAAGTATGTAACATGTGTATATTAATGTATATGCATATATATATATATATATAATATTTGATTAAAAATAAAATATAAATAGAAATAAATAGAAATTAAAATAATATTATGAAATTATTTTTCTTATTTTTAAAAATAATTTCTATATATATATAAATTATGAAATTATTCAATATTATAAACTATTTTATTTTATTTATAGTTGAATTGAATATATTTCCAATAATTATATGTGAATTTTATATTTTTTATTCTTTTTAAAATCAATAAGTAACTTAAACCAAAAAAGGAAGTAAAAATAAATATTTTTTTTAAATAGTTTTCGTAAAAAAATGTGTTAGTAAAATATTTGTAGGAAATAGATTTTTTATTTCTAAAATATGAAATTCACAATTCAACTAAAAATTAAAAGTATAAAATTAAACTCATTTTTTTATCATTGATAATATTCTATTATTTTTAAAATTTATTTAAAGTTTGAATTAAAGATAATCCACTAGAGTAACATTTACTGTTATAGCGAATATGAGGACTAAAAGTCGAATTTTGTCCATTTAAAGGACTAAACTCAAAGTCGAAAAAGAAAAGGACTAAATCTCCGAGTGGCGCCACTTAGAGGACTAAAAAACAATTTTGCCTTTTTTAACTCATCTATTAGCAACGAAGTGTAATAATTTTGTAATAAGCTAAATTTAAAAATGAAAACGAAACTATAAAATATTTGTGGCAAATGTCTCCAATTAAATCATTGCTAAGTTTCACTCCTAACAACGAATTAAGTCATTGATATATCATCGTTGTTTCTTTTTTTCTTCTTCTTTTGTTTTTTTTCCTTTTGTACTGACATTTTGTGCTAAAATATCATATTACGCAAAAAGGCAACCACAATATAGGATATTTAGTATTTGCATAAAATATATACAAAAAAACTAACATAACCAATAATATTCTTTGTATATGATGTTACCATAATATGTGTAGTAAATAGTTGCACAATAGTGTGATATTATAGGCTTTTGTTTTTATTGCATTATAGGTTGCAACAGGAAAGGAAACCTTCTATGCTTTATTCCCATCTGAAATATCAGGAAAAATGAAGATGGAAGCAAAAGAAGTTTATCTTGGGCTGAAGATGGTAGTCCCTGTAACTGAAGAAGTATACCCCGATATAGAGAGCAAATATAATTTATCGCTGCAAGAGAGGTTGGAGGGGTGGACCGTCGAAATTAGAGAACGGACTGGAACTACCAAAACGGAGAAGGTATGTTTAGTTAACTATTGAGTAATTAGCAAAAATATATATATAGATGGTAATATAAATGTCTTAATTAGGTAGTAGGTTGCGATATACATGCACAAATATATATATATATATATATACACGATTATCTACATTGAAATACTATTTATATGATGAGATCTTGTCTTTATATTGAGCTGATGTTAGATTTTGTGTTGTTTTTTAATTTATTACAATTCTTGAATTTTCGTTATTTTTGAACGTTTTATATAATATTGTTTTGTGGTGTTTGAATTCCATACAAATCTCTATAGGAATAGTTATTATAGTTTATGTTGTGAAGAACACAATATTGACTTACATTAATTTCCTAACTATTTTTGCTTTCCTCAATTTCAGTTTTATTTCCATGAAAAAATCAACAAAACTTTCCGATCTTTTAACGACGTTGCAACATTCATAATGTACCGCGTGATATACTAGATTGCGGTGAGTTATTTGTATATGGTTTCAAACTTTCCATATTGTTTCTATTTGCTAGTTTTAATATTTGATTAAAGTAGTATACATTTTGATTTACAGGTTCAAGAAGTTGAATGTGTCGTCCAATATGAAAGAAGAATTTGTTGGCTTTTCATATAGCTTTTCCTGATGTAACTCAACATGTTAAAATGTACTCTACTATTGTTTAAATTCATGTGAAAACTTGAAACCAACCTCGGTGGTTCCTTAGTGCAAACACAAGGGGCAAGTAACTAGTTCAATTTAGACTATAATTAATCAGTAAATTCTTGTAGCAATTGTAAGACAATATTAAAACTTAATTGGTATATTTTATTTTTTCATTCCATTTATGATGTTATTATGTCAAACATTAAAGAAATAAAAGTTCATGTAAGTTATTGCACGTATATTGCACCAAGCATATAAAACCCATCCAACCGCACAGTATTTGCACTACTCTCTGCAAAAGATTGGTTTAATATTGAGTATTAGTTATAGGAAATATAATGGATGTTGCTTGCCATGACATTTTATCGTTCTTTTCAATATAGATTAATGATTAATTATCATCCAAAATGTATATCACAAATAACAAGGATACTAGAAGAAGAAGAATTTTAACTCCCTCTTGTAAAATTGTGGCCCTATTGAAATTTATGTTTTGTAAGCGAAATTAAGTTTTGCTCATAAAGACAATGAGAGTACCAAGGATCTAACAACATTGATAACTTCTTTTTTTTTTTGAGTGAAACAACATTGATAACTTGATTACATATTATATGTCTATTCGGAATGACACAAGGAGGATGCACTAATTTATATACTCGTCCTATAAACCCTTACTGCATAAGAATACGATTACAGAGTTATAAAAACATTAAACCTTAAACCGTTCGAACTATTGTATCTTTTTACACTTCACTCTCTATTTTTTTTTTTCTCTTTTTCTATACCACTTGTCATCCAAAGTACATCTCTCGACAGAACATTCCCCAACAGTCTATCACGTTCTTGGCATTATTGCACTTTGTCGTTTAAACTCAGAGACGATATTTCACTTTGCCACTTTAATTTAAAAGTTAAAATAAATTATACATATATTCTATCTCTTCTTCTATTACTCGTCAACAAAAAAACAATTAATAACACTTAAATTAATAAAATTATTTTCTCCCCTTTTTCAACTTTCACAGTAGAATTATAAATTATATTCTATAATTTGATTATTATTTTTGATTGTTTTGAGTGATTTTAATTCATTATTATATATGGGAAACTTATATCTTGCTCTAGTTTTGCTTTAACACGTTGGAATATTAATTAAGCCTAATCATTACTTCTTTGAGGCCTAAAAACAGAGTGAAAAATGGCGGATTCTGCCTTCCGAGTGTTTGGAATAAGATTTCCAGTAAAGCACGCATCAATGGACGTCGACAAATGATTGATAATGGCTTCAGGTACTCCATCAATTTAAATTCACGCTCTGGATACTGAATGAGATAACCTGGCTTGAATATATTTAGGAATGCGAGTTTCTTGTATTTATCTTTTCAGATCTTTGGTTTTCTCTAAAACTATATATATTTTTTTGTATAGAATCTCCATGGAGAGCCATGGATATGGCTATGGCGGGCAGGCATTGAAAAGGACGAAAAACGCAGTGGCAGCACTCTTCAGGTACGAAAAAGAAAAATAATTGAATTTGTCAATCATATATATAACATTATATATCCCGTGTGAAGCAGATTTTGATTTTTTCCTTGTCTTGGATGAGTTCTTTGTGATTAATCTAAGCTCCAAGTTGAAAGTTATGTTGTAAATTAGACTGGACGAAATGATCACGAATGACTCTTATCTTTTAAGAGATGTTTCTCCCTTTTAGATTATCCACGATGTCACACTGAGATTTTAGGAAAATATCTCTCAAGATACAATAGAATTGTTTGATTCAAAATGTGACTTTTTGATCAAACCGAAATTACACTATTTATTTGATTGATGATGCTTGAACCCGAAAAAACTAATAATGTTGTTGCGTGTTTAAAATGTTTAATCAGAAGTCAATCCCCATTTGGAAGCGGCAAAAGTATTCTGAGGTCGGCAAAACATTTGTGTCACAACTTTTAATAAATAAATTATGAAAATATCTAACAAGTTAAACCCTTCAAATACTCTGTATGCATGACTTTGTGCACGTATTATATATACTTGTCTGCGATGTTTGGGAGTACAAGGGCCAACGTTCTGTTGGTTTCGCCTGAAACCGGGGAGAAATTATTTGCAGGAATTAACCCTCTTATGAAGTTTTTGTTGCAATCACATTATTACCTATTTGTAGTTCCGAATCATGGGAACTTCAATTTCTAATCCAAAGAAGACTCCAAGATTCCTCATGGGAGGAAAAAGGGAAAGTAATCTGAAAAATGAATAATTAATTCTAAAATTCCACGCATTAAGGGCTTGGCTAAATATTTCTTAAACTATAGTTTCTGCATCATTTGCTCCATCCCTTCTGATTCTTTAATTAAATAGAACAGAGTTAGTTCAACCTAGAATTTATCAAGTCATATTGAAGCTATTCTTTTATGTTTGAGTTGCAAGAGCTATGTTGTTCCCTGATACAATTAATGTTATTACTAGATTTTTATCGATTTCATCCTTTTTAAGATTTTCTTTTAATTACTATAAGTACATACGGCCTCCATGTTTGGATTTGTTAAAATATACATAAAAAAATATTATTGATTCGTCTATTCACGTTCTCTTGAAGTAAATAATCCTACATCTGGTGATGACTTCCATTGCTTACTTTCTTATTCTAGCACGGGTTGCTTGTAATTGATTTTAAGCTAAGTGTAATATTAGTATGGATGGGGAGAATAGTGAAACTTGGATCAATCACTGATTCATGTTAGTTGTAATTGAATTTAGAGCTAAGTGTAACTCTCACCTACCATTAATAGAATTATGGAGATTGAATCTGGTTTCTTATACACGAATATTCATTGTTTGGGTTCTTTATTTCAGCTAAAAGTATCTATGAACAATTGAACATGCTACAAGTTTGCATGTGGTCAGCACTTAACTAGTTTTGCAGCTTTTAAATGGAATGTATCTCTTATGTAAATTATCTGTTTGACTTTTCATTTGCTTTTTATTTCGCTTGAATCTGTGAGTTTAGAACATAAAGAAATTGCAGTTAACCCTTCTTGTGAATAACCAAAACCAAACTTGCGCTAATTTCAAAATTGCGCAATGTCAGCACTAATTAGTATTTCTTGATAATGCTTATGCGTAAAAAACAAGCAAAAAACAACTAACCAAAAGAAAAGGTGTAATAACCACACGCACATGCATAAAACTAGAACATGAAAGGAAAAGACAACAAATATATATATATATATATATATATATATATATAGAAAAAACACAGCATGCCGACTTCTAGGTGGTAATGAAAGGTGGTGCCAATTACATAATTAATTGGTTGTGGAAAGAGTTCTCCATTCACTCGAATACACCCATAAAAGTGAACTGTCTGTGTTGTTTGGTTCCATCAACAAGGCGAAGAATTAGCACTGGTTAAAGCTAATAATTCCTTTTTTTTTTCTGTCAAAATATATGTATAGATGTTGATGCAAGCTTAAATACATATTTACATTGTTCCGTTATTGGAGTTGTGCGTCTTTGTTATACAAAGTGCGACAAATGTGTGGTGTGTGTGTGTGTATTTGTGTGTGGGAGAGAGAGAATAGAGATGAGAGGCAAAGAGACTCGGAAAGAAAATATAGTAAATCTATGTGTGATTGTTGTGTCATTATATTGAGTAGTGGAGATAAATGATGAAGTAACCTCTCTAGCAATACCTATACTAATTTCCATCTACTATATTAATACCAAATAATAAGGATTTTGCCATCTAAATATTGGAATTTACATTGTATTCAAGTGGGATGATCCTTATGGTTTGTGTTGAATACCTAATGTATGAAAGTATTTGTTGGAAATAAATTCTAATAGGTAGGTTGCGTAGCTTTTTTAAAATATTTTCTTTATTTCTTTTTTCCTTTAGTTTAATAAGATGTTTGTGCAGTTTCTGTGCTTTTACGTTATTTAATTAGTTGCGCAGTATTTGTACAGTTGTATAGATAATGTAGTATTTCATTTTATAATTAAATTATTTCCGTCTCTATAAAATCCAACCACATGCCAACTCTCACTTAAAGAAAAAGAACCATGAACTAGAGAAACAAATGTACAATCAATGATCATTTTTATGTAACTAGAGAAACAAATGTACAATCAATGATCATTTTTATGTTTTTAGAAAAAATGAACTCATGTCATGCTTCTTTATATTTAAATCCAAATCCTATATTTTTATGAATTTGCTTTCTATCATGATTAAACTGTTATAGTAGTTATAACAAAGTGTGAATTGATAAAAAAAAAAGATACGTTTTAACAGCTTATGCATCTCCGATATACATTCGTAGTCCTTTTCACATCTCAAAGCTTTAAGGAAAATGCCCTTGTCTCCACAATCCGGGATGCAGTTGGATCTCGTTTCTTCCTTCGTGGTCCTTGAGTGCTCGATTGTGCTTGTTCCTACAAAAATAGATCTAACTTTTCAGTTTATTGAAACAAAACAAATATTTCTAAATAGTTAAATGAAACACAAATATTTCTATATTGTAAGAGATCAATTTTGAAACCTTAAAAGACCAAAAAAAACAATAAAAAGGAAACCCTCTTTTGAAAAACTGAATGGAAAGACGAGCTGATTATGTGTTTAATTTGAAAATTGAACACTTATCATTTCTTGATAAAAGCTCTCTATTAGAAAAACACTAAAGTGATACATATATATATATAGAAAAAAATGTGATGGTTTGTGTTGAATACCTATGTATGAAATTGTTCATTAAGAAATAAATCCTGAGAGGTGGACAACATAGCTTTTTAAGATATTTACTTATTTCTTTTTTCCTTATTCTAATAAGATTTTTGTTTAGTTTTTGTGCTATTACCCCATTTATATAGATGTGCAGTATCTGTGCAATTTTTCGATGATGTAATATTTTCTTTTACTGTTATACAGTTGAATTTATAATTTTCTATAAATTCCACCATATCCTAATGCTCTATTAACAAAAAAAGAATCATGAACTGGGGAAAACAAATGCAAGTAATCGATGACTATTTTTTATGTTCTAAAAATCTAGTAAGGGAAAAGGAAAAGTGAAGCCAGCTTGACCCTTTGTTTGATTGTTGTATTTTTTTCTAATTTATAAGCTTTACCAATAAATAATAACTTTCGAGTAATGACACAACACACACTAAGTTGATGATAATAATATGTCACACTTCTTTATATTCTCGATTAAGTTCAAGTTATTTTTTTGTATCACCTATCCCTTTACAATCAGTGCTCGATTGTGTTTGTTCCTACAAAAAATAGATCTAAAATTTTAGTTGAAAGAAACAAACAATTATTTCTTTATGAGAAAAACACAAAAGTGACAAGAAAAATATATGTAATTCATGTGTGAGGGTAATGAACTGGTTTAAACTAATGATGGATTTGTTATATATACGTGTATCAGTTCTAAATTTGGTTTTATAAACAATAGATTTCCTCTTAGTTCTATTTTAATATGTGTGTACATGTGGAAGTATTGTGGGAGGTACTCTGCGTGGTGGTGGTGGTGGTGGTGGTGATGGAGGTGGTACCAATGGCATGTAACTTATTGGTTGTGGAAATAGTATGTCGTCCACCCGGGGACACTCATCCATCTCTTTTATTGGTTCCGCTTGCCTAAAAGGTGAAGAATTAACATTGCGGTTAGCAAGTAAATTTTTCTCTATCAAAAAATATATATGTATAGATGTTACTTAGATGCAAACTTAAATGCATATTACCTTGTTTCCGTCATTGTTGTGCGCCATTGCGACAATGGTGTGTGTTTTTGTGTGTGAGGAAGAGAGAGTTTAGAAGAAATGGCACTAAATCTACTTGTGAGCTAGTGTGTCTATATATAGAGAGAAAGAAGGTGATGGTTTGTGTTGAATACCTATCTATGAAATTGTTTCATTAAGAGAAATAAATTTTGATAGTTGGACTGTAGATTTTTAAGATATTTTCTTTTATTTATTTTTTTCCTTGTTTTAATTAATAAGAAATTTGTGCAGATTTTGCGACTTTACATTTTTAATTAGTTGCGCAGTATTTGTTCAATTGCTCATAAATGATGTAGTGTTGTTAAAAGTGTTTGCTTTCAGATTTTCATAAAGAAGAATAGTTTTTTTTAATAAGTTGAGAGTAGTGGTTCGGGGAGGGATGAATTTCAAAGAAACTGAAAGATAACCCGACCCTGGCCAATACCCTTACAAAGGGTGAGCGATACCACCTAAGCTACAAACTCGTGATACTCATAAAGAAGGATAGTTAAAAGTGTTTGCTTTTGAAATTCTTAATGTCCTTTGTGGTGAAGTTTAGGTGGTTTCTATCTTTATAAACATCATATATGCATGAAGTTTAGGTGGTTTTTACCAGCTCATGCATCTCCGATATACATTCGTAGTCCTTTTCACATCTCAAAAGCTTTAAGGAAAATGCCTTTGTCTCCACAATCAAAGATGTAGTTAGATCTCGTTTCTTCCTTTGTAGTCCTTGAGTGCTCGATTGTGCTTGTTCCTGCAGAAAATAATCTAGACTATTAGTTGAGTGAAACAAACAAATATTTCTTTATTAGAAAAGCGCAAATAAGAAGTGATAAGAATCTGTAATTCATGTGCTAGGGGTAAAGAACTTATAGAGTAAACACATCCAGGGTTTGAAGTAATGATCGATCTGTCATGCATGCTTGTATCAGTTCTTTATTTGGTTTCATAAACAAGAGATCTTCTCTTAATTCTACTTTAATATGTGTGTACATGTGAAAGTTTTGAGGGAAATGAGTACATATTGAACTGTCAAAATAACTACGACGATTATTTTGTGGTGTTGTATTCAACCTTTTTCTTTTCATAACAAAACCCACAACCTCTATGCAAGAAATCAATTTTGCTAGTACTTTCATTATTTCCTTAATTTTCTTTAGTAAAATACGATGTTGCAGATTTTGTGCAGTGTTTGTGCTTTTACATTATTTTAGTTAGTTGTGCATTATTTGTGCAAGTGCTTAGATGAGTTAGAGTTTCCTTTTACAGTATAATTTTTTTCCTTCTCTATAAACTTCACCATATCCAAAAACTTTCTTAACAGAATAAAATCAACACAAAAAATCATGAACTAGAGAAAAGGAAATGAGAAACTATCTTGACCCTTTTGTTTAGTTGTCTATCTCTGTTTTTGGGTGTAAGTTTTATGAAATACTAATTAGCGTAATGACCACACACATACATAAACCTACAACATGAAAGGAAAAGACGACGGAAGAAGAAAACACGTTTGATGCTCTTCATTGCGGAGGCGACGTGGTGTCAATGGCATAGAATTCACCATTCACCCGAATACATCCATAAAAGTAATCCATCTCTGTTCTTGGTTCTGCCTATAAGGTAAATATATATTTAGCATTGGTTATAGCTGATAATGAAGTTATTTGCCAAAATATATGTATAGATGTTGATGCAAGCTCAAATACATATTTTCATTGTTTAACTTTATTCTTTTGTAGTTGATTGAAAAGTGGTTTCTGCCCACCCAGTCTAGGAGTATTTGCAAATTCCAAAAGTGATTCTCAACTTCTATATGAAAAATATAACTATTTTTTTCAGATTGAAGCTTAGAATCACTTTTTAGAGTTTGCAAACACTCCCTACATATAAAGACAAGGCATTAGCATCTTCTCATTGGAAAATGGCACTAAATTGTGTGTGTTTGTGTGCGTGTGTGTGAGAGAGAGAGTTCGGAAGAAATGGCACTAAATCTACTTGTGAGCTAGTGTGTCTATATATAGAGAGAAAGAAGGTGATGGTTTGTGTTGAACACCTATATATGAAATTGTTCATTATGAGAAATAAATTTTGATAGTTGGACTGTAGATTTTTAAGATATTTTCTTTTATTTCTTTTTTTTTTCCTTGTTTTAATAAGAAATTTGTGCAGGTTTTTGTGCTTTTACATTTTTAATTAGCTGCGCAGTATTTGTTCAATTGGTTATAGATGATGTAGTGTTGTTAAAAGTGTTTGCTTTCAGATTTTCATAAAGAAGGATAGTGTTTTTAATAAGTTGGGAGTAGTGGTTCGAGGGGAGGGATGAATTTCAAAGAAACTGAAAGATAACCCTAAACCCTGCCCGATACCCTTACAAAGGGTGAGCGATACCACCTGAACTACAAACTCGTGGTATTCATAAAGAAGAATAGTTAAAAGTGTTTGCTTTTGAAATTCTTAATGTCCTATTGTGGTGAAGTTTAGGTGGTTTCTATCTTTATAAACATCATATATGCATGAAGTTTAGGTGGTTTTTAACAGCTCATACATCTCCGATATACATTCGTAGTCCTTTTCACATCTCAAAAGCTTTAAGGAAAATGCTTTTGTCTCCATCCAAGATGCAGTTAGATCTCGTTTCTTCCCCTTGAGTGCTTGAGTGCTCGATTGTGCTTGTTCCTACAAAAAATAGATCTAAAATTTCAGTTTAATGAAACAAAACAAATATTTCTAATGTGTGTACATGTGAAAGTTTTGAGGGAAATGAGTACATATTGAGCTACAATTATTTTATTTTGTTGTATTCAACCTTTTTCTTTTCATAACAAAACCCACAGCCTCTATACAAGAAATCAGTTTTGCTAGTACATTCATTATTTCCTTATTTTTCCTTAGTAAAATACAATGGTGCAGATTTTTGTGCAGTGTTTGTGCTTTTACATTATTTTTAGTTAGTTGTGCATTATTTGTGCAAGTGCTTAGATGAGGTAGAATTTCCTTTTGTAGTAGAATTTTTTTCCTTCTCTATAACCCCCATAATTTCCTAAAACATTCTTAACAGAAAATAAAATCAACACAAAAAAATCATGAACTAGAGATAAGGAAATGAAAAACTATCTTGACCCTTTTGTTTAGTTGTCTATCTCTGTTTTTTGGGTGTAAGTTCTATCAAATACTAATTAGAGTAGTGACCACACACATACATAAACCTACAACGTGAAAGGAAAAGACGACGGGAAAAAGAAAACACGTTTGATGCTCTTCATTGCGGAGGCGACGTGGTGTCAATGGCGTAGAATTCATTGGCTCAACACCATTCACCCGAATACATCCATAAAAGTAATCCATCTCTATTCTTGGTTCTACCTATAAGGTAAATATATAATTAACATTGCTTAGAGAAGAAAAAAAAAAAAGTTACTTGCCAAAATATATGTATAGATGTTGATGCAAGCTCAAATACATATTTTCATTGTTTAACTTTATTCTTTTGTAGTTGATTGAAAAGTGGTTTCTGCCCACCCAGTCTAGGAGTATTTGCAAATTCCAGAAGTGATTCTCAACTTCTATCTGAAAAATATAACTATTTTTTTCCAGATAGAAGCTCAGAATCACTTTTTTTAGAGTTTGCAAACACTAAATGGCTACTTGAATAACGAATGTTACTCTCGTGCAGCAATTGTGCAAATGGATTGAAAATTTTGTTAGAGTTGAAATTTTACGAGTCAAACTCTATTTTTATTTTTGTTATTTTCTGGATAAATTATTCGAACAGTTTCTCTTGAGTTTCCCGCTCGAGTATTTTTGTGTTTGAATTTGCAGCTGTTATTCAAGTGCAGGTTTGAGAAAGTTGGACAAAAGATCCAACATTCTAGGACCACTATTCTCTAACAACTCACTATGTAGTAGCTTCTTGCATGATTGTTTTTGCAGGTTATCTGCTGGACTATTTAAAGGATTAAGCTGCTGGAAATCGTACACGGATTTATGAGAGAAAAAGTCTGAAGATTGAAGAGTTCATATATTTTATACAAGAGTGTTTTAAGGCAATGTGCCTAGTGTTTTTAGTGGTGTCGTGTCACCTTTTGCAATATCTTCCTTCAATGTTTCCTTCTTGTAAGTTTTGAGAGACAAGTGTTACCTAGTATAGGTTCAATTGTTCTCTTGTATTTTATGGTAGAATATAACTTGAAGATCAAAAACAAAAGGGTCTTCATCGATTTTGTAATTAACATTCTGCTTACTATTTTTGCCTTAAGGGCGCCATACAAGTATTTTTACACTTGTACAAATTTTGTACATCTCGTGTTTATTTTGTTTATTATGCCTTTTATTTTAGTTCGTAAAATAAACAGTGCATTTTGTTAAAATTGTTAAGTATTCCCTTGTGTAGTTGTGTGACACAGCAAGTGTTGTCAATACTCTACACGACACACTGCAACTTAATAGTGAAATAGGTAATAGTTTATAAGCTATCATGCAATGTTAGCATTTCCTCATTAGATGAATTACCAGTAATCTTAATTTTAGCTACCTAATACACACACTGATACAATTATGTTTGTTTCTATTTTGTAAATTGCACGGGGTACTTTTTAAATAAATACAAACATCAAGGAAGTGTTCATAATACAATAGGGGGCATTTGGATTTTTGAAAAATAAGAGACTTTTATGTAATTAGATTATCTTATGACAAGTTCTTTAAAGTGCAGCAGCTATTATCTTCTGCCAAGGCATAAACATGATTTTGTACCATATTCTTACAGACAACCCTTAAAATGCTAGCAAAAAAAAACACAAAACATGTACACATGATTCATCTCACAAACAAACACAAAATAATTTATCCAAGTTCATCAAACCCCTCATCAACCAGTTCCATCAAATACAAAGGATGCTATTAAAACATAGAAAACAAAAAGTCATTCATATAATTCCCCAAAAAAGGTTTCAAGTATACAACAAAACTAGCATGGTAAATAACACGATAAATCCGTGTTACCATTAATCGATCGACATCCCATCTGCTCGAGAAACTTAGTCAAACGCAAATGCTTAGCCGCCCACTGCTCCGCCAGTTTCTGCTCTTTCACTTCCGCTTCCCTTCTCAATCCGGCCAACTGTTCTCTATATTCGGCTTCAATTCGATCAAGTGTAGCCTTCTGCTCGTCCCTAAGCGCTTTCACTTTCGCTTCGATCTCCTCCATTTTCTCCCTCCTCCGACACGCCTTCTCAGATTCCAATTGCAATTCTACGCGTTTCAATCTCCAAACGGCTTCCTTCCTATGTGCGGTCCACGCGCGATGCCCTTCGTCCAATTCCCTACAGCAATCGACCAGTTCACAAACCAACGGATTATTATTATTCTCTCCCACCTGAGGAGGATTAATAATCCCGGGGGTACTCTGTAGCCACGGGATTGGTGGTGCCGGTGGGACCGTCAATGGCGACAGGCTTAAAGTCACGGACGGCGTCGTCGCGCTAGAGCTAGCCATCCCCATCCACGGAGGAAGCACGGAAGGCGTGTTATTCGGACTAGGCATTCTGATCCGCGTTTCTTTAACGAGCTTCTCGGCAAACGTCTCCAAAATGTGATCGTATTTACCCTCTTCGATCGGTTCGATAACTTTATTACTCTCTTTCTGTTCCCGCTGCTGTTTTTCTTTAAAAACCTCCCACCACTTCCCGAGGCGTTTCGCGGTCCGACCGGGGACTTCAGCCGCGATTTTTTTCCACTTGTTGCCGTGTTTGGCTTGGAGATGGATGACGAGACACTGCTCTTCTTCGGTTAAGGATCCTTTCTTGATTCCAGGTTTGAGATAGTTTTTCCACCTCTCCAGACACGATTTCGCGTCCCGGTTGAGGGGCTCGTTCATGCGTTCGGACACGAGGTGCCAGTCTCTCGGGCCATATTGTCTAACGTACGAGCGTAACAATGCGTCCTCCTCAGGTCGCCACCGCTGCCTTTCCTTCATTCTCTGCCCATGGCCTTACACTCTTCATAATGATCTGTTTTTAACATGTTGGAAATCAGACAATAAACATAAGAGACATTAACTGTACTAATGAAAAGGCATCACTTAGCATTTGAAAACATAAATTTGCTAGTTCAATCACAAGGTTTATTCATAAATCTTAAGCAACATATGCCAATCTGCGCATACTTAGGATAATTACAGAAAAACCCCTTGAGGTTCGGTCTAATTACAAAAAAAAAGAAAAACCATTGGTTTTTTTTAAAAAAATTGCAAAAAACCCCTTGAGATTTAATTATGTCTTACATTTTCCCTTCACAAAAAAAAACATTTCAAAAGTCCGCCTGACATTCATAGAATATTACAGTTACCCCCTTAAATTTAAAACAAAATCAAACTTGAGGGGGTATGTTTTGTAATTTTAAAATATCTCTGGGTTTTTTCGTAATTAGCCCAAACTCTAGGTTCCAAATAAGATTCAGAATATCACCTAAGTTTTCAGGAGAATTGGAAAAAAGTTAACATAACCGTATAATATTGCTCCTAAGACTCAAATATGAGAGGTGTTAATAAAGCAAGTCCATCCCGAATTGATCCAGAGATTAAGAATAGGGGTGTCAATCTCTGACCCGACACGAAAACGCGACATGGAACCAACCTGAAGTTACTGAGAAACACAAACACGACTAACACGAATCCGACACTAAGTTACCAATATAACGTAGTCTTATCTTTTACATAATTTTTGATGTATTTTGAGCATAACCCAAAATCAACACGAACCCGACGCGATGACAAAAATTGATATCCCTAATTAAGAATTTCAAACGCACCATAAAAAAAAATCCAGGTAAAACTGCACATAAGCCAGAGATCTCAAGAATCTCCAGAATATGCTCTTAGATCTAGAAAAAAAAAATTATTGTACCATCAAGAAAACAGAATAAATTTTTCAATTTTCTGTCACAATCTATGTAAATTACAGAATAATTGTATGAAATTATGCCAGGTTTCCACAAAAGAGTTAGCAAGCCAGCATAAAACATCAAGAATTAGTTCTGTATTTCCCAATGAACAAAGGGACATCTCTTTGCCAGTCCATATAGGGAGTGTTTACAAACTTCCAAAAAAAAAAAAGTGATTCCCAATTTCTAGATGCAAAATAATAGTTGTTTTCTTGTGTCTAGAAGCTGAGAATCACTTATTTTTGGAGTTTGCAAACACCCCTTTATATAAGCCAACATGTATTTATATTCACCACAATAACTAAATAAAAGATTATATCAAAACATTGATCAACAATAAGATTTAAGTTTTATATGCTCAAAATTCAATAATACCCAGCTAATGTTTTCAAGCTCACACACACACACAAAAAAAAAAAAAAAACACTAAGAAAATAGAACTCATGCTCTATGTACATAGCTGCATATAAGTTCACACTTTTTTTTTGTGTGCATTGATATAACAAAAGTGGATATAACAGGGGACCAACAAGGACAAAAAAAAAACAGAAGAAAAAACTAAAAAAAAGGAGACATGATATGAGTTCAAAGGCAATACATACTACCTTCTATATTCTTCAACTAATGTGATACAAAAAAACCATTAGAACAATCATAATTAAACAATTTATCACCTAAAGATTCAATTTTTATCCACATCCCTCATCAACAAACGTTTGCATGAGCACAAATAACTCAAAAGAAAATGAGCTGAGTTAATTATAGAAAAAAAAAATAACAAAAAGAGAGTAAAAACCTTCAAAGAGAACAGGGCTTACACTAATAATGTTCAAGAAACATTTTTTTCTCCATAGCCCATATTGGGTTCCAACAAAATTCAATCTTTAACACTATGAAAAGAAAAGGAAAAAAAAGCCCTTTTTGTTTCTCTAAAGAATAGAGATCTGGCAAACAAAGGTGGGAACAAAAGAAACAAGAGAGGGGGTAAAAGAATCAAGCAAGATTAAAAGAAGTGGCTCTTTTTTCTTTCTTGTAGTTACAATTCTGACGTAGTAAAAGGAATGTGCTGACGTTTACACCCTCTTTTGATGTCTGAACTAAAATGGCTACACATAACAAAGACATACATACACACACACAATTATTAGGGGTGGCAATTTGCATCATCGGATTGTGTTTGTATTTAGTTTTCTGGTCAATTTCTGATAATATTTAAAATATATCAAAAATTAAATAAAAAATAAGATATTTTTGTTTTAAAACAAATTTGTAACGCCATTCTTGTTCGTATTAAATTTGTGTTAGTCGTGCTAATGTTCATGTTTGTCTCATTAACATACTTTTAGCCGTCCTAACAATTGTGAGTGTATCGAAATCACTTAGTAGTTTTTTATTATTATTAGGGTTAATTGCAGTCTGCCTTCCAAACCATAGCATTTTTGTATTTTGCCAACAAAACTTTGAAAATACACATTTTATCCTCTCGAAATTTTATATGATTTGTTCTTGACTTTAGGCCCAAGTTAGCTCCTAAGAAGAAATTTCCAAAAGTAGATAAAGTGTAAAAGTCACCATAGTTTCGAAGGAAAAATACAATTATCCCTTATTATATTATTTGCATAACAATATTCTTTTGGTAGTAATATTAAAGAAAAATGAAAATAAAGAGAGGACTTGATGGGGGTCAACGAGTAGGGATAATTAAAAAATCAAAAAATGAGAGAGCAACAATGGGGTCTATTTGCTAGCACCCACAGCGTATATGTTCGAATTTTCATGGTAATAAGGTAGAGGAGGATTTCATGCGATTCAGTTTATGTCAGCTCATGACTCTGACTTGTTTAGACGCATTCCGCGATTCACTTCCTCCACAAAACTCTAGTGCGATTCACTTCCTCCACAAAACTCTGACTTGTTTATTTTTTAGAGAGCAATAATGGGGAAATTCCCCCAAGCGTACAATAGCCTAGGTCCTTGCAACTATCATGATCATGGTATAAAGGGTGATATTTCACTGCTAACTTTAAATTTCTCCCTCTGCGACTTTTTCCTATTTTCTGCAAAAAAACTGCACCCCTTGGACGTGACTAGACTGCTACACTTTGAGTGTGACAACATTGATGCCACAATCCCTAATACTATGCACCACCCACACCACCTTATCTCTATTACTTGTTTTTTTCTTTTTTCTTTTTTGTTTTAGATTAATACTTTCTTGTAGTTAGTGGTAAATCTAAAAATTAGACATGTATTCTTTGTCGAAAAAATTCTAATCTAAAATCTTGATTGCATTAAAAAAAATGGTGACAAAACACGTAGAGTTGTCAAAACCAGTCCGGTCCGATTGGCTTGAAGCAAATCCAATGTAATTTTAATACATGGACTCGATTAGACTCCCCAAAATAGTGGCCCAAAAGAGTCCGATCCGACCTGATTTCTACCTTGGCACAACGTGCCAGCACTAGCCCAGCCCAACTCGAACAATTTGGCAGCTCTAAAGACATGAGATATGCCAAATTGCTATCCCGACTAAAATATTGATTTGTTTGACTAACTATAAGACTGAACTGTTAATTTGGCTAGAAAAATCGAGTATGATAGGCCTGAAACATTATCGAACTGCTACAGATCACCGAGCTTGAGGGATGCTTGTGTTTGGAATTACATTCACTGGAGAATTGGAACTGATCGAGCTCATAATGGATAATGTTGACTCGTAAACTGAATTATGTTATGGAAAGTACCCTAGATTCCTATTAATAAAATTATGGAAATCACATAAACCCTAGCTCCAAATCCGAGGAACCCTCAAACCTCTTCTCACGGTTGTTTTGTGGGCACCAAGGTAAAGCAAGCAACAAACATTGTCCACATAAACATGGTATAAGATTGTATATAACATACTTTTCTTAAGTAGTTCGGATCTTTTAGTTCTTACTAGTATTTTAATTCAACAAAGTGAATGTCACGTATACAATAATGAATGTTCGAATTGAAACAACATACGAAAAATCGCAGGACTAGAAATCTTGTATGTTTAAGATCATTATAATACATGTTATATTTATTATGTTGTCCCTAGTAATTTAATAAATATTTTTATATTTTATTAAAATATTTATCAGTTATTAATATATTCCATTTACTATTCATGAAAATTTAAAATGTTTAAATTTTTTTAAAAAAAAAAAAGAAAAGGATTTTTCCAAGCAGAAACTGAAAGGTGTTGAAAAAAAAGGGGGCCCAAATAGGGTGTGGGACTGTAGTCCGGGTTTCACGGCATAAGGAGACGAAAGCGATAAAGACACGACCTTACTGTCCTCTTATGTCTCTTTCTCACTATTGTCAGTGATACGTTACGTCTGTTTTTCCCCCTCTTACTTTTCTTTTTTCCCTTTTTTCTCCTCTTATTCCTCACTATTTCAATTTCTAGTACACACACTAGTACACTATTTTCTTTTCCACCCAACTACTTCCCTTTAAATTTCTACATTGCCCCTGTTGGCCGGCCCTGGTTGACTGGTTCCAGACTAGAAAACACAGGCATTTCTATGAGGATGATGTATTTGTATTAGATACATATCGGATATGATACTTTATATGATACCCTATGGATACTCAATGGATACATATGTAAACGTGTATCTATTTTTAAAAAAAAATAGGCATAGCAATTTGAAAGAAATAAAGTTACATCCGTATGAATTCTGATAAATCCACACATTGAAAGATATACAATTTATTCGGTTGCTATATTTTCAGTGTGTTTTAAGTGTATTTATGTGAGTGATCACATTTTAGATCTGCGTATTAATAAAATTTTAATTTTCTTATGTTTGAAGCGTTGGTTTTTTTAATTGTATATAGTACGTCTATATTTTCAATAATATAAAAATATATATACGTATTCTTGTACCTATGTCGTATTATACTTATGTCTCGTATTCGTATCAGTGCTTCGTAGGTATTGATCTTTTTTCTTTGTGATTAATCAATAAATGTTTGAGTTTATTTAATTATATGCCCATTTTTAGCTTCATTTATTAATTGAACGAAACGCATGAAGTTATAATATTTATAAATTTACACTCTCTCTTCTTTCATATTTACATTTTTCACCCCTAGTTCCAAAGGTGGCTAAAATTAAATTTAGATGCTGAAACAGTTATCTTTTTCCTTGAATCTTGAGTGACATTACATGTTAAAATCTTTTCACCTTTTATTCCCAAATTCCAATTCATTTTTTGGGAAACTCTAATCAGAAGTATAGAGCCTAGTTTTAGCAAAAAAATTATAAAACAAATATTTTGTGATTTTGTATCAGATTTGAGTCTCTTTTCCCCATACTGTAACAACTAATGACCTGCATACTGTAACATAATTTTTGTCATATTATAAGATTTAGCACTAAAGAGAGCAGTATTTTTGCAGGGTTTTGTATCCTGTTTCTTGTTACACTGAGATACACATATTTATATTAAATTAATAAAAGTAAATAATAGAGTCTAATTTATAGCCTGTGATAGTTAAATGCCACAGCTACTTTAGAGGTGGTGATGAGTGAGACAATTTTGAGGCATCAGAGGGGACAACAAATCTTTGGTTAATATTTTTCAATCTGTGGCATTTGCCACGTATTTTTTTGTTTTTATGGTGGATTGGGAGTGTTTGAAAAAATAGATGTATGTGTTTTTATATTTAAAAATTCAATTTCGAAAAAAAAATTCAGGTTGTAGTAGTCAAGTGGCGAATAACCATTGTTGTTTGCGATCGATTTCGCGTCTTTTATGTTGTAATAGCATGTTGTATTTTATTTGATATTTTAATATGCAATTCCCTAACTGTTTTTTTTAATTATATGGTGTAAACTTTTTTATGTAATCGTGTTTCGATTGAGTAATATTTCGATTGATAATATCCAGAAAAATTGTATTTTTATATTTAAAAATTAAATTTCAAAAATAAAAAAATAAAAATTCGGGTTGTGGCGCCAGGTCAAACCAGGCGCCTACGTGTGATCAATAAACTGGCGCGCTTAGTAGCGCGCTTTTTAAGCGTCTACACCTATTTTTTCAAAACACTCCAAATCCACCATAAAAACAAAAAAATATGTGGCAAATGCCACATATTGAAAAATAACCCTGAAAAAAGGGCTTTTCTTGGTTTTCTGCATATCTTACAATATTTAGTTCAAAACGTGTCTTCTGCTATTATAAATACAAATAATCATAATAAATATTTAATATTTTTTCTAAATAATTTTACAAAAAAATGCTGGTTTTTAAACTTGAAACCGACAATCTCGATTCCACAACTTATGATATTAGGGAACCATAACCGAAACCGACCTACAAATTTCATGTTCCGATTTTAGTTCCAGGTTACGGTCAATGGTCTTAGAAACCATTAGTCACGGTTTCAATTCCAATTTAAAATTCGGTTTCGGTTCCATTTGGTCATTCATGCACTAGAGGGAACAACAAATCTTTGGGCTTATTAATACCCATATAGATGTAAAAAGGGTTCTTGTTTTCTTTTATTTTTTTCAAATAAAAAAAAATAATCTTTTTTGGTGTGGGGTGGTAGGGGTGGGGTGGGGGTGGTAAGGGGTATGTTTGGAAATGAGAATTGTTGATGTGGACATGTCAAACGTATTGTAAAATTGAGGGAGATCCTGATCTGATCCTCTCTTCCCAAGACTACCCCACCCCCCACCACCCTCTGTCCCTTTGGAAATGCTTTTCATTTTGTGGTTGCAAAGTGTGAGCACCTAGCCAACTCAGATGTCCGCATAAGCGAAAATAACCAAAGGATTCTTTCGATATTCGACATTTCGATCCGATCGTAAAAAAACATTTTGTTTCGGTTTGTTAACATATCGAACCAAGTTTGAACACAATTTCTCGTTCGATAAAATATAAAGCTCGGCTCGAGTTCGACTCGATTAGCAAAAAATTAACACAATATGTGTAAAAATATCGAGCTATTGGGGTTCAATTCGTGTTAGACTCGACTATAGCTCGTTCAAGCTCGACTTTATTAAAAATCAAACCAAACTCAAACTCAAATTTTGAAACTCGATAAAAATTCAAAAAGACTTAAATAATACTATGTTCGGCCCAAATCGATTCGTTTACCCGCTTTACTTGTGAGGAGAGGAGGTTGAGATTGACTAAAGGAAATGATGCAACTTTGTGAATAAATCAAGATAAAATCTTGCGTTTTATAAATTGTTGAAAAGACTTTACTTATAAATCAAATCAAATCCGTCACTTCGGGATAGGCTTGTAATGGGGCCACCAGATTGAATGTGGCCTGATCCATCTTGAATATGACATGTAATTTTTGGGCTTGTGAGCCCAACTTATTGGCCTTTGAAGATCCAATAAATAAGCCCAATCCCAAGTCCTAGTCCGATTTTGATATTTGTCACAATGGGCCAATACCAAGCGGAACAACGCGGCCCATTTTCCACATCTGGCCTAGAATAGTTCATTTATGGCGTCGGCTGTTATGGAGAGAAATTGGTCTCGCAAAGCAGATGTGCAAATCATTAATGAAATTTAAATTTAAACTAACAATATTAAATGTTGGCATTAATGCTATTGCCATTCTAATAAGAATTAATTATAACAGGGGAATTCTGGTGTGACATCAATAATTTCAAGAGAAGGCAGGCTTTAAATTTAACTTTCTAACTACAATTTTGTTAGGGATAATTGCAAAAAGCCCCCTAAGGTTTGAGCTAATTACAAAAAAACCAAGATATTTTTAAAAATTACAAAAAAAAAACCTTGAGATTTGATTGTGTCTTATATTTAAGGAGGTAAATGTAATATTTTGATAAAAGTAAGGGGAGCTTTTGAAATATTTTTTTTTGCATATGAAGAGTGAAATATAAAATGGATCAAATCTAAGGGTTTTTTTTATAATTTTCGAAAATCTTTGTTTTTTTTTGTAATTAGCCCAAACCTTGGGGAGTTTTTTGTAATTATCCCATTTTGTTATTTGAACCTCCAAGAAACACTAAACTTTAGTTTAATTAATTATTAATGATTTGAAAAATAGTTCTAATCAAGAATCTAGTTGAAATTACTTCTAAACCTTATCAAGTTTAATTATTTTTTAATGATTTGACAAAATAGTGAAAAAAAAAACCCAACTCAAACTTATCCATATTAAAAAACTCAAAGTCATCTGCAACATATATATAAAATTTACCACCAGCCTTGTAAGCTCAAGTGATGTCGCTCACTTTTGCAAATAATGTTGATCATTGTGATCTTTTTAGTTTATGTGATCCACTCCCCATCACTCTTCCCAATTAATTAAAAAAAATATGTGTGTGTCCAAAACATGGAATATTTAATGGAATTTAGAATTCCATAACATTGAATGTATCCTTAATTTAGATTTTCATGGAACTCATTAAATTTTGAAGTCTCAACTTGGATTTTAATGGATTCCACGAAAATTCAATATCCTCAAACATTTAATGAATTATATTGATTTCGTTTATAAATGGATTTGAGTGGATTTTAGTGGAATTAGAAGCTATATTTATAAAATTCCATTAGAATCTGATGGAATCCATATAATCCATATAGAATCCATTGAAATATGGAATCCATTGAATTATTATGAATTTCTATTAGTTAAAAAATCCTTCAAATTCTATGTTGTGACACTTCCTAAACAAAATACATAAAAAGATAGTTATAATGTAAAATTGTGATCTTTTCCATATTATAATCATTTTTTATACAAGGATAGTGTTTAGTGCATTAGCTTAGTGGATGCAAATTGTACTAAAATATGTTTATGTAATAGAAAGGACGACAAACAAGTCAATCTTGCATACCACAAAGGTCTTAAAAAAGTCAAAAGGCTCATCAAGATTGCATCGTTTTGTATCTTTTGCTCATTTTATTTTAGAGTTATTGATTTTTTAGTAACTGGCATA
Organism: Rehmannia glutinosa; assembly: GCA_016081115.2. Classification (NCBI taxonomy): domain Eukaryota; kingdom Viridiplantae; phylum Streptophyta; class Magnoliopsida; order Lamiales; family Orobanchaceae; genus Rehmannia; species Rehmannia glutinosa. The sequence goes on along the minus strand of CM071931.1, from coordinate 81,349,357 downwards.
TAGACACTTTGTTGGTTTGGTACATGACATTTCCGAGTTACTAATTTAGTACCAAACTTTATCTTTTTTTATAAATTGGTATCTATTCACTTTTAAGGACGAAAATGCCCCTAAGATTTTTTTATTTTTGTTAAAAAATTAAGTATTAATTAGAATTATTAATTTAAAAAAAAATTAATTAAGAAATAACTTATTATTATTTAAAGTAAATTATTAAATTCTTAATTGTAAAAAATAAAATAAAATAAATTAATTATTTTTTTAAAATTCGATTAAAAAAACTAATTAAGAATTAATATATATTAATAAAAAATTGCTATAATTTTCTTATTTACTATATTAATTTTAAATTTTAAATTATTTAGTTTTCATTTTAATTTTTAAAATTAGTTACTGAACTAATTTTGCTTTTCGATTAATTAAATTTTAATTTGTTTATTAATATACTAATTTAATGTAATTAATTTTATTTTTTTCTAAAAATTCATTAATACTTTAAGAAACTTCTTTTAATTTTAATTAATTAAATTAATTAAAATTTAATTGATTTTATAATTTAAATAAGTATACTCAATTATGATTTTAATTTATATTCAAAAATACTTATATTTCTTGGAGGCATTTTCGTCCTTAAAAATGATTAGGTACTAATTTATAAAATAATATGAAGATGAAAGTCTTAAATTGGAATCCTGGAAATGCAGATCAAACCAAAGAATAATTTATAGATCGTGACTAAAAAACCCTTTATTTTATTCAAGAACTTTTCTTTTAAACATTGAAGAGAGAGAAAATACACATGTCGAGAGAGAGAGAGAGAAGAGGGGGCGCGCGATATGGTTGGGGGTTAACACCTAACTTGCAGAAATAAAACACAATAAATTCAGAGAATTCACATTACATCCACCGCTGATAATGAAGTTTTTTTCATTTCATTTAGGCCCCTGAGCTCAGCAACTAGTTTGTTCTTTGCGCATGTATTAGGGTGGGAAAAAAAGAGTTCTTTGGGTTTGAATTTGAGAGCTGTTTCCTTAAGCTACAACAGAAATTTGGGTTTTAATTTTGGAGGGTTTTTTAGGGATTCTTGATGGGGATATGCTTGAGCAACCAGATAAAGGCTGAGAGCAGTTTTCATACTGGTACAGGTACATTTTTTAAATCCCTTTTCACCTTTTTATTTAATGATTTCAAAATAGAATCTTTTTTCTGCTAAGAAATGAATCATAACTTTGAAATATTATTACCATTTTTTAAATTTTTATTTTTATTGTTTAAGGATGATATCTGTACTAGACAGTCTTTGAATTAAGCCCTTTTGTTTGCCTTAGTTTATATGAATTTAGCACTTATTTATTTAATCTGTTCAATCCTTATTATATACCATCCAGTAGTGTTGTCTGCTCTTTGACATATGCTAATTGTTTAATATGAATGGAATTATGAAGCTGGAATGAAATTAAAAGTTCATCTGCTCTGCATTTTGGATTTGTTATTTTACTGAAGTTATGTTTGCAAATGGATATTCAACCTACCTGAAGAAGGGAAATAAATGGAAATATGGCTTATGACCATAAACGATGGAGCGATATGATCCGTATAACTGCCGACCCCACATTGTAGGATTAAGGCTTAGTTTGCTGTTGTTTTTACTGAAGCTATGTTGGCAAATGGATATTCAACCTGCCTAAAAAGGGGAAAAAGGGGGGGGAAAAGTAGTTATATGGGTACTTGAGACTACAAAAATCGGACGGGAGTGTTTGCAATTACTAAAAAAAATTTCTCGAAAAAAGTTACTTTGTAGTGTTTTTAAATGACAACTTCTGCTTCATTTAATCAGAAATCAAAGTAGGGAGATAGGTGATTTAGTTTTAGATTTCTGTTATGCTTCTAGTTTGATTTTTACAAACAAATAAACACTTTTACAACTTTTTCACCAAACACTTTCAACTTCTGATTCTATTTGCAAACACTACCAACTTCGGATTCTCAACTATTTCTACTTCTGCGACAATAAATCACATTTGCTCCCAACGTATTATTCCGAATGCCATTTTTGTGCAAGAAGATCTCTTTCTTAAAATTCCATCACTTGTTTCCAAGTTTTCTGAAAGAATTTGCAATTATCGGTGAAATTGTGTTAACAATCTCGTTGACATTCCTAATTCTCGACCCCTTCTGATTGTTAGATGTTGGTATGACTTCGTCTAAAATGGCCAGTAGAGATGGGACCGAGTTAAGTAATTCAAGCAGCAAAAGTTCTTCAACATCTGTACCTCCAACTCCTCGAAGTGAAGGCGAAATACTTCAGTCCTCTAATATGAAAAGCTTCACATTTAATGATCTTAAGGCAGCCACAAGAAACTTTCGTCCGGACAGCGTAATAGGGGAAGGTGGATTTGGTTCTGTTTTCAAAGGCTGGATTGATGAGCATTCACTTGCAGCATCGAGGGCTGGGTCTGGTATGGTAATAGCCGTAAAGAGACTAAACCAAGACGGGTGGCAAGGACATAAAGAATGGTTGGTATGTAAAAACCTTTCATCTCTTTAAACCTTATACATTTTACAGAAAGGAAATCAATTTTGTTGTTAACTTTATTCTGCACGCATGTACAGTTCGACTTACTATTTGGTTAGTATGTTGGAATTTATTGTTTGCAAACGCTTAGAAAAAGTAATTTGTCAACTTTTGATTGGAAAAAAAGAATAGATTTTAGTGTTTTTAAATGTCACTTCTGCATAATTTAATCAAAATCTAAAAGCAGCGGAAGCGTTACTTTAGATTTATGATTCTGCTTTTTTTTTTTTGTTTTTAACTTTTACACACAAATAAAACACTTTGACAACTTATTTACCACGCCCTCTCTTTTAACTCATTCAACCTTTAGCTTCTGTTTGCAAACAATACTAAATTTTGATTCTCGACTACTAATGTGGATTACTTCCTCTAAAAGCAGAAGTGTTGCAAACACTCCCTTTATCTCCGAACCTACTAATGTGAGGGAATTATCACACATATGCCTAATGAAGTATTTCTGTCACTTATTTTAGGCAGTCGAGAATATGAACAAGGCTATTAATATTGTTAAGGGATAATTACAAAAACACCCCTAAGGTTTGGGCTAATTACAAAAAAACCCAAATATGTTTCAAAATTACAAAAATCCCCATCAGGTTTGATTATGTGTAAATTTAAGGAGGTAACTATAGTATTTTTATAAATATTAGGGGGGTTTTGATATGTTTTTTTGCTTATGAAAATATAAGATAGAATCAAACATCAAGGATTTTTTTGTAATTTTCAAAAATATTTGGGTTTTTTTGTAATTAGCCCAAACCTCAGGGGTGTTTTTGTAATTCTCCCTATTGTTAATAGAGTTCCAAAAATGATGATATTGCAGGGATGTGGTGTTTCCTAGACATTCCTATTGTTGTGGTGTTAAAACATAGCTTGTGTTGTTTTCGCATGTGAAATTCGTACCTTTTTCTTATTCATGTGTTTCATTTGGATTAACAGGCTGAAATCAACTATCTAGGACAGCTGCATCATCCTAATCTCGTAAAATTGATCGGTTACTGCTTAGAGGACGACCACAGACTCTTGGTCTACGAGTTCATGCCGAAGGGCAGCATGGAGAATCACCTATTCAGAAGTGAGTTCAGCATTACCTTCCTAATCTAGCTCACTATCACGAAGAATATATTTGGTCTAGAAATTAAAACCTACTCGAAAAATCTAGTAATGGATCGATTTCATGTTGAACTAGGAGGTTCTTATTTCCAGCCACTTTCATGGGGCCTAAGAATGAAAATTGCTCTTGGTGCTGCCAAGGGGCTTGCATTTCTTCATAGTGCTGAAGCAAAAGTAATATATCGAGACTTCAAGACGTCTAATATTCTGCTTGATTCGGTATGTATATTTATGAGCATGCTATCCTTGTTGCACCCCTTCACCATTTGAATAATAATTTATAGGGATAATTACAAAACTACCCTTGAGGTTTGGTCTAATTACAAAAAGTACCCATTATCTTTCAAATGTACTAATACTTCCTTGAGGTCTTACAAACACCCCCTTGAAGTTTGTATTTTCTTAACAAATACTCCTTATTGAGGGTGTAATATGTAAAATAGAAACAAATACCAAGGTCCACGGGGGTATTTATAATTTTGAAAGATACTTCGTTTTTTTTTTTGTAATTAGACTAAATGTCAAGGGTCATTTTGTAATTACCCATAATTTATATTTGTTTTGTGGTGAATTTATGTAGATTAATCGGTTACATTCTCTTGTTTGTTGCTTGTTAATTTACAGAACTACAATGCAAAACTTTCTGATTTTGGATTGGCCAGGGACGGGCCAACCGGTGATAAGAGCTATGTCTCCACAAGAGTCATGGGAACTTACGGATATGCTGCTCCGGAGTATTTATCCACAGGTATAGACGACATTTAGTTCCATCCATAAGTTCATTAAGAAAAAAAAAATGATTAGATTTTGCATCCATGTGCACTTGTATCAGTATTTCAATTTTTTGACATGTACCGTGTCGTCAGTGTAGGGTTTATTGCTAAATGAAATAACCGTCTTTCTTCTTAAAAAATCGCTACTGAATTTGCCGAAAAAGTTTAAGTTCATTGTGCATGTTGTCTCTGAATACACAGATTAAGCATCAGTTGATGCATTCTTCAAGTACTTCAAATATAATGTATATATGGGATAATTACAAAAACACCCCCAAGTTTTGGGCTAGTTACAAAAAAATCCAGAGATGTTTCAGAATTACAAATTGGCCCCTTAGGTCAGACTTTGTCTTAAATTTAAGGGGTTACCTGTAATATTTCTACAAATATAAGGGTGTTTTTTTAAATGCTTTTTGCTTATGAGGGGAAGATGTAAGCAGAATCAAACCTTAAGGGTTTTTTTGTAATTTTAAAAAATCTCTGGGTTTTTTGTAATTAGCCCAAACCTCAGGGGCTTTTATGTAATTATCCCTATATATATAGGGCCGTTACACTTGCAAAACTGCTTTAACCTAAAATTTCAAATAATAAATGGAACCTATTTGAGTTTGTATAATGATTTGCACTTATGCTCTATTTTTCTTCCCTTTTTAATTGTATGAAAATACATTGTCCTAACAAACCAATTTTCATCCATGAAAGGTCATTTAACCGCCAAGAGCGACGTATACAGCTTTGGCGTCGTTCTTTCTAGAGATTCTATCCGGGAAAAAGCAATAGACAAGAATCGTCCGACAGGCGAACATAATCTGGTCGAGTGGGCGAAGCCTTATCTCACCAACAAACGAAGAGTTTTTCGTGTACTTGATGCTCGCCTCGAAGGTCAGTACTCTTTGGTGCAAGCTGTCAAAGCAGCTAATCTTGCTCTTCAATGCCTATGTATGGACGCCAGGTCAAGGCCGAACATGGATGACGTGGTAAAAGCTCTAGAGCAGCTCCAGGACTCAAAGGGCGCTTCAAGAAACGATCAAAAGCATCACCGGTTAAATAGACATAATAGCCAAACGAAGATTGGACCTAAGTCGTGCAAGAGCTCTTCTGGAGAAACACGTCGAGTATTGACTTACCCTAGACCTTCGGCCAAGGTTCTTTATGCGTGATCGTCGTTGGTTGAAGGGTTAATTACAAAAAAAGTACTCGTGAGGTTTGGTCTAATTAAAAAGGGTAAATTACACTTTACATCTTGAAGTATGCGAGTTTTTCACTTTGCCTTTATCCCCGAACTTAGTGTTTTCCCTTGTGGAGGTGGTAAAGTGTATAAAAATGTTAAGTTCAGGGGGTAAAATGTCACAAAAAAAAATTAAGGAGACAAAGTGCAAAAACTCGCATAGTTTTAGGGGGTTTAGTATAAATAACCCAATTAAAAAATATTCAACTGTCTTTCAAAATTGCAAATACTCGATTGATATTTGTTTCTATTTTACAAATTGCCCACTCAAATTGAGTTGTTTGTTAAGAAAACACAATCTCAAAGGGGTGTTTGTAATACTTTAAGGGAGTATTTCTAATTTTGAAAGATAATAGTGCTTTTTTGTAATTAGGTCAAACCTCGATGCAGTTTTTGTAATTATCCCTTGGTTTAATGGTGAACTTAAGCTTGTACAGTTGCTTATATAGAGTTTGAGGAGCTTTCCAGTTGATGGTTTTAATGTTACCTGGAAAATGTTGTTGCATCTTTGAGCTCCATTTAGGCGATGTGGGAACTGTAATTTTTGTCGAAAAATAAACTTATTTGTATGATAATATCTAGTTAATTCAAAGCTAAAAAGCTAGGGAATTATGTGTTTAGCTTTTAACTTGAAGAAAAAATTACTTTTTAGTATTTGTAAATAGCAGTTTTTGTTTTTATTTGTGCTTCATTTAATCGAAATCTATGAGTTGAGGTTGGGGCGCTTCTAAGTTTGAAAAGGTGCTTTTGGTACTTTTGTAAATGAAAAGAATTTTGTTTTTAGTATTCTTATCCTCACATTTGACAAAATACAATATTGACAAAAGTTCATTTTGCAACTTTTATTTTTCCAAACACTTAAACTTTGATATTTTCAACTTTTAGCTTCTATTTACAAACATTACTAATCAATGTAGCGAAATTCGAGTATACGTCAATTTCAAATTGACTTCAAACTCAGTTATATTATCCAATCCAAGCTTGTGTTCGTGTAAGACCACGAATATTGGCGGCTTTAGGGCTTAGCCAACCTGGGTTCTGGCCCAACCCGCATTTTTTTAAAAAAAAAAATTAGTGAGGATTTTTTTTCAAAATAAAAATTTGTTATAAATTGTATTATTCTTTTTGGATTTTTTATCTGGTACACTTCATTTTTGTGTATCGTCACACCTTGTTTGGGTCTTCTGGCTCCGTCATTGACCACGAACAAAGCTACATCACTATGCTAGTTGAGGGAGAGTTGAAGTTTTGATGCATAATATGAAAATGGAGTTTGTTAGTGCAGCTTTTTTATTCTGCAATTTTTAATGCTGCAATAGACAGAGAATCATGTTTCAAAAATTTTGTACATGCAAATGGGACTGGAGATTCTTGGGCTTTCCAGCCCAATATATCTTTTTTTTTGCCCAAATTAGATCATAGAATCACACAGAATATTGAGCTTTAATTAATCCAAACCGTCCATCTCCCCACGCATTTCTTCTTTCTCCAATTCTCCAGTCAAGACTCAAGTGTATTGTTTTTTGCATGATTAAACCAACTTTTATTTAATAACAAACACTTCAAAACTTTTATTTACCTTTTATTTTAAAATTGTGTAATTACTAGGGATGGCAATTTAAGTCGCGGCAAGATTGACCGACACGAATACAACAAGAAATTATAGGGTTTGGGTTGAGCTCATTGGGTTTGAGTTGTTATCGGTGACACGATAAGCGCATTAAAAATTAGATTGTTATTGAAAGCTTGCGCGATAAACACAATAAGACCCAATAACACAATATTTTTTTAATTATCCGTACTTGATTATTTGTAATGGTAATTTACTAGTAATTGAGTATTTGTACTAGACTATTTTTATTAATAATTTATTAGAATATATGATTTAAGTATCAAGTATAAAAATATTTTTAAAAAATCATAAGTTTTACTTGTTAATGGGTTTAACGAGGCTAGTGAGCTTAACGAGCCTAACTAAATAAATTTACAATTGTGCTTTTCGTGTTTTTAACGTATTGTGTTTGGATTTAAATTTTAGGTCCAATAAGGTTATCCTGCCATGTTCGTGTGTCGAGCCATTATCAGGCTAGCCCTAGTAATTTCCATATCACTTGCCTTATAAAAATCCACAATTTATGATTCAAAATTAATATGCTAATTTTTATACATGTTACAATCATCTGTATTGTGGAATAAAATATAAAACACCATTATAGAAAAAGAAGATCTCAATCGCTTCAAAATTACAAAAACTAAAACACTAAAAATAGGTAAAAACAACACATTTTTCTTCATATATATATATATATATATATATTATATATATAGAGAGAGAGATGGTAATAATACACCATTACATATTAATTTGAAGCTGCGGGCTACATCTTTTTTTCCTTTTACTGCAGCCGCTTCAGCCTCCACACTTAATTGTTTTCTCAATCTTTTACTTAAAAAAAAAAAAAAAAAAACCACACTTGCATGCTTTTTTTTCCCTAATCCTATAGCAATTTCCTACTCTACTTAAACGATCCCCCTGTTAGATAATTTTCTAACCGCAAGTCTACAGTGTCAAGTTTTAATATAGAGTAGTAAGGTTGTCGAATCCACAGGGAATAATTATCTAATTATTGCTAAGTAATATCATATAGTAGTCTAACTTTATTTAGAAATTCAATATTTGATGGAGTTGATTATACTAAAAATACTAAAAATAAATTAAGACTATGTAAATATCAATGAGTTTATCCAAATGATTAAATGAATTCTAGAGGTATGATGAATCTAGTTATCCCTTATGTTGTCAATATGGTTTATCAATCATCAATTATCAATTTATAAGTCAAGATTTCTACAATAATCATTCCCTTTCTCAAGTGCCAATGATTTTATATCCAATTGGGAAATCAATATCTCTATAAAAATCACCAATCAAAATCTCAATAAAAGCTATGAATCTTGATAAATGACTTCAAAGGATTCACAAATCTCTCAATTCTATGAAATCCTAGGTTATGCTATTCCAAGGTCATGTATTCAATTACCTCTCTCAAGTGTCAAATCAAATACACCAAACAATCTAAATTATTGATCAAGTAATTTAGAAGCAATAGATTCAAATAGCACAAATAAATTGATAGATCTAGATTGACAAACCACAATCTCAAAACATAAGTTCAAACATAGATTACATCAATCCTCTAGAATTATAGTGTTTAGCTCATGATTAAAGAAAATGAATCCATGAAAATACAACAATACATCTTACAAGATATGAAGAAAGCAACAAAATAAGAACAAGAGTTGAGGGATCTTCTCTATTTCTAGATGATAGAAGCCTCCAATCTTCTTCTCCAAATTCTTCTCAAAATGCTCAAATTCTTTCTTCCTTGTCTTGTATTTGTGTTTATTGCCTTCCCAAGGGTTCCCGGATCCCTAATTTCAAGCCCCAAGGATGATATTTATAGTACACAAAAGTCGAGAAGGGGGTAGGTGAACATAGAATTTTTCGCCCGGTGACTGGGCAAGCCAATCTCATCGACTTATCGCGCGGCAGGCGGGCGCCCGCTAACGCTTATCGCCAAATATCGCGACGGCGCTTTGGGGGCGCCAGCATAAGCTGCTGGCGCCCATCAACATACGCCACACAATCCGCCGGGCGCCGCTTGCCGGGCGTTGGCGCTGCGGCGCCACAAGCCTCCGTCCATCCAAGATTCCCTGTCGCGGGCGCTGCGGCTCGGGGTGGACTGCGGCGCCCGCCCGTCCTTGGCCAAAATGCGATTTTTTTCCTTACACACGATTTTCTTCTTTCTTCAAGCCATTTTTCACCGTTTTCTTCATCTCTCGGCTACCAAATCCGTATTGACTCTACATCGACACTATTTGAAATAAATTGGACTCTAAAGACTCTAAAAACACCCAAAATAAAATCAAATTCTAATCTAAAATACTCAAATAAGTTGATAAAATACCAACTTAACAAATACCCCCAAACTTAAGCTATTGTTTGTCCTCAAACAATTATAACTCCAAAATGAAAGACAAACAATACAACAACACACACAACTACAAAACTCCATAAACCAATAAGATTTGTCTAAAACTCATTCCACTATCAATCAAGCATGCATTTTAACATTGTGATCAAAAGTGTTGAATATTCATGAAAATTCCATTTTCATTATTCAAATTGATTTACGTAATCAAACGTTATCAAGATGATCACTTCTAAGTATCAAAAGATCGACTACCGGATTCCATAGGCTTGTTATTCACACTAATCTCCACTAATGTAGGCTAATATAACACATGGATCAATAGGGCTTCCAAAGCTTGTAATGTGGCTTAGGGTCGGGGTAGGAAAATTTAGGATTAAGTGGCTCAATTCACCCAAACACACAATTACCTCTTCAAATCACCAATTGCCAAACAAAATGGCTACCTTCACTTTTGTTGAATTTTCAATTATTCTCCCTCTACGAGCCTCTATTTTCAACACAATTTTTTTTTCGAGACCCCCAAACTTGGTCTTTTGCATATTTTAACACATGGGGTTTCATTATTTCTTTTTCTCGGCAACTTCATGGGAATGAACATCTACCTTACTTATTACATCCTCCTCAACCTTCAATCATTTTGTGTGTATAAGTGATGGGTAATTAGGATTTTCACATGTAAGCTCAAGGTAAAAACAATTGGTTGCCAAAGAAAAGGTTTAATAGGCTCAAAAGGGGACACTAGTGAAATTATATCGTACAAAGGTAGTCATTTTGGTTCTAGCTTTTATTCAAAGATGGCCTAAATCATTTCCTTATGTTATTTCACCTAGAATTTCGCCTCAATTAGTGATCAAACCAAGTTCTAGAATCCGGTGGGATCATACAAGCAACACTTGACTTCATTAATCATTTTCAAATAAGTTAACAGAATTATGCATGAATATGAAATCAATGAAGCAAAATGTAGATCACCACTTTAAAGCATGCTTTCGTGACAGTTCAACTCGCAATCAACAAATCTACTTAGTCATGTAGTTCTATAGTTCAACAAACTACCCGACTCGACTCAACCCGCCCGTATTTTTTTTTTTTTTTGACACGACTCGACACGACTCAAAAGACACAAATACTGATTATCACGACTCGACCACGACTCAAAAGACACAAATCTGATTACACCCCCCAAACTTAAATTGAACATTGTCCTCAATGGAGAGTGAGAAAACTTTCGACGATAGCGAGGCGCTGGGACTCCTCATCGAGTCGTGTGGTGAAAAATGAGCAATAGGGCCGGTGGTGGTGGTATTGGGAGCGGAATTGCGGGTGTGTCCGGCTATATATCCGGGCAAGTATTCGGTTGTGCTCATTCTCATATTCTTCTCGTGCCGCTCGTGGCGTTGCTCGCTTACAAAAGCCCTTCTCAATTCTCGTATTTCGCGAACTAGTGCGTCAAGAGTCAAGAGTCATTATGTGAGCGTCTAGAACGAGAACGTCTTCTTGCCGCCGAACCGGATGGAACGTCAATATTCGTGGTTGGGCATGAGTATCGAGGCTCAATAGGCGCGAGCAAATTCGGGATGAAGAATATATCCTGCACCCTACCCACTCGGCGTCAGTCATAAGCAATAGTAGCGAATCTATGGGTCCTTTGGATTTTCCAATGGCTCGGAGTTATCCCATGTAACACCCTTCTTTTTACATAACCCACAAATTAAACTCGGTAAGATTAGTCCCCCCTGTTTTGGGTTGTAGCATTTTGTTATGAAGGGACGTTGCAATAATTAATTGGGTCGAAATTGTATGTCAAGAACTATGGCATATAGAAGATGAGCTCGTTCTTAGTTACATCACTAACATGCTTCGTTGGTATCAAGTTGTTGCATATGAAGTGGTACCAAGCTCGCCCATATCGACTAAGACTCGTTTGAAAGCGAGTAGACCTCCCACAACTTTTATATGACGTACCGCAGTTCCAGGCCGGCATAGGGTATTACAAATCTCCTCCATACTCGATGGTTGCGAGATAAATTCAATGTACGGTGTGTGATCCACCTCCAGGGAGTCCATAATATTCTCTTATCGCTACTAAATGAGTGTATACCTTGTCTACTCCACGCACGAAAACCCTCGAGTTATAGCCATTTTTGGTCTTCGCATTCGCATAAAACTCTCGGACTATATTCGGTGCGAATGGTCCGGGTTGTGCACAAAGTTTTTTCATTGCTTCTAATGTATCATTTGTGCAAGTTCACCATCATTCGCCCCGGTTGTAACCCCGTTTCGCGTTATGCTCTTCGAGCATAATGTGTCATAATATAGTCATTGTTGTCTTCCAAGTGAAGAAAACGAGCTTCAACATTTTCCGGACGTTTGCCACTCTTTTGCCCTTGCTTGCATTCTTTGTTCTTGGCATTGTAATTGATCGGGAAATCACGAAAAATAACACAAGCAAAATACACATAGAACGTACAATACGAGTTAGGAGTTAGGAATTTGGCAACAACTCAAGAATTATGCATCCTTGTCATCAAGTTATGATCAAATAACCTTTAGTACACAATGATGACAAGAATCAAATGCCTAGGTGTAATATTTTTCATTGAGGCATTTTAACAAACACCTTGTAGGCATATATGCAAAGAAAAGATAAACACCAAATTTGAAATTCAATTCATGCCCATTTTTCAACACCAATCAATTCAAGCACAATATTATTCATATATCATCACAATTTATCAAGAATTTATCAAGAATTTCAAAATTATAATGATAATGAAAATTCCCACATTTTTAACCTAAGCTTGAAAATTTGAAGAAAATTGGTGTACAATTGAAGCTCACTTACCCAATTGATGAAGAAGATGAAGATGATGATTAAGTTGCTCAATTGCCCACTTGAATGGTGTATAAGTGAAAACAAGGTGGGATTTTTGTAGAAGGGATGAAGATAGGCGTGTGTGTGTGTTTGTAAAAAAATGAGAGGTTGACTGGCTGACCAACCCTTTAACTACCCAGCAAATCATCGGGCGTCGCGGCGCCCAGGGCCGGGCGTTGCGGCGCCCGCACACCTCGTCTCATGTTGCTCACCCTGTCTCGGGCGCTGCGGCGCCCGCCCGTATTTTTTTTTTTTTTTTTTTTTTTTCAATTTAATCAAAAATTCAAAATCACACACAAATTAATTTACACAAAAATCACACCAAAATTCAAATAAATACACACCAAATTAAAAGAAAATAAAATCACACAAAATTCGATCACACGAAAATCGCTTGGGTTGGCTCCCAAGAAGCGCTAAATTTATAGTCGTTAGCCGGACTCAAGAAATTTCATCACCAAGTGGAAGATTTAAAACCTTCCTTACTTCGTTCCCAAAATAATGTTTCAATCTTTGTCCGTTTACTTGGAACGAATTCCCATCGTTCCCTCTTAACTCGACGGCACCATATGGAAACACACGTTCAACCACAAACGGTCCTGACCATCGTGATTTGAGTTTACCTGGAAAAAATTTCAATCGAGAGTTGAACAATAACACTTGTTGGCCGGGTAAGAATTCACGTCGCAAAATCATTTGATCATGCCATTTTTTCGTTTTTTCCTTATACATTTTGGCATTTTCATATGATTCTTGACTTTAAATTCTTCCATTTCGTTTAATTGAAGTAATCGGTTTTCACCGGCCTCTTTCAAGTTAAAATTCAATTTCTTAATTGCCCAATAAGCTCGATGCTCAAGTTCAACCCCAGGCAAATGACACGCTTTACCAAACACCAATCGATACGGTGACATACCAATGGGTGTTTTATAAGCCGTGCGATAAGCCCACAAAGCATCATCGAGCTTTTGTGCCCAATCCTTTCGATTAAAACTCACCGTTTTTCAAGAATTTGTTTCACCTCACGATTTGAAATTTCGGCTTGACCATTAGATTGAGGATGGTAACCAAGCGCAATCTTATGACGCACACCAAATTTAGCAAGAAGGTTGTTAAACAATTTATTACAAAAATGCGTACCTTCATCACTTACAATAGCTCGAGGAGTACCGAACCGAGTAAAAATATGCTTGTGCAAGAATTTGAGTACTACCTTAGCATCATTCGTTGGTGTAGCAATCGCCTCAACCCACTTGGAGACATAATCAACCGCAAGCAAAATGTACAAATTTCAAAGGACGCGGAAATGGTCCCATAAAGTCAATACCCCATACATCAAACAATTCCACCTCCATTATGTTTGTCAAAGGAAGCTCATGACGCCGTGAAATATTACCAACCCTTTGGCATCGATCACAAGTTTTCACAAAGGCATAACAATCCTTGAATAATGTTGGCCAATAAAAACCAGATTGTAGTATTTTGCGGTTCGGGTTGGCTTAAATGTCCCCATAAGATGATGAATGACAATGTTGAAGAATCTCTCCAATTTCTTCCTTAGGAACACAACGGCGAATGATAGAATCCGCATCTCTTGAACAATAACGGATCATCCCACAAATAAGACTTGACATCATGTAAGAATTTTTCTTTTGGTGTGAAGTCAAGTCCGTGGCAAAACTCCTCCGCGAGGTAATTAACAAAATGCGTACCAAGGTAATGATATCTCGGCACACATAATTTGTTCATCGGAAATGATTCTTTTATTGGACTCTCAATCACCTCGTAGGTTGCTCAAGACGGGATAGATGATCGGCAACCCCATTCTCGCTTCCTTTTTTGTCTCGAATCTCAATATCAAATTCTTGCAAGAGCAAAATCCATCGAATTAATCGAGGTTTTGCATCCTTTTGGAGAAAAGATATCGGATTGCCGCATGATCCGTATAAACAATGACCTTCGTACCCACCAAGTAAGCTCGAATTTATCAAATGCAAAAACTACCGCCAACATCTCTTTTTTCGTGGTGGTGTAGTTTTGTTGGGCGTTGTCCATGGTCCCGCTTTGCGTAGTAAATAGCTTTAAAAATTCTATCTCGCTTTGACCGAGAACGGCACCCTTTGCATAATCACTTGCATCGCACATGAGCTCAAATGGTTGAGTCCAATCGGCACTATTATAATCGGAGTGAAATGAGTGCCTTTTTTATCTGTTCAAATGCCTCGCAAACACAACTCATCAAAGCAAAAGATAGCATCTTTTTCAAGGAGATTACAAAGTGGTTTAACAATTTTTGAAAAATCTTTTATGAATCTCCTATAGAATCCTCGCATGCCCTAAAAAGCTTCTTATGCCTTTCACATTTGAAGGTGGGGGTAGCTTTTCAATAGCCACAACCTTCGCCCCGTCAACTTCCAAACTGTACAAGAAATACGATGTCCAAGTACAATCCCTTCTTTGACCATAAAGTGACATTTTTCCCAATTAAGTACAAGATTAGTTTCTCACAACGTTGCAAAACCATAGATAAGTTATGCAAACAATGGTCAAAAGAAGTACCAAAAAAGAGAAAAATCGTCCATAAAAATTTCCATGATTTCCTCAACCATACCATGAAAAATCGCCATCATACACCCGAAAAGTAGCGGTGCATTACATAATCCAAATGGCATCCTGCGAAATGCAAAAGTACCATATGGACATGTAAAAGTAGTTTTTTCTTGATCTTCTGGGGCAATAGCGATTTGATTGTATCCTGAATAGCCATCAAGAAAACAATAATATTCGTAACACCGCCAACTGTCCAACATTTGATCAATAAAGGGGAGGGGAAAATGATCCTTACGAGTAGCTTTATTCAATTTTCTATAGTCAATGCATACTCGCCATCCTGTGACGAGTTCGTGTAGAAATTAATTCATTGTTATCATTTTTCACAATCGTCATTCCTCCCTTTTTAGGGACAACTGTCTTAGGACTCACCCATGAACTATCCGAAATGGCATAAATTATACTGTCTTTAGCCACTTTAAAACCTCATTTTCACGACTTCTTTCATCATTGCGGGATTAAGTCGTCTTTGGTGTTCAATAGATGGTTTATAAGATTCTTCCATTAAAATTTTGTGCATTACAATGGAAGGACTTATACCTTTCAAATCAGAAATATACCAACCTAAGGCCGACTTATGTTCACGAAGCACACGCAACAACTTATCTAATTCGGATGAAGATAATAAAGCAGAAACAATCACCGGGTAAGTGTTATCTTTTCCCAAAAATGCATATTGAAGATGTTAGGAAGTTCCTTTAGTTCTAAAGTACCTTTCGGAATATTTTCAATATTGGCATTTTCTAATGCTTCATTTTGTTCTTCTTTTACAATTTCTTTAGCCTCAAGGGAAAGAATAAACTCAAGCAAATCAATATCATCACTATCTTCCTCATCACATTTCATTATTGAATTAATCAAACAATGTTCTAACGGATCTTTTAAATCTTGTTTTATAACTTCGTTTGATCACATTGTTCGATTTTATCAATAAAATGACATGTGTGAGGTTCCTCTTGAAATTTCATTGCTTTATAAATGTTAAATAGTACCTCATCATCATTTACCCGTAATGTTAACTCTCCTCGTTGCACGTCAATTAAAGCTCGTCCCGTTGCTAGAAAAGGTCTCCCAAGAATCAATGGCATTTCATGATCTTCTCCATATCCAACACCACAAAGTCCGCCGGAAATATGAATTTATCCACTTTGATCAACACATCTTCAATCACTCCTCTTGGGTAGGTGAGTGATCTATCGCTAATTGCAATGTGATGGTGGATGGCGTTATTTCTCCAAGGCCAAGTTTCGAAATGATAACGGCATAAGATTAATGCTAGCACCTAAATCACAAAGAGCTTTATTAAAATAAGAATCACCAATAGTGCAAGGGATAGTGAAACTCCCGGATCTCTTAATTTTTGTGGTAGCTTTCTTTGCAAAATGGCGCTACATTCTTCCGTGAGATTGACCGTCTCATATGCTTCCAACCCTCTTTCTCGACATCACATCCTTCATGAATTTTGCATAATTTGGCATTTGCTCGAGTGCATCGGCAAAAGGGATGTTGATGTGAATTTTCTTGAATATTTCCAAAAACTTGGAAAATTGAGCGTCCAACTTTTTTTCGAAATCTCTGTGGAAAAGGAAGAGCATTTGGTAACACATTATCGAATTGGAAATTGGTTTTACCTCAATTTTTGCCTTTTTCGATTGCTTATCAATGCCTTCTTCATTTTGGAGTGTTTGAGCTTGCTTCTGGTTCTTTGGTGGCATGAGCAGGCATCTTTGGTTCATCATATTCCCCCCACTTCTCAACTTAATGGCCTTGCAATGTTCCGTGGGTTCACCCGGTGTTACTTGGAAACGTATCAACTTTCATTTGTGAATTAATAGCCGTGTAGCGCCAATTGACCCACATGTGTCCCCAAAGATTTGAGATGACTTTCAATTGTTGTAACCCTTGAACCCAAATTTTCTATGTTAGAATCGGCCTTGTTCATCCTTGCTCTTGATTCTACAAGGAATGAACTAAGTAATTCCTCCAAAGATGGCTTTTGTTCTCCCACGTGTGTACTCGTACTTGCTTGATTCTCGATATCCCGGAGGTGGTTGCAACACATTTCGTATTGCTATACGAGAAGTTTTCATGATTGCGAAGTCCCGGGATGATAATGTGTTGGCAATTGATTCCTCTATTGTTGAAACCCGATTATTCACATAATTCGCTTGTTCCGTGATCGGTCACAATTTCTTGATTTATCTCCATGACGGACCTCGATTGTTGTTTTCCACCGGACTTAGTGTAGCAATTTGCTTTGACAAGGCGGAAATTTGAGAGGCCAATGCGGACATAGTATCAAGTTCAAGAACACCGCAACTTTTCTTGGCGTAGATCTTTCGAGACGGCCATTGATAACTATTGGCGCCATTTCTTCGAGTAAAAGCATGGCTTCACTTGGAGTTTTAGCCATCAATGTACCTCCCTACCGCAAAGATCTATAATAGTTCTTGAATGCCCATTCATACCATTGTAGAAATATTGAACCTTTTGCCAATCTGCGCACCCGTGTTGTGGACACCTCCTCAATAATTCTTTGAATCGCTCCCAAGCTTCGTAGAGAGTGGCTCAAAGTCGAGTTGATGAAATTGAGCAATCTCACTTTTTAGTTGAAGTGTCTTACTAGGTGGAAAGAATTTTGCCATGAATTTTTCGGTGAGATCATTCCAACTAGTGATACTTCCCGGTGGAAAGGTTTGAAGCCATTGTCTAGCTTTATCTCGAAGTGAAAACGGAAATAACCTCAACCGAATAGCTTTCATCGGAACCCCATTCATTTTGATAGTGTCACATATCTCAAGAAAAATAGCCAAATGAGCGTTCGGGTCATCTCTACGGCGACTTCCCAAACCGATTTTGTTGTACCATGTTTATTAAGGCCGACTTCAATTCAAAATTATTCGCATTGATAGGTTGGCGAACAATGCTCGAATAATTTTGATTCGTGGTTGGTCGAAAATAGTCCCGAATGGCCCTTTCCGGTGGTGCAACAATAGGTATGCGGTCTTCATCATCACCGAGTCCCGCCATTTTTGTGAATTCGATTCTTCGTGCGGCTCTAATCTTTCAAGCGTTCTTTCAATTTCTCGGATCAAATAAGATTAAATTAGCACTTTTATTTTTCGCATCAACAAGAAAACACAAAAATGACAATGACCCTATTGTAACAAAAGAAACCAATCTAAATTAAAGTAAAACTACTAAGTAATAATATTAGCGCAAATAAGATGAATTATTCCCAAGAAGCGCGCAAAAAACTTGTTAGATAATTTTCTAACCGCAAGTCTACGGTGTCAAGTTTTAATATAGAGTAGTAAGGTTGTCGAATCCACTGGGAATAATTATCTAATTATTGCTAAGTAATATCATATAGTAGTCTAACTTTATTTAGAAATTCAATATTTGATTGAGTTGATTATACTAAAAATACTAAAAATAAATTAAGACTATGTAAATATCAATGAGTTTATCCAAATGATTAAATGAATTATAGAGGTATGATGAATCTAGTTAACCCTTATGTTGTCAATATGGTTTATCAATCATCAATTATCAATTTATAAGTCAAGATTTCTACAATAATCATTCCTTTCTCAAGTGCCAATGATTTTAGATTCAATTGGGAAATCAATATCTCTATAAAAATCACCAATCAAAATCTCAATAAAAGCTATGAATCTTGATAAATGACTTCAAAGGATTCACAAATCTCTCAATTCTATGAAATCCTAGGTTATCTTTATTCCAAGGTCATGTATTCAATTACCTCTCTCAAGTGTCAAATCAAATACACCAAACAATCTAAATTATTGATCAAGTAATTTAGAAGAATAGATTCAAATAGCACAAATAAATTGATAGATCTAGATTGACAAACCACAATCTCAAAACATAAGTTCAAACATAGATTACATCAATCCTCTAGAATTATAGTGTTTAGCTCATGATTAAAGAAAATGAATCCATGAAAATACAACAATACATCTTACAAGATATGAAGAAAGCAACAAAATAAGAACAAGAGTTGAGGATCTTTCTATTTCTAGATGATAGAAGCCTCTAATCTTCTTTCTCCAAATTCTTCTCAAAATGCTCAAATTCTTCTTCCTTGTCTTCAGAATCGTGTTTATTGCCTTCCCAAGGGTTAAGGATCCCTAATTTCAAGCCCCAAGGATGATATTTATAGTACACAAAAGTCCAAGAAGGGGTAGGTGAACATAGAATTTTCGCCCCGGCTCTGCGGGCCACATGATTTTTGCGGCGCCAAAGCAATCTCATCTCAGCTTATCGCACTATCGACATTTGGCTGGGCATGCATAAGCATTGCTGGCGCGCCATCAACATACGCCCACACAATCCGCCGGGCGCCAGGGGCCGGGCGGGCGTTAGCTGGGCCCACAAGCCTCCGTCCATCCAAAGCATTTTCGCGGGCGGCGTCAGGGGGTCAGCTGCTGCGCGCGCGCCCGCCCGTCCTTGGCCAAAATGCGATTTTTCTTGCTTCTACACGATTTCTTCTTTCTTCAAGCCATTTTTCACCGTTTTCTTCATCTCTCGGCTACCAAATCCGTATTGGCTCTACATCGACACTATTTGAAATAAATTGGACTCTAAAGACTCTAAAAACACCCAAAATAAAATCAAATTCTAATCTAAAATACTCAAATAAGTTGATAAAATACCAACTTAACACCCCCCACTAAAACAATTCTTTTACCCGGGTAAAAAGAGTAAAAAAAACTGAAAGTGGGGGATCATATGACAAATATGAGAAATTTTTATTCTTCTCCCAAAACACCCCTTTTTTCTTAATAATTCCTTTTCTAGACCCTGAAGTTTCTGCCGGTGAAGGTCTGGCCGAACTGCCAATTAGACGGCGCCACGTTCATGGAGGTTGACGTGCGGCGGTCACTGCCGGTGACTCTAAAAGACAAGGCCTGGCCCACAAGAACGGCATTGGATTGCCAATTTTGCCCCCAGTTACGGCTCATGGGCAGCCACTGTGTTTTAGTGCCCTTGATGCTGACACGCTGGATGTCCCCAGCGCCCGCCACGTTGGTAACCAGTACTAAGTTGAAGTATTGGAAGCCGTTGATTGTGAATCTGATCCCTCCTACCTTTCTGCATGGCACCCTGAAAAAACAAAAAATTACAAAAAAAAGTTAAGATTAAGAGATTTATTAGGGAGTTTTTACGGGATTGAGATTTTATATTCCACTTTCTCTAATCATGAAAAACACGCGTAAAGTGGTGTAGCTAGGATTTATATTGGGGGTGTGCCGACACACGAAAATGGGGTGAGCTGGATAAAAAAATTAACTAAAAAACATATAAATTCTAACTAAAAAAGTTTTTCTAAAAAAAAAAAACCTCTTCCGCTACTGCACGTGTACAATTGTGACATTATCATGTACACGTAACATTATCCAATATATTTAATTGAGAGTAAAATAAGAAAAGTGGAATATAAGATTTCATCGCAAAAATTCATATTTGGGTGAGAAATCAAATATAATGAGGGAAATGGCGGATTTGTACAAATTGGTTGGACCAATTAAAGTTGAAGGACAGTAACCTTAAGGGTAGTAGTGAACCCAGTATTTCTGCCGTGGTGGGACCCAACCTATGTTTAGTTGCAAGAATTAAAGAAAAGTACCGGGGCATTATGGTAATTTAATTACAAGTTTAGTTAATGTGGACTAGAGATGGAAACGAAGTCGAGTCAAACCAAACATAATACTTTTCAAGTTTGTCTGAATTTTAATCAAGCTTCAAAAATTGTGTTTGAGCTAGATTTGATTATTATTAATCGAATCGAGGTCGAACTAGCTTTAGTTGAGCCGAACACAAATCGAGCTCGAGTAACTTGATATATTTACATATATCTTGTTCTTTTTAATAATCGAGTCGAACTCGAGCTGAGCTTTAGATCTTATCGAACGAAAAAATGTGTTCAAGCTTTGTTTGTAACCGACTAACCGTACTCAAAACGAATTTTAATAATCGATCTCAAATCGAGTAGTTCGGTTCGTTTTTAAGCCCTAGTGTCGACCCCTATATTAGAGGGCAACGTGGTCCATTCTCATCAATAAACAAACCCAAAAAGCGCAATAATAAAGCACCAAAAAGCGGATAGCAGGGATTCTGTTAGTTAAACGACGCCAAACCTCAGCAGATTTTGGCAACTAGCACCATCAAATTAAAACCCACATGATTCGAAAATAATTTAAATAATTGAAAGCCCATTGAATCAATATTATTAAACTCGGACCGGATATTGGACAGGATATCAAACAAAATTAATAATTAAGTTATTGTTTCACTGGTTCAACCAATTAAACTGTTCTTAAAAAATCGTTTGACCCGGAGACACACATATATAATAGATAACACAAGTACAAATATAAAATAACTAACAAATATAAATAAAAATAAAATTGATTTAATAAATTATAATATCCAAATATATATGTGTGTAAATGAAATATAAGGAGAAGTTATATGCAAATTTACTAAACATATTTTCCATCATTTTTTTGTAATAAAACAAAGAAAATTTTATTTACTAAAAAAAAAAAAAAAATGGAACTCGGTTAAGTGGGTTAACCGGGTTACTGGTTTTCGGGTTTTGCTAGGTTTGACCAGTGAGGACGACTTTTCAGTCACTCGGTTTTAATAGATAACTATACAGAGCATATAGACGGTTCCTGATTAAACCGGGCGGTCCAGATTTCAAAACATTGCATTGCATCTGAAATAAGAGAAAAATGACATTCCTGTCCAATAACAGTGACTGTTATAGTCACTAGACACTGTCTAACTCTGTCGACATTACCGATGCAACCATGAACAGATCAACAATTACAACAAATTAAGTTGGAAAAACAAACACCGAAACACGCTTTTAACAAGTGTTAATGCAAAAGGGGCAAAATCGTGGAATAAATATTTACCGGCGGAAGTTAACGGGGACGATGCCGGCCCGATACTGCGCGATCTTAAGGAACATAGGCATGGCGAGATCGAAATGCGTCCTGGGTGGGTTGCACCACCCGCCATTGTCATTGGGCAGCGCGAAGTTGGGCGGGCAGAAATTAGTGGCTGTCACGAGAATGGACGGGCTGCCCGGGTTACACCACTTGGCGTCCTGCGCCGCGTCGCACTTGATCTCGAAACAGGCCCCACAGCTCAGCCCATTGTTGAACAGCGCCGTGCTTAGCGCCGCCGTGTTCACGCCGTAGCCTTGGCTGTACAGATTCCCGTACCCACAAGCACCACCTAAGAAAAATTAAAAAAAAAAAAACAAAACAAATGTTTTAGTTACAGATTTTTAATTTTGGGCATAAATCAGAAAAAATAGGGGAAATGAGGTGGGTACGTAGTGCGTACCCATGGTGCCGGAGGCGTCGCTGCCGCCGTAGAAGGTGGCGTGGGCGTTTTGCCAGGGGCCGCCGGCGTAAACGCCGGGGATTCTGGCGTGAACGGATGTTAAAAAGCAGAGGATGCTAGAAATACAGAGGATCAACTTCATTGGAGCTGCCATTTTTTGTTTCTTCGATCTCGATTAACCTTTGATTTCAGTTTCTGAAGTTTTTGCTAGTGTGTGTGTGTGTGTGAAGGGTTTTGGGGTTTGGGAGGGAATGGGAAAGCGGGAGGAAGGTGAAGGGGGTACTTATGGTGGGAAAAAGAGGGGCTACTGTGAAATTGGCATGAAGGACAGGGGGCCCATAATTATTTCACCCTAATTAATGCTCACATTTAATATTTTATTTAATTTTTTTCTTTTTATGTTAGATTTAGGGTAAAGTTCAATTAATCTTAATTAAGATTGTAATCCATGAAATATGCATGTGGATATAATCAGAAGAAAATTAATAACAGAAAATCATGCCTAATAGAAATTAGACAACAATCAATAGAGAATAATTAAAACTCAATATTAATTTGAGATTTTAAGAATATGTTTCCAAAATTTATATAGATATTACAAATCAAACAAAACATTTGGAGTTTGTGAATTTTTTTAGATTGCCCCCAAAATTAATAATGCTTTATCCAGTTCACAATAAGTATCGTTTTGGCTTGACAATAATTTTTCAAAAATAACTATGTTTTGATTTTTTTAGACGAAAAAGCTAGTAATTTATTGATGAGAAATGTCACTCATTACAAGATTTTCTAATCAAACATGAAACTTCACAAATTCCCATATAAAAGAAATTGGAACCGAAATAGAAGTATTTGCCAATGCATGTGTAACTCAATTATTAATATTGTTCCATCCAGTTCACAATAAGTGTCGTTTTGGTTGATGAGAATGTCACTCGTTACAAGATTTTATAACCAAACATGAAAGTTCCCAAATTCCCATATAAAAGAAATTGGAACCGAAATAGAAGTATTTGCCAATGCATGTGCAACTCAATTCGTCGTGCGTCTGACATGAGAGATCTCAGCTCCGTGTGTATTATCTAACAGTTCCCTGATAGCTAATGTTTTCATAACTATGAAGCTAAGATCATCTCTGGATTCGTGAGTGCTCAAAACTTCCAAGATAGAGTCCGTTGCAATTCGTTTAAATTTTACGTTTTGATATTTTCAAGACTAAAGAGTAAAGGTTCTTCTTAAATTACTCTTATTTATTTTACATTATTTTCTAACTAACATTAATTGAAGTTACTATTTGGTATTTTAACATGTTCTTTAATGTATGTGATTTTTCCTAAAACGACAATTATTGTGAACCATGGGAATATGTCGGAATAGAGGACAACTAATTAAGAGCATTGTTTCCAAATTTCAAATGAAGTTTGCAAAGACAAAAAAAAAAAAAAAAAAACAAACAAACAAGAAACTTGAATTAGGTTAGGGCACCTCTATTACAAAAGTAGTAAAATAAAATTTATTTTGATTTTTGCAAAACAAATTTTTTAAATGAAGGGACCCATCTTCGTGCCTAAAGCACCTTCCAATATTTACTCACAAATTCAGAGGTTTTACTATAGGCAAAAACTTGCGTGAGACGGAGCCTTTACACAAAGTTTTAAAGGTTTTTTTTTCTAAATTTTATTTTTCTTAGGGTTTATATTTATTTTTTTAGGGTTTATTTTGTTTCTTGGGTTTATTTTTAATTGATTTGGGTTTTTAGGATTTTTAGTTTTTTTTAGGGTTTATTTTTATTTTTGGGTTTATTTTTGTTTTTCGGGTTTATTCTTCATGGTTCATGTTTTTAGGGTTTATTGTTGTTTCTTCATGGTTCATTATTATTTTTAAATTTAATTTCATGGTTCATGTTCTCAAGACGGAGCCCTTAGGAGGTCCGTCTCACGGATTTAGATCTGTGAGACCGTCTCACAAGAGATTTACTCTTTATTATATACTTAATATTTGAACTTGATTGGTGCACCATGCACCTGAACTGTGAATTAATTGGGTAGCACTTTACTCTCCACCAATCACAACTAACTCACTGTTTGTTGCCTTTGCCTAAGGATATCAATTAATTTATCTGACTTCAATTTTCTTTAATTTATTTTTTTATAAATATATATATTTCATCTATTATATATTTATAAAAACGAAAAAAAGAAAAAAACAAGGTGAGACAAAAATGTTACTCTTAATGAGGGGACAATTATGTTAAAGCCCTATTAATTGATACTGTTTTCCATCTATAGTAATAAATCAACATCTTGTTTTCTATATCGATTATAGATCATATAATTATGAAGCCTAAATAATTGTGAATCTTTCCATTTCATTTGCGTTATTAATTAAAATTATGAACCATTAACTACATACAAATATGAGCATGTTATAAAAAATCTCGCTTGGACAGTAACTAAGGAAATACAGACACTTCCTTGAGGATGACGTATCCGTACCAGATAAATATTGCTGACGATACTTTATCCGATGTTCTATGGACACTCCACTTATAAAAAAATTCGACCTAAATATCTGAATTTGAAAGAAACAAAGCCACATCCATATTAATCCAAATAAATTTACATGTGGAAATAGATAACATCATATTTTTAGCATATTTTCTGCTTTTCTATACTCATTATATTTCATTTTTTTTTTGAGGAAATTATATTTTATATTTGAGTATTTAAGAAATTTTAATTTTTATGATTGAATTGTATTTTTAATTGTATTTGGTACTTCTATATTTTTAATAATACAAAGATATATAGGGAGTGTTTGCAAAAACTTCTGCTTTTAGAAAAAGTGATTTATTATAGCAGAAGTAGAAGTAGTTGAGAATCAGAAGTTGGTATTGTTTGAAAATAAAATCAAAAGTTGAGAATGAGAAGTTGAGAGTGTTTGGTGAAAAAGTAGTAAAAGTGCTTAATTATTTGTAAAATTCAAACTTGGAGCGTAGAATAATCTAAAGACTATCTCTGCTTTTAGATTACGATTAAATAAAGCAGAATCAAAAGCGAAGTTGGTACTTGCAAACACTAAAAATCGCTTTTTTTCAAAGAAAAATAAAAATACTTATTTTTAGTGTTTGCAAACACTCCCATAATTTTATATGTGTATATATATACATTGTACCCATATCCTTAATATTTCAAAAATAACATATTCTTATTATCGTGTCAGATCAGATGTATCCCCCATACCCAATATCAAGATCAAGATCATAAACATTACATAAATGAACAATATCTCAAATAAATATTACGGTTATATAGGTGACAAATGAAGATCATAAAATATTGACATTTTTGTCCCACCAAATCTTTAAAATTCACAATTCATACAAATAATGTCACCTCAATTGCAATGAAGCCCATGTGCCCACAAATGTGTGGGGATTAAGAAAAATAAAATAGAAGCAATAATAATAATTTAATTTGATAACCCAAACAAAGCCCCATCCATCCAAAAAGCCCACCCACATGTGAACCAAGAATTATTGATATCTTAATTCTTTTTCCCATTTTGGCATTCCCTTTTTTCTCGGCTCATCCACAAATTCAACATGCCCATGTGGCATGTACCTTGTTTTATTTTATTTTATTTTATTTTCTCTATTTGGTCAAATTGTAATAAAATATTATAGATCTTGTTGAGCTCAAATAAAAATTATTTGACCTAAGTACCTTGTTTTTTTTTTTTTTTTTTTTTTTTTTTTTTTTGATAACTTCAGCCTCTGCGCCACGCCGACTACGCCTCGAGGACAACAAACTCCGGCTCCTCATTGCCGCCGCTAAGGTAAACCGCGGATGTGCACGTTTGGCCGTGTCGACGCGGGTCACGACGTACAAACCAGATCCTCCAGGTAAAGAGAACAATTATATTCGACCCCTCAATCTACTAATAACGATCTCTCCCCGAATCGAACCCACACGGATGCTATTCAAGATGAGTTCCCACCAAATCTTCACTACCGCATATGCCCGGGAGCAATTTGATGGAGGAGGATATAAACCCGACCTCCACCCCACAAACAATTTGATGGAGCGAGGATTTGAACCCTCGACTCCACCCCACAATGCTTGTGGTTTGTGGTGGCGGGTGGGCTAAGCCACCTGGTTTAAGTACCTTGTGTTTTGCTTGCATGAATGTGGGGAAAGGGTTTAGTGTAACGTCCACGAGTATATAATATTACACAATAATCGTGGATTTGTTGCTTTTTTTCCAAATTTATGTTGATTATACCACATGCTTTGTTTTTATTTCTTTGGACCAATCTTTTATGTCTAATTGAGTATAGTGGTTGGAAATATCATTTCTACACTAAGTACTCAATTTGTCCGTAATTTGCTCTACAAGCAAACCATAATTAATTATATTAACCATTAGAGATAATTTGCATGGGTTTTTCTACTAGGCAAGAGAGCAAATGCATGATGAATTAGAGGTTCATTTATTGGTGGATTTTTTTAAAGAACCAATTAATCTTATTCAGCAAAAGAACTTTACAGCTGATTAAAAAGATCAAAATTGTAAATTCTACAAAATAATAAATCTATACCGGTTTAATATTTAGACATATACATGTCTAATTAATGTAATAGAATCGAAAAACGTAATAACTCTATACAAATCATCTACACCGATCTTTTGGTGATAGGTTATCTCGAATCTTCGCATTACACGTCCGCTACACACGGACAATTTATTCGATAAATGAAAAATCAAATACTCCCACAATTAAAGAGAGGCTAAATATGAAAATTGATAATTACTTTCCCAACCTCCTATAGGAGAATGGAGGAAGAATAGAGAATATTTGACGGCGGCTAGAAATATTGGATGCTCTTTCATTATTGGTGAAACACAAAAACTTGTGTGAGACGGTGACCCAAACTCATACCCTGAAAATAATCCATATTTTTATATGTGTTTAGGATTCGTCTCATTAATTTAGATCAATGAGATGGTCTCACATAAGACCTCCTCTTGGTGAAATGGATATTTAGAATTATCGATTGTATTTAGTTAATCTTTGATAATTTTCAGTAAATTATACTCCTCTCTATTTAAAAATAAGTGACATTTTGGCACATAAAAAAATCTTCAAAAAGAATGATGTTTTGAAATTTTGGATGTTTTGAAATTTTGGATGCTGGTTAGAATCTCAAATTACCCTTAAAGGTATCATTTTTCCAATTAACACTAATGTCAAAATGTGTGTTCCAAAATAATATTTATGATAATTAGAGGTATATTGAGTATTATAAAATGATTTGTAATGTATGTGTTTTTTTTTCCTAAAACATCACTTGTTTTGAATAGGATGAAGTACGATTGACTAAGAACCATATTTGGTTTGCAACTCAAATTATTTGAGTTCATCCTTGTATCTGCCCAATTCGTGATTACTTCATGTTAATACATATTATCCTTTGAGGTAGTTCATTATCCTGACTTGTTGAAGCATATTCCGCGATTCACTTCTTCCACTAAGCTCTAGGAACATGACAATAGGAGCCCTTAGGAATGTGGTTCATCCGTTTTTTAATACATATTATCCTTTTGCTTTGAGACTAAAAACTTTGATTAAAAAAAGGGTACTTATTATTGGGTAGATTGATGAAAATTTTGCAAACCCAATTAAACAGAATGTGGTGAAAACCGTTGGGCTGGTGAAGGTGGAAGACCCTTTTTATTAGGCAGGCTGATCCATAAAACCAGAAAAGCTGATTCTAGCAAGATTTGCTGACTCATTGGAAAATAAATAATATTGCATTTTTTTTCATCAAGAAGTATAATTAGGCCATTAGCCATGCCAATCCATGTGAATTGTCCACCAATATTTGCTCCAACCCCTTCCCTTCATTCCACGTGTACACATGTGATTTCCCACCCTAAATTTATTACTCTTTATATATAGACATGATTTTTTTATTTTTGTTAATTTTCTTTGGAGTAGTTCTATAGAAGGGGTTAGTCGATCTTTCTACATTTGGCATTTACTCAACCGAGTTCTATACCATTGGATAAACACACACCCATATGGATGTGTGTGTGTATGTGTTGATCTAATCGCGGTATAGTAGGGTTTAAGTAGCCTACCAAGTGAAAAGATCTACTTACCCCTATAGAAGTGACAATGAATCAAGGGAAAATGACCTTCCGAATTTCGTTTTCGATTCGTCAATTTTAATTAGGGATAATTATAGAAACACCCCTGAGATTTGGACTGATTACAAAAAAGTCCATAGATGTTTAAAAATTACAAAAAAAAAACGTTCAGGTTTTATATTGTCTTACATTTAAGGGTGTAACTTAATATTTTATAAATGTTTGGGGTTTATTTGAAATGTTTCTTGCTTATGAAGGGGAAATGTAATTCAAAATCAAACCTAAAGAGGATTTTTGTAGTTTTCAAAAAAATCTTTGTGTTTTTGTAATTAGCCCAAACCTCAGGGGTTGTAAAATGTTATTTTCTTTATTGACGAAAATTTAAAATGTAATTTACAATATGTAAGTTAGAAAAGCTTATTGAAACTTCAATTTTTTTTTATTTTTTTTTACCATAGTGAATCACATGTTTTCTTCCATATTCTGACTCACTCTTGTCAAGATACAAACACAATGGACTAAGGCAAGGTCGGTCCTAACTTTTTGGAGGCCCATGGCCAAAAAAAAAAGAATGGCCCCTATAAAAGAAAAGAAAATACAAATAAACGTTTTTATATCCGTATACTTTGAATATAATTTGATAAGAACTTGAAAATAAACACATTTTTTATAAATAATATAATAAACGGGCATATAAACATGTCCAATCAGTTACGTAACAATAGTAAACTTCAATGCCCCCAAGCTGAAGGAAAAAAAAAACGTTTCTTTTATTTAGAATTAGAAGTTATATTATTTTTTTAGTACAATTTTGAAAGCAAAATATCAATTGTTTTTTTATTTTTGGGCCCATATAAACAATTTAATAAAATAATTGTATTGATATATTAAATGTTATATAAAATTGCCCCCCCTCAAAATCGGGGGTCTTAGGCTATCGCCCTCGATGATTGCCCTCATGGTTGGCCCCTGATAGAAGGTCGACTTGGTTTAATATAATTACAAATATAAAACTATTACTTTGAAATTCGAAGTCAAATATAACTTTAAATTGAATTGAAAATTCTACCAATATTCTTGAAGACTATTTTAACAAATGCTCACTATTCAAAGTGTGCAACTTGGGTTATCAACTAATGATTAACACATGCATGACAGATCTGGCAAATTAATTATAGATAATAATTATAATAATAAATTGATAATCAAGCAAGAAATCTGATGAAATTAAGATGCTGTATGATAAATTATTTCCAGTATACGGCTTTGACCTTTGGGGCGTACGTTTTCTGCTGGGATCCAAACTCACATGCAAGTATGCGATAAATACTAGTTGCATTATTATTATTTTTAAAATTATATAGATATAATATATTTTTTTGAGTCAAAAATTATATAGATATAATATTAATACTAATCATAAAGTAGGAGTTTTGCTTAGGATATGGTTTTGCAAGTTTTAGAGCAATGATTAAGAAATTCTTTTATTCAAGTTAATTATCCCTTGTTCTAATTGCTAGGGGACTATTGATTTCCTCTTTTTTTTTTTTTTTTGAAAGCGCCATAAATAGGCTTGAATTTACCCCAAAGTGCTGGTTTTGCAAGTTAATTATAGTATTAAAATGAATTTAAATCTTGGGGTGGGCAAGTTTTAGACTTATTGAATAAAAGAATGTGTCAAACTTGACTTGTTATAGTTAACGAATCAATTTCTAACAGTTTTTAGGTCATCAATCTTAACTTAAATATAGAATAATTTGATTTGTTTTTCAACCCTACTGAGGGCAAATATACATTAGGCGCTAGCACTGGGCTCAAGCCTAGCGCATGTTTTCTAGAAATTATTTCTTAATTCTATAGTTTCTATATTATTCATAATTAGTCTACCCCAAAATTTAAATTCATTTTAAATATCAATGAAGAACTTAAAACTTTTATGTTATCAGGGCATTGATGCTCTACGATTTAATATTTTTTGTCTCTTGAGATTATTTTTGTGATCCTTAATTTATCATTAGTACACTTATCATGCCACTATTTTTAAATTGTACATAACTATTTGTATTGATAATTTATTTGAAAATGATCTAAGTATCAATATATTTAAAAAAAAAATCATATGTTTAAGGTCCGACACGAATAATTTGCCACACTCCTAAGTGTCATTAAGTATGATACTGAAAAATTGTCTTTTTTTTATAGCTTTTTTTTTGTATTTAGTTATTATAACTTCTTGTTGTTTGTTGCCAAGGAAACAATTAATATTGGGAATAGAATATGTCTATTTGGTGCTAATATAAATACACCAGTATGTTTTTCCTCTTACGAAGTAGTTTTACCATTTACTGAGAAATGTAGTATTGTAATAATTTTTATATATATATATATATCTTTGTTCTATATATATATAATTTTCTTAATGAAATTTTTACTTCTTAGTCCACCCTATTACTAATTCATGAATCCGCGACTGACCCAACATCAAATATATATTACCTATTGACAAACACAAAAAATAAATCAATACCTTAATGAAAAATGGCAGTCTTATTATGGGTTTCAATAGACTATTGTTATTGTTCCCATTCCTTAAAGAACATTTTACCATCGACATATGCAAATAAACTAATGTATTTCTCAAATATTCCAAATGTTTCCGTACCACTTCATTAGCATGCTGCAACTATGGTCTTCTATTTATAATTAAATTTGTAATAATTTATAACTCTAATTACTTGGACGGTGATAATATTAAAAATTTGTAATATTTTAGGCTTACTTGAAGTTGACTTTACACAATTTTCTCTTTTATTATTCAACGATCATGATAATTGAATACATGATACAAGCTATGGGTCATTTGCTTCTATATATCCAAATTATTTATATATATATATATATATATATATATATAAAAAGAGATTTTGGATCATGATTATTAATATCAACTTCATAAAATAATTATTGCAATTCTAATGATTTTTTTTTTTTTTTTTGCGTCTTACTGCAGAAGGTAGGGTACAAAAAGGATCAATTACATTCGATAAATGATACTTTATCCTGTGCACTTAATTTACACTAATTATTACAAATTAAATGTAACAATTAGGTTTTGGGCACACCTTACAAATATTTTCCCTAGTTATGTTCTTTCCGCTTAATTAAAATCATATATTATGATTATTTAATTAAATGCACTGCCAAAGAAAAGAAAAAAACAACTCTTATGATAATACAAAAACTTACATTAATTGAATGAAATAAATGATATAACTATTCATAAACCTAGCTAATAGTAGCAACACTTTTCTTTTTTGAGAATCTTAATAGTAGCAACTTGATTTTAAATTGTTATTGATATTTAAGAACAAGTGCATAATGGTGTTTCGGTGAGGCACCAGTTTCCAGTTCCGGAACTGAAACCATGACCACCCCTACTTGTACAGTTATACGATAAATTAAGCCCGATTGCGTTGATTAGGCAAACATAAGGGTTCGTAAAAGACATATTTGCCCTTAAAAAGTAGGGCGCTTCAGGAGAACACTTGTGCTTTCTATTTGTACGATACTGGACGAACTTGATCCACATTTAATCTACTTTTTGTCAATTTAACATATTGATTCAATCTCATTACTTAATCCTTAGGGTTAATTATAAAAACTACCACTGTTAGCCTAATTACCCAAAAAAAAAACTCAATTATCTTTTAAAATTACAAATATTCCCTCGGTATTTGTTTCCCTTTGACAAATTGCACTCTCGAGAAAAGTATTTGTTTGGTAAACAGAGATGGAGCCAGGGGGCTTGGCGACTGCCCCTTCAACTTCAAAAATTTTCCTATTTAATATAAATATATGTATATAGAATTATTAAATTTTGTGATATCCCTCTCTTAAAAAATAAAAATTACATAATTGTGTAGTAGTTTCAGAAAAAGTAGATCTCGCCCCCTAGTTTTCGTTTTCTAGCTCCATTCCTGTAGGTAGTAAATACAAACCTCAAGAGGTTATTTTTAATACTTTAAGGGGTAATAATAATTTTAAAAATAACTAGAGTTTTTTTGTAATTAGGCTCCGGAACAAGTCTGAGTATCCCTCTCTGATAGACCATTTACTTCACCAAATTTCATGGTCATCTACCTCATTGGCAACACATTGTATGTTTGGGGAAAATGGGACAGTGTATATGGTGGGCTGAAAACCCAGAATGAGACGTCTCACCACCTATCTATATTTGGGCCCCCATTTACTGCAGCCTGTTTTAGTACTATGGTGTTTTGCTAACATAACTACAGTCTATAGACATAAATATGTCCACAACTTATAAACTATAACGCCTTTGGACTCCCCACACATATGGTATCAATCTACGACACAACACGATAACTCAATACGAACTTCTTAAGAGAAATCTAAATCCGAACACGACTAACATGACTATGACATTATTTATATTATTATTAACTTTTGATGTATTTTAAACATAACTCAAATTAACTCGAAACCAAACACAAACCCCACCGATGATCCGAATTGCCACCCTACTGTTGAAAAAAGCGATGGTGTATACCGAATGGCCACAGTAAAATCGAAAGCGAAAGAGTAAGAAAGTCGAGGCAAGAGTTGGACTCTTTGTCTTTAAGACGAAATTGCCCCGCTCACGGTGTTATCTTTAAACCGGCAATCGCCTCCCAAGATACGACTTACGTCTTGTGATAGCAACGCTACAAATCACAAGACACTTCGAACTTTTAGTGTTTTTGAACTCTCAAGACTTTTTTATGTTGATGCTATGTGAATTTGAATTTTTTTTCTTATGAAATGATTCGGGGTTGGTTTATATAGAGCTCCCGGTGCCTCTTCAGGTGCAACCCCTGGTTGGATCGATCTTGACCGCCGGATCGCGCCCTGTGGTTGCGATTTGCGATGACCGATGGTCCCGATCGATCTCTCGAAGGAACACACCTTTGGCATACACTCCGCACACCGATGACAGCCCAGCGTCGATCCACGGTGCTTGTTAGCGACAGACGCATCGATCGGCGCCGCCACGTGTCGCCACTGCACGATTTCGCCAAATCATCGCCACCGAGAAATTTGCCATGCCATGTCACCGAAGCCACCGGATCGAACCCTGGTTCGATTTTCCAAAACTTTAAGGCTCCCAAAGCTCCTCGCGACGATGCAAAGTCTGCGCTTTAAAGCGCCTAATGCGACTATGTGCGGCGACGGCAGGGGTCGGCCCGGCTCACAGCTCTGACGGTGCTCCGCACCGTCCTCCGGTTTGAGCTAGCCAAAGGCTAGTCAAAATGACTTGGTCCACAGTTAGGGTGTCATAAGGAGTTCCACTTGATTACTCCTTATTAGTGGTGAAGCTCTTTATTAACTAGTCAAACATTTAATATGTTTCCTATGTGGGATATGGTTTTCCATATTCCCACCCTTTTATATTACATATATAAAAGCATTTTAAGTGGCCAACTTTATGCATTTATTTCTCATTCACCCGATATTGGTTTTGAGAAATTCAAAATGTTAAACTCATCTACCCGCGGCGTAGATGACGTTTATCTCATTTATTTCATACTTTGAATAAATGACCCCACTTAAATAATTGGTCAAAATCGGGTCAAAACCCAAATTAAAAAACCAATTCCAACACCGGCCACACATGATACTAAATCATTGGTATATTGCAAATATCTCTTACTAAACAGTAAACACAACAAATTTGTATTCATGTGAATAAGTCATTTTTCTTAAAAATTAGGGAGAATTAAAAAAAAAAAAAAGGTTCGGGCTAATTATAAAAGAAAATCTAGAGGTTTTTAGAAATTGCAAAGAACCCCATTAGGTTTGATTCCACATTACATTTTTTCCCTTCATAAGCAAAAAATATTTCAAATATCTCATGAGTTACCCTTTAAATTTAAGACAAAATCAAATCTGATGGGACTTTTTACAATTTTGAAATATCTATGAATTTTTGTAATTAGCCCAAACCTCAAGTTTATAAAGTTATGAGTTCATTTGAAATAAGGTAGATTTAGATTTTAGGGAGTATTTGTAAATACTAAAAAAATTATTCTCAACTTTTAGCAGGAAAAAAATATTTTTAGTGTTTGCAAAATGTCAACTTCTGTTTTTGATTTTGCTTCATTTGATCAGAACCTAAAGCAAGGGCTTGGTGCTTTAGATTTCCGATTATGTTTTTGGTTGACTATTAGATAAAAAAACACTTTTACAACTTAACCACAATCCAATCTCAAGAACTCTGATTCAACCATTTCTGTGTCGTTGATTGAGGTCTCTGCCACCAAACATTCTCTCTTACGTTAATCAATTTTCAGCTTCTATTTGCAAACAGTTTGATTCTCAATTATTTGGCACTACCAACCGTCCTCCCTCTCTTAACTTAATATAATTTTAGTTTCAAAATGAATTATACTTATATACAAATATATAATTATGTCTTTAAAATGTTTGATAATATTTTTTGTCAGAAATATTTTATCCCCAACCCTCAAACCTAGAAAGTGTGAAGAGAGAAACATGTCTGTGGCGCCGCGGAACAGTGAAAGTGAGAGGTGGTTTAAATGATTTATTTTATTCTTAATGGGAGAAATTGAGAATGCAATGAACATGATCATAAATACATGATAAATAAAATACGACACCATATCAAATTGACACTGCCACATTTTCTTGAGAAGAATCAGCCATTAAAGATGATTAAGGGCGGTGCATTTTTTTTTTGTTTTCGTTTCCTTTCAAATTTTTACCCCTTTAGAAAATTTTAAGCGTTTGTTCCCATTAGATCTGATAACTAATAATATATATATATATATGTATATTTTTCTATGGTAGGCAAATCCACAACCACTACCCTTCGAGTGGATAAACCCTCGACGTGACACAATAACCTATAACCACACTAGATGGATAAACCGTATAAATAAACCCGCCGGCGACAAGGGGCTTGCTCCCCCCCCCCAACCCCACCCTCCAAACATTTATAATTTGTTTACTCGGATCTAGAATTTTTTTACATTTGGGACACAAAATAAATATAATTATAAATGATATCCAAAAAATAATTAGTGGAGACACACTTCATTTATTTCTAATTATAAATTGACATTGCCACATTTTCTTCTATTCAGAGAAGAATCAGTCATAATTGATGATTAAGGGTGGTGCATTTTTTCTTTTTTTTTTTTTAAAAAAAAAAATTCGTTTTCGTTAAATTTCTTGCCTTTTTGAAAAATTTACGTCTGTTGCTGCTTGTGCAACAAGCTCGAACAGGTGGTGGAGGTGGAGATTCAAACTTGAGACATTTGACCTCAAGAAGTTAGTCTGTGCACTGGGTAAACCGTCAAACTTAACACAATAGCTTGCAAACAACGTCAGTGTTTAACGTCATGTGCGACAAGCTCGACCAAATGGAGCCGACCATGTATACGTCAAGCTTGTTTGTAATTTTGTCGGTACGTTTGAGTTTGGTTTAATTTAAATCGAATTTACAAAACTTTTAGCTATCAATCTCGAGTCGAATATTTTGATATACTTTTCAGTCCTACACATCTCTTATATTTGGTCTATCAACCTACATA
The DNA here is from genome assembly GCA_016081115.2 of Rehmannia glutinosa. Taxonomy (NCBI): domain Eukaryota; kingdom Viridiplantae; phylum Streptophyta; class Magnoliopsida; order Lamiales; family Orobanchaceae; genus Rehmannia; species Rehmannia glutinosa. The sequence goes on along the minus strand of CM071931.1, from coordinate 81,313,036 downwards.
ACAAACATGTTTTGTTTGTTTATGGTAGCAGCATTTAATTCATCTTTCTGGCGTAGGCTTTAGGACATTAATGTTTTATGTATTTGCGGTGCTATTTATTATCATCATTCATATGTAGGTTGGATATATATTCATTACATGTACCTCTACTATGCCACAGCACAAATATGTGGCCTACATTGTTATTAAAAATGTTGTTAAAATTACAGCCCACATATGGGCCCAGAATTTATAACATCCAGACCAACCCAAATGACAAATCTTTGAATCTGTCCCAGTGCAAAATGTTGGTCATTTGGGTTTCATTATATGGAAAAGCTATGGGAAGTAAACTATGAAAAGGTAACAATGGAAATTCAAATGGATCTAAGTTGGAGATTCATTAGAGCAGTCAATTTCCAGTCCGGCCTGACGGAAATATAGGGCTTGACTGATCCAAGAAATTAGTGACCCGATTGAATTTCAGGCTCATTGGCCCAAATTTCTACACTGGCCCATTTGACAGCTTTAAGATTCAGATGTACAATGGCTTCAAGGCTACAAAAATCCAGGGATGACAATTCGGGTCATCAGGTCAAATTCGTGTTCGGTTTCGGCTATGATTAAAACACATCAAAAATTAATTAAAATATAAAATAACTATGTTTTAGACAAATTGGTAACATCATGTCAGATTCGTGTCAGTCATGTTCGCGTTAGGGTTTATCTCAGAAACTTCGTGTCGGGTTATCGTGTCTTGTCAGGGACTACCACCCCTATAAAAATCTACTTGTAAAGCACATGCAATTCACCTGCATGAGTTAATTTGGATCCCCCTTCTCATAATAACATGCCCTTATACTACAAGTAAATTCTTCAATAAAATTTCCCATCCATCCAACTAAACTGAATTTTTCACACATAAAAAAGTTTTTTTATATAAATATGACCTGAAGAGAGTTCAAGAAATCAATGACCTACAAAATGGGAAAATTTACAAAGAATTGTGGTTTAGGGGAGCCTAGTGGCTCAAGATAATGCACAAATTAGTAAAAGTTTTATACCACATTAAACCTAAGACAATGCTGTGCTTATCATCTACAGAGCTGCACACATAATCCCTGAATTTGAGCCGCGGTCGGGTTGAGGAGCGAATATGTCCGGCTTCTACTGTTGTTCGAGCATGTTAAAGTATATTGGCTCCCAGCTTGCTCGGCCTGCGAAATTTGACAAAAATTAAGCAATTCAATGTCTTGAAAAGGCAACAAGAAATTAAAAGGATTTGAGACACCTGCATATCAGAGACACCTGCATATCAAATACTTGGGGTATGGTTAGATAACTTCATTTAAGGGATAATACAAAAACTACCCCTGAGGTATGGGTTAATTACAAGAAAGCCCAGAGATTTTGAAATTAAAAACATAAAAAAATAAAAGCTCTTGAGGTTTGATTCTGTTTTACAATTACCCCCTTCATAAGCAAAAACATTTCAAACACCCCACTTACAATTGTAAAAATATTACAATTACCCCCTTGTATCTAGCACAAGATCAAACCTCCAGCGGTTTTTTGTAATTTTCAAACATCTCAGTTTTTTTTTTTTTTTGGTAATTAACCCATACCCCAGGAGTAGTTTTTATAATTATCCTTCATTTAATTATCCATCGACTTTGTCATCTCAACTTGGACCGGTTCCTTTTTTTTTTTTGGAAACACTTTGACCGGTTCCTTAAGAATGTGTAATCTTCATGAACATATGGTGAAAGGAAAATTTGAAAAAATAGCTTTCTTTGCAACGGTCGTAAACGTTCCCTATTCACTTCACCAATATATATATGCCTAATCAAGATATGAGCAATGTCGACTGGCATAAAATGAGAGAGAATGTAAGACTCTAAGGGCACGACTGGATATGCTTTTATTTTGAAAATTTTCATTTTGCTAGAGAATATTGGTAAAAAAAATTGGAAAAAAAATAAATATTGAGAGTGTGATTGGATGTGAGTTGATTTGATTTAATAATAGTAAAATAATGATTGGATATGATTGGTAGTTAGAAATGTATGAGTGAGTGAATAGTGAAATTTGTGGGAGAATGTGTAATAATGATTAATTTTTTGTAAAAAATGTGTTGTGATTGATAAGAGAAAATATGAGAAAAAGTAAAAGTGAGAGAATAATATATTTTCTGAAAATTTTCATAAACAATAGCATGTTTGGTCAAAAAAATTCTCCAACGGAACGAAAATGGAATCTCTTCCACATCTAATCGCAGACTAATTGTCTGACCTTTTGTTCAGATCCTTTTTATTTTTGGAGAGAACAGTGTGAAACAGTTGTTTGGAAAAATAATAAATGAATATAGAGAGTGCGACTGGATATAAGATGACAATGTAATAATGAAAGTTCATGTGATGGTTCTTTTAGTAAAATAGTGATATGATGTGACTCGTGATTGGAAAATTAAAAGTGAATAATGTAGTTGTGACAAAAAAGTGTAACAATGATAGTTGATGGGATATTTTTTTAGTGAAACAATAATTTGTGACGAGTGAGTAATATATTTTCTCAAAAAACTCCACAAGCAATTGCATGTTAGGATTTAAAAAAAAGGATAATTACGAACCCCTGGGTTTGGGCTAATTCCAAAAAATCGAGAGATGTTTCAAAATTACAAAATAGTCCTGAGGTTTGATTCTGTTGTAAATTTAAGAGGTAACTATAATATTTCTATAAATGTCAAGTGGATTTTTGAAATATTTTTTGCTTATGAAGTGGGAAAATGTAAGACGGAATCAAACTTCACAGGGTTTTTTGCAATTTTCAAAAAACTTTGGATTTTTTTGTAATTAGACTGAACCTTAGTCTTTTCTCTCTCTCTCTCTCTCTTTTTTTAATTATCCCTTAAAAAATTCACTAGCAAAAATTCACAATCAATTGCAGCCTTAGCAATTCTTCACCTGACATGAGACGGGCTGTGTGTTGCAGCTCCATCTCGAAGTAGGAACACAACTTAGATAATGGCACCACGAACAGTGATCATTCAAATCCTCTCCACGAAGAAGCAAAACCAACCCAACAGTGAACCTATATCGAAAATAAGTCAAAAAAAGAAGGTGATCACGCTGCCAACGAACTCATGAAGCAAGATATGACAATCAACGAGTACAGACACAATCAACAAGGACTTTTTGAATCAGCTTTCACTGAATCAAACATCATATCTACATCTCACACTTTGGGAGTGTTTGCAAAAACTTCTGTGGTTTATTGTAGCATAAGTAAAAGTAGTTGAGAATCATAAGTTGGCAGTGTTTTCAAATATAATCAGAAGTTGAGAGTGTTTGGTGAGAATGTTGTAAACATGCTTATTTGCTTGTAAAAGTCAAACCAAAAGCAAAATCAGAAATCTAAAACACCCATCTCTCTGCTTTTAGATTCTGATTAAATGAAGCAGAATCAAAAGCAAAAGTTGGCATTTGCAGACACTAAAAAGCAAGGTTGCAGAAATCGATAGGAGCTAGTCAGGCGGTGGCCCAGCACATAGGGCGCCTAGAAATAGTATTGTTTTTCTCTTTTTTTCATTTTTTTTTTAATTTTTACCATTTTTCCACCTAGGCGGACACCTAGGCCCGATTTGTTACCCGATTTTTGGCAGCCTAGGCGGGTGCCTAGCCCGATTTTTGGCCTGAACAATTTTTTTGGGCGATTTTAGCAAAATCGGATCAGCCTAGGGGCGCCTAGGCCGACTTTTACAAGACAGTTAAAAAGTGATTTTTATTTTTCCAAACAAAAGAAGTGAAACGCTTACTTTTAGTGATTGCATACAATCCCTGTGACAACCCCCAAGAACACTATATACTTGGGTTCTATTAGTTATGCCAACAGAACCATAATGATATAGATTGCAAACACTAAAATTGTTTTTCTATCCTTTTTTTTTTTTTGCCTTGTGAGATTTTCCATAATTTAATGCACAGGCATTGGCACTTCACACGCCAGCCAAGTATAGGCCTTCTTCAACCAATGTAGTTCTCTTGCAAAAATAGCCTCATTAATTGATTCGATATCATTCATTGAAAATAATGAGTAGTTGATTTTGCAGGAAATATTGAAATAGGCAGATGCTTACCCAACAATGAGAAGAATCAACGAGAGCCCCCAAAGTACGCACTGATACACCTTGAATTTAGGGTTAGCTGATATTGAAGTATATCCAGAAGGAGCATATCTCTGGTTAACCCATCCAAACTGCGGGCGGATCAAAAACACAAAACCCAGAAGAACCCCGACAAAAACCCTCCAATATGAGCAAAATTGTCCACGTGTGGGAGGATTCCCACGGCTAAGTTGATAACAATAATTATCACAAGGGTCAATAAAGCTGCAACCTGAAAAACAGGATAAATGCAATTGCATGTCAAAGTGTGAACACCAAGGTCACAGCGAAAAATTCACTGCTTCAATAGGGCATTAATTAAAAGGATAATTACAAAAAAAACCTTTAGATTTGGGCTAAGATGTTTCAAAATTACAAAAAGCCCCCTCAGATTTGATTATGTCTTCAATTTAAGGGGGTAACTGTAATATTTCTATATATATCAAGGGGGTTTTTGAAATGTTTTTTTGCTTATGAAGGGGGAAAATGTAAGACGGAATCAAGCCTCAAGGGGTTGTTTGTAATTTTCAAAAACCTCTGGAATTTTTTGTAATAAGCCCAAACCTCGTTTTTTTTTTTTTTCAATTATGCCTTAATTAAAATCATCTAGGTAGATACCTTGTTAGCATATATGGTCCAATTAGTTATCAGCTCGGACAGCATTCCTCCCAATAAACCAAAAAGTGCCCCAGAAGCACCCACTGATATGTTTGACTGAATAAAAAGAGCAGATAACAAACTTCCACCGAATCCAGAAATGAGATAAAGCAAACCGATGCGTACTGTTAGAGCATCACACACCATATCAATAAGTACCAAAACTATAATTTCAAAAACATAATAATAAGATGGAACTATTCTCTATTCTTTTCACAAGAACAGAAAAAACAAAATATTTATAGGGAAACAAAGTGTTGCATTGGTACAGTTTAAGAAGTTGACCTAGGCATAGAAACTGGACATACCAAAGAAAGGTCAGATTTCCAGTGCACATATGGTATGCATATCAAATAAACAAAAAATTAAATGAATGTATACAGGAGCATACAATTATACCTAGGAGGTGCATATACAGTAATAATGCTACCGAAACATAGACACACAAACATGCAAGCAAACTAAATGTAGAGAAACGTGCGGAATCACATACACAAACAAAATTTTATAGTAAATTCACAGAAAATATAATGGTAAACGCCGTCTATAATCTATATACCATTTAATACATACACAGTAATGATTATCCATTGAAGTATAAAGAGTTGTAAGAGTTGATAATAGCAATGTAATAGCCAACCACGCGAATCAATAGGTCTAGATAAGTCACAAAAAAATTGAAACCAACGAGCTATTGCAATCATAGCAGGACAAGTTAATGTTGCTCTTAACTTCAAAAAGTTGCTCGAGGCAAATATAAGGCTACCATAAAAAAGTTAGCTTAAGGGCACAATTAACCAGCTGCCATATTTTAGAATCACTGGATGCAACTATTTAATTACATTTTCTCCAAAGGATGATCATAATGTACATGAATTAGTAGAGAAAAATACTTGCATTGTTACGTACAATCACGATATTGTGATTGTTTAACAATTAAAACTATAACAACGTGAATTACATTATTAAACGTCATGATCATGCAGTTCCGTTACGTACCAAATCCAAACTCTTGCTCAAGCCGAATGCCAATGACTATCAGACTCAACATATTTGCAAGTAAGTGAAAAACACCACCATGTAACCACATACAAGTGATGAGCCGCCATCCTTCATGTTCGTCAACAACTTTACCGACGTCTAAAGCACCCATCTTCTCTAACCTAAAGCAAATTAACAAGTTGGATAGTGTTTCACATATCATTAACAGAATTGATGCATGTGGGAAAAGAAATTAGACAAGGAAAATCATACTTATTACATAATCAATTCAAAGACTAAACATAGATATCAACTCATTTCTCAGTTTATAAACTAATAACAAGAATGAGACTACTCTAGTCATTATAATCCACCAATATTACCAACATATCCTAATAACAAAAGGGCACAAAATAAAGCTAAACTCGAAAGAGTGAAGAGAAAAGATGCTTACGCTGAAGACGAAGGCCCAAGAAGAGGATTTTCCTTGAAGGGCTGAAAGGAAAACCTTCCCAAAAATCCAGCAACACAAGAAATAGAATTCTTGGGGCAATTATTCACATACATAGTAATTATAAACATCACTATGTTAACCACTACAAAGGAAGGAATCAACCAGGGGAACCATTTCTTAGAATGCTTCACGTCTCTGTAAATACCGGCGGCGGCGGTTGGCGGAGATTCCACGGAAACGGGATGGATGGTGTTGCCGCCGCCGCCCCTCCGTGAGTGGACTCGTATTTGGATGTTATCTGGTGCGGCGGCCATCGGAGACAAAATTGAGAACAAATTTCTTGTGGGTCTGAGGTTTTCTGGGAAAATAATAGGGATTTAGATAGAAGAGTGGGTGGGGCGGAGTGGTTGAGGGATTAGGTCAATAATTTGAGCTGTATGTGATTTCATGGAAGATGAGAAATCTTTACTCTGTGTTTACTTTTTCTCTGCCGACTTTTCAAAGGGAAAACGGTTCCTTGCTTCCACCTTTGTTCTTTTCGTAGCGTATTTTTCCATCTCCACATGCTGACAAATTTAAAAGGCTTATTAGTTATGACATACTAATTTCCAGTAAATGTAAATGTGATAATGTATTGTCGTTAGAGCTTACAATAGATTGGGCCGGGCTAATCCAACCCGAGTCCGTAGGACTTTTTGCGAATTTTCGGGCCGGTCCAATTTGGTCGGACCACGAAATGGCTCAGCCCAACCATGCATACATAATACTTATATGCAGAAAAAAAAAAATGGGTCGCCCTGAAAAGGTCGGGCTATTCGGGCCGAACCAAATAGGCCCGACTTTTTCGGGCCTAAAAAACTGCAACCCAACCCAGCTCAAATCTCGAGTCGGACTGGATTTTGTCACCTCTACTTGTTGTGTTGTGTTTGCTTGCTGGACCTGATACCCGCAACGTGGAGGGTGGAGGTTCGAATTCTTTAGTAACAAGATGGATGATGATTTATTGTGAGGTGACTCAATTTATGGCAATTCAGGACCCTAATTTGTTGAGTCAAATTCGCGATTCACTTTCTTCATAAAGCTTTAGGGTAAAGACAATAGAGACCGTCCGGGATGTGTTTCATCATTTTTTTTACTTTTTGTTTTATAGAAAAAAAGGCAATTAATTGATTCTCTATTTGAAATTTGGAACGTTTTAATAATTAATAATAATTATTATGTTAAAATTATTTTTTTACATGTAACTTGTAAGCCACCGTATACTTCTCATTACGTACCTTTCACTTTTAGTGGAATCAAATTCAGGTGATCTTTTATCCAATTATATACTTAATATAGATAGGATTTGAATTGCAATCGAATTGAATCGAGCCGGGTCAAGTTGAGTAATTGAGAATTTGAATTTGATTCATTTCTTATCGAGTCGAGCTCAAACTTTATTTATCGAATATCTTAATGATTCACAAATGTTTTCGAACTTAAACGAGCTTAAATGAGTTTAATAAATATTAATTATGAATTAAATTTTATTCAATTAATTACGAAAAAATATATATCTCTAAAATGCATGATGTATAAACTAAAATTTATAATTTTATTCAAATAAATAAAGTTATGTAAATGTCCTTATGTCAGGGATCAACCTTGTGTTATAGTGGTTGAGACATGTGTTGTAAGGCGAATGACCCGGAATCAATCACATACGAATACGTGTGTCCCCTCCTCAAATTTTCTCCATTGTACTCAAAAAAAAAAGTCCTTATATCAATCATAAGTCGAAAGGACGATGTGGTGCTATAGGCTATGGAAATTATTGGATCACAAAGGTAATAACAATACTAGTAAGGCTGTAAACGAATAGATCTTTCGACAAACAGCTTGTAAACGAACTCGATTAGCTTTCGTTTATGTTCATTTATTAAGCTTAATGAACATAAACGAACAAAAAAATTTGTTCGTTTATGTTCATGAACATGTTCATTTAGTGTTCGTTTGATGTTTGTTTATTATTCATTTTTTAATTATTTTTTTTACATTAACTGCTTAATATTCATTACTTTATTATGAAAAATAAGTTTATATCACTTTAATATTACAACCTATTTACATTTGCAATCATCATAATGTTAATTTATTTTGAGTTGAATGTTCATGAACGATTTATATTTAACTTTTTTATACACATGTTCATATAGTTGTTCATGAACAATTAATGAGCATGATTGTGAACCGTTCATGAACGTTTGTGAACATGTTCGATTATTAAACAAACGAACACAAACAACCTTTTAAAATAAACGAACAAACATGAACAACCCTCGTTCGTTCGAGCTCGGTTCATTTACAACCCTAAATACTAGGGGTCACCATGAATTTTCAAAAACCACCAAAACGTATTGCATCACACATTTTATAGTGATTTTATAATTAAAATCGTGATTTAGAATATTGAATGAAAACCGCACCGTCTTGTAGGTCTGGATATGGTTTTAGAACAAAACCACACTGCTCTTATGCAATTTTAAGAGTAAAATAAAAGGTAATTCATGCATCTTTAATTGAATAATTAGGCAATCAATATATTCAAAAACTAATTTGGTGAATAAGTTTTTAGATTTGTATTTTAAGTTCCAAATAAAATGCATTTTAATTTTATTTCTTTACTATTACAAATATACATAATATTTTGCATTTAAAGTGGCAATACTATTAAAATACATGATGTATTGAAAGTAACTACTTAAAAGATATTATAAGGTTCCTTGGGTCCTTAGAGGGCGACTTTTACTCTTATTTCGTCGCCTTCGTCTTATTCGTTTTCGAGCTTCCCACATTTTTCGTGAGGCTAATCGCGCTGTTGATATCCTTGCTAAGCAGGCTTATGTTGTGGGTAATATTTGGTGGGATGTCGCCCCTAATTTCCTTCATGATGTTATTGCTGCTGATCGTACTTTACTTTACCATATCAGATATTAGTTTGTTTTTTTTCATTCAGCCATGCAGCCGGCTTGTGGTTGTTTGCCATGGTTTTGCTTGAATTTCTTTTTATTGGGGTCTTTTTTCCTTCTAAGGGTTTTTTCCAGGGTGGGTTTACCTTAGAAGGTTTTAACGAGGCCCCATCTCAGGCTAGCTGATCGGTCTTGTGATCAGCACTCTTTTTTTCTTTGTTATTTTATTTTGGCCTTCGGCCTTTCACTCAAAAAAAAAAAATATTACAAGGTGCATTCTATTTGCAAATTAATTTTTTTAAAAGCAAATTAAATATAACGTTTTACATTTTTTGATAATTTTCTTAATATTCTAAAAGAGATATATTTTATCAATCTTATAATATTTTTATATGTTAAAACTGCCAAACCGCCCGCCATTCCCTAAAGGCTAAAACAACACCTTTCATTTTACCTAATAAAACCACGATTGGAAATTACGTTTTAGGAAAACTGCATAAAGCATTTCAGCTTGGATTTTCTAAAGGAAAAATTTTGCAAAACTGCACCATGATTACCATAGGTAGAGGCTAGAGATGGCAATTCATATTCCGCACTTTGGGCTGGACTGGGCTATGATATCCAGGACAAAAAAAAATCAGGCCTTTTTGGTCCAATCTGATCGGCCCGTGGGCCGGATTTGACACAATTTTTCGGGCGCCTCAATGATTTCATGTATAAAATATATTTTTGGGCTGAATTGAGTTGAGCCATGTATTTTTATGGCACTCTACCCATAGGCAGTGTTCTAAAAATCGCTAGGCGTTAGTCGGGCGGCAGACTGAGGTCTAGCGTTTAGGCGGAGCCTGAGCGAGGTTAGGCGAGACCTGAGCGGGGTTAGGCGGGGCCTAATTTGAAGAATAACGGCGGACAAGGGGAATATAGCGCCTAGGCAACAACTAATCGGAGCTAGGCGGAGATTTTTAGAACCGTGACCATAGGTAATACCGTAATAATGGAGTCAAATCGAGCTGACGATTTCCGGGTTTTCGAGCCGAGGCGGGTCATCTGCCACCCGGATGAAACACATATCGGACACCGCCCGTCCCGGGCCGGTTTTTGAAAACATTGGATTGTAGAGGATTTGGGAAAGCAACAGATATTTTACACTCACAAACACATACCCCACCAAATTCTTCTTCTTCTTCTCTGAATAATTTAAACACTCCATTTTGAGATTTTAGCGATAATTTTTATCTAAAACATGGATCCGATCGGCGATCAGAAACAGGGCACTGGTTTTTTTGCCTCCATAGCTTCTACCATTTCCGGTTTTGGCAGCGCCATGTCCAAATCCGTTAATGGGTATCTCCATTACCATACGAGATTCTAGATCCTTTTACGGTATTTAGGGTTTAGGAGTTCTTGTAATTCTGTTATTGGTCCCATGGTTTTTCTTTTTCTGAATTTAATTAGTTGATATTTTTGTGCTTCTCTTAATTGCTCAGGGGATTATTGATATTTCTGGATTCTGGCATGAAATTTCTGTATATTTAATCTGTATCATGTGCCAGTATGCGCTGATGCTCGAATTGTTGGAACATCTTACCTCAATTTTACAGAAATTAATACATCATACTTATGTTATTACATAGAATCCCCTTGATAATTAAGGTCTTGAGAATCAACAGTACCGTTGATTATGACTAGGCTTTACTTTGATTCTAGATGAGGCAATTCTCATAGGATTTCCAATTTATTTCTGTGCAAGTTTTTTTTCAAGTGGATCTAATACTTTAGATTGACTTGATTCAATCAGGGTATTTTTGAATTTACATTTTAACATACTACTAAAAATTTGATAACTGATCAGTCTGCCAGATCCTGGAGATCAGAAAATTTATAAATCCAACATTTTTGAGAAAATAAGTAAAGTCAGAGACATAACGTGATTGCGTTACTTTGTGGACTTTCTTGTGTACTTTGTTATTGATTCTGTTTGGTACACTCACATGCTTTCTATCCAGATATACATTTATGCCTGCTTAATCAACATTTGTCATCTTGGAAAACTTGCATTACACTTATGGGGACTCGAAACACATAGTTAATTCTTATATACATGCTTGATTTAATGAGTTCATTAATTACATGGATGCAATACTCCATATCATTTTTAGTGTTGACTAGTTATTTTCCTATTTCATGCAGACACTCACATTTTCTTCACTCCTAATTAGTGTTTTGCTTCTTTAGTTTGTTAGGATATGAAGGGTTGGAAGTTATAAACCCTGAAGGAGGCACGGATGATGCTGAGGTTGAAGCTCAAAAAGGAAGATGGAAGCAGGAGGTATTGCATACTTTCCTTTTTCTTTTTAAAAAACTTTTTTATCGTGTTGTATAGGCATATTCTTCATCTAGTCAATTTTGAGACCTTCCTACTGTCAGTACTTGGAGATGTTACTAGTATTTTTGACAATTTTTTTCGTGGTATCTTGAAAGTGATATGATATTTAAACGAAATTATTTTGGCTTATAGCTTATATTCCCTTATATGTTTACTTTATCAATCATGGCGCAATTGTGCAATGGGGGAATATAATTGGTCGCAGCTGTTCTTCCTTTTGATAATCTTTCATCTCTGTCCCGATTTAAATGTCGTATATTACAATTTTGATTAACAATGCAGTATTAGTCTGCAATACTATATCACACATCATTTACTCCTTTTACTCATCATATCCTGACCGTTGAAGTTTATCTTATAGGATCGTGACAGTTATTGGAGAATGATGCAAAACTATATTGGGTCTGATATCACATCAATGGTGACGCTTCCAGTTCTCATATTTGAGCCCATGACAATGCTTCAGAAAATGGCGGAGGTTTGTGTTATAGTCTCTCTTCTTAAGCTATTGTTGTATACAATGTTGTGAAGCTCAAGTAATATAACTGATGTGATTATGCGAATAACTTTGTTTTGCAGTTGATGGAGTATTCGTATCTCTTGGAATTGGCAGACGAATGTGAGGACCTGACATGAGATTAGTATACGCTGGTAATATGTTTTGTTCAGTAACTTTCTTGTGGATTCAATTTATCAAACAAATCTGATGAGCAATCGTATTTCCTTCAGCTGCTTGGTTCATATCTTTATATTATGCTATACAAAGGACTTGGAAGCCATTTAATCCAATTCTTGGCGAAACCTACGAGATGGTCAACCATTGTGGCATTACATTTATTGCTGAGCAGGTGATCCTTGAAGCACCATATTGGTCATTTTTATCTTATGTCTTGGTGCATATCCTGTTTGAATTTTTTTGTTCGCATCTAGTTATGGTACTATGAGATTTCTGTCAATGATTTTAATATCAGGTTAGCCATCACCCTCCAATGAGTGCAGCACATGCAGAAAATGAACATTTTGTGTATGATATTACTTCAAAGTTGAAGACCAAATTTTTGGGGAACTCAGTTGATATATACCCTGTTGGAAGGTAAAAGTTACATTCTCATGGTGAAAAATGTCATTACATTGTTATTGTCTTGTATGTGTTCCATCTCATGAAACTTGTTTGTATTTGCTGCCACTTTTTACTGTATAATCAATACAGAGTTCTAAACCTAATTTTCTTTTCGTTAGCCTTGTTCTTTTCTTTCTTATCAATAGACATCGGCTTGGTCTTTGTCGAAGACAATCTTTCGGTGAATATTGAATCAACTATGTGGGGTCTAGTTGTATAGGTGTGTCTAATAAGATTAGATTGTAATATAGCACATTTTGCTGTATTTCTTATATTTGGATATGTTTGATGGGCTACTGATTATGTATACTGTGCAGGACAAGGCTGACCCTTAAAAAAGCTGGTGTGGTTTTAGATTTGGTTCCTCCTCCTTCAAAAGCTAACAATATTATATTCGGACGAACTTGGGTCGATTCACCTGGTGAGATGATCTTGACAAATCTCACCACAGGAGACAAGGTTGTTTTGTATTTCCAACCTTGTGGATGGTTCGGGTAAGCTAACAGTGTGCTTTTTGCGTGCTCTTTTTCCATGGTTTAGATTCTTTACCTGATTCTATTGCAACCTTGTAAGAATGTCTACTTTAGTTTGATTTTGTTTTTATACTGTAGTCACAACTTATTAGAAGATTAAAGTTATCTTACCACTATTTTTAATCGATACCCTTGATGTTTGTTTTCCTTGAATGCATCTTTATGTTGTCCTAGTATAGAATAATGTTTTCAGTTTTGGTCATTTATTTCATCTTTTGTTACTATTGATGCTCGTGTACAGTGCTGGTCGGTATGAAGTGGATGGATATGTATACAATGCTGAGGAAGAACCTAAATTTTTGATGACTGGGAAGTGTAATGAGTTCATGAGTTATCAGCCTTGTGACTCTGAAGGAGAACCCATACCGGGCTCTGAACTGAAAGAGGTAATCTTGTTTTCGATTTTTCATTTGTCTGATTGACTGATATCCATTTTTGGATTATATTAAGCAAAAATTATATTCATGAAGGAGCTTAAGTTCTATTCCTAATTCTTGTCTAATTGTGGTAAGTTGCATTATGGTGTTGTTTTAGGTTTGGAGGGCTGCCGATGCTCCCAAGAATGATAAATTTCAGTTTACATATTTTGCCCACAAATTAAACAGCTTCGACACCGCCCCTAAGAAGCTACTTCCATCAGACTCTCGCTTGCGTCCAGACCGTTCGGCACTTGAGCAGGGTGACCTATCCAAAGCTGGTCTGGAAAAGAGCAGGTCTCTCTCTCTCTCTCAATATTTTCAATTGCATGAAAAGAATGCATATGCATCATGCATGAACAATTTTTCCGTATTTTCTTCATGCATATGTATATATATTGATTCGACCTGCTACCATAAATCTTATTGATACCTAGTAAAGATCATTCGATAACAAACTGTATGCACTACACGACTTGTTATTAAGGGAATGAGCAAATACTTAAAAAAAATTGATTGTCAACTTTTGGCTGAAAGAAAAATAGTTTTTAGTGTTTTTAAATATCAAAATTTTCTCCTGATTCTATACAATTTAATATGAATCTAATAGTTGAGAGGATTGCTGTAGACCATATCTAGCAGTTTGGACTATTTTGTTGCACTAAATTCTGCACTAAAATGGAATATTTCATTTTAGGGCATATTTTAATACACTAGATTATTAATTTAAAAAAAATTAGCGCAACTACAGTGTTGGCCATTTCTGGCGTGCAAAACTTTTCATATCTTCAAAATGGTGCAAACTTTGCCGCTGTGGTGGAGCAGCTTTTTGCTCCAAATTAAAGATAAATTTCTTTCTTGAAGATGTTTTTAGTTTTGATTTTGCTTCTAGTTTCATTTTGAAATATGTAAAATCAATTTTACAACTTATTCACCTAACACTCTCTATTAACTTAATCAACTTTTAGCTTTTATTTGCAAACGCTACCAACTCTTGATTCTCAATTGTGTTTTACTTCTACTACTATGAATCACTTATTTAAAAAGCAGAAGTTTTTGCGAACATTCTCTGAACCTGGTTGATATATTCATCATTGCTGGAAACAGAAATAATACAAATTTTTTTTGTCGGTGTTTGTTTCCCAGGCTGGAGGAGAGGCAACGAGCCGAGAAGAGAATAAGGGAAGCCAACGGTGACGAGTTTAAACCCAAGTGGTTCGACTTAACAAATGAGACAGCTTCTACACCTTGGGGCGACTTGGAAATTTACAAGTACAATGGCAAATATGAACAACATCGTACTGCAGTTGATAGTTCAGATAGCATTGGAGAAACCGAAACCAGTTCCTTAGAGTTCAATCCCTGGCAGTATAACAACTTGTCTGATGCGCAATCATAAGATTTTGTCATCCACCATTGTATGTTCCCTCTTCTTCTTTCCAGGAGGCCCCCCGTTTTATACATTAGATTTTTATCGACTTCGATTTCGGTTTCGTTTAATTATCATTTTTGTGATTTTTGATCCCGTCGCAATCCACATCAATTGGAGGAGGATTTTAGGCCAACTTATATAGTGGGTTATGCACTGATGTTGTAAGGGTGAATGTATGATTTTTTTTTTTCTTTCTTTTTTCCAGATTTAAGAAATTAAATTTGAATTTTCTTGTTCAATGTAATCTAAAATTGGAAAGGCATGGGAACAAGTTGCTTTTGTTGTTGTAGGGGACAGGGGGCACTTGTGTTTGATTGATCATTGATGTAACAGAACTGGATTAAGCAGGATTACACTGTTCAGTGTTCACGGATAGTGTAGTAGTGTATTATCTTATGTTTGAGATTTATGATTGAGATATTGATTGGGTTATGTAGTTTTACTAATTTTGTGTTTTTGAAGTTGGATTGGGTGTGATAGTGGTTAAAATATCACATATGCCCTTGAACCTTATATTTTTCAAGGTTGTTTCTCTTAAGTTGTCAAAAGGATGAACCCCATTCTGAGGGTTGTTTCTCTTACGGTCTTGTTTTGTGTGTGTAATTCTAGGGTTGGAAAATGATATATTTGAGGGTGATTTGGGGAAAATTTTCTCACACCAACCTTAAAAATGTTGAAACATCATTCTTTTTGAAAAATTATTTGTGCGCCAAAAATGTCACTTATTTTCTTCAATATGAGGAGTATAATATTGGTGTCGGAGTCTATCTGTCAGTTATTGATTGATCCATGATTGTCATAAGACTTAGTTTTAAAATATATTAATCAAATTATTTAATTGGAAAAGTAATAAAATAAAATAACAACAATCAACACACATACCTTATAATGACGGGAGAAATATCAATTCTTCGATTTAATAACTTGGGAGTATGGTTGAAGAGAATGAAATAAATTTCAAAGAGATTGAAAGATGGGGGTACTGATTGGATAAATTTCAAAGAAATTGAAAGATATCAAGTTCGAATTTCGACCGACACCCTTACAAAAGGTGATCAATATCACTTAATCTATGTTTCGTGGTATCAATTCTTCGTAAATCTCTGTTTTTTTTCCATCACACCTAATCACTTAATTCCCTAAATTTCCACCATTTTCATCGGAGAAAACTATATGAATTAAGAAATGATATCTAAAGCACGTTGAGAGATTCACAAAAACAAAATTGATTTTGCTCAAATCTCTCTCTCTCTCTCTCTCTCTCTCTCATTTCTTCCCTTTCTCCCTCGGATTAATCCGCAATTATTCAAACTAGTGAATTGTTTTTTTAGGGAAACTATTAAATAACTTTCACACAAAATGCTAACACTTTTTAGGGGAAAATCAATAATTGTTAGGGATCTACTAATCCCTTTTAGAAAAAAAAAAAAATCCAGAGGAACAAGTAATATCAATTTCTTTACTTTGAAAACATACAATTTTTCAGGACAGTGATATTTTGAGTTTAAAGTTATATTATGTCACCACATAATATTACAATTTTGCCATCGCTCCGAATAATACTTTGTCACCGTCCAAAAAGTTACTTTGAAAACTCACTCTGATGCTTTTCGGGAAAAAAACTATTACCTTTTAATTATTCACACGTGCCTATTAACTTTATATTTACGAAATTGCCACAAATTTTTGAGTTGGACCATGCCGTCTTAAGGAATGCGAACGGTAAGACTGTCTTATAAGAGTTTTTGTCAAAATGAAAAAACCATTTTAGAAATTCAGGAAACAAAAAAAAAAAAGAAAAAACTCGGAGACTTCGAGGACTTCTTAACAATAGTTGACTGCTCTTCAACCGCGTAAAAGTCGAGTTAGAAAAGCAGAAACTTCTTCTTACTTTGTCTTTTTGACACCATTTTTTTGACTTTCAAACAGCGAAGCCACCAGAGAATCATCAAATACTTCGATCGAAGCATCAGATACACCAAATTATTATTCTTCTCTGAATAATTTAAGCACTCTGTTCTGAGTTTTTATCGAGATTTTTTTTAAAATCTGAAATATGGATCCGAGCGGCGATCGGAAACAGAACTCTGGATTTTTCGCCTCCATAGCTTCTACAATTTCCGGTTTCGGCAGCGCCATGTCCAAATCCGTTAATGGGTATCTCCATTACCATACACGATTCTAGATCCTTTTTACGCTATTTAGGGTTTAGGAGTTTTTGTAATTCTGTTATTGGTGATATGTTTTTCTTTTTCTGAATTGAATTAGTTACTATTTTTGTACTTATCTTAATTGCTAAGTGGATTATTGATAATTATTTGGTATAATTTTGAGTTCTCGAAACGTTTATTTTGATTCTGGCATGAAATTTCATTTGTATCTTGTGCCAGTATGTGCTGATGGTTGATTTGTTGGAACATCTTAACTCAATTTCAAAGAAGCTAATACATCATATTTATGTTATTACATAGAATATCCTTGATAATTAATGGTTAAGCAATTCTCATAGGATTTCCAATTTATTTCTCTGCAAGTGTTTTCAAGTGGATCTAATACTTTGGATTGACTTGATTCAATCAGGATATTTTTGTGTTTACATTTTTATCGTACTACTAAAAAATTGGTAACTGCTCGCTCTGCCAGATCCTGGAAATCAGAAAATTTTGTGAATCCATCATTTTTGAGAAAATAAGTAAAGTCAGAGACTTAACGTGATTGGCTTACTCTGTGGACTTTCTTGTGTACTTTCTTATTCATTCTGTTTGGCGCATTCACAGGCTTTCTATCCAGATATACATTTATGCCAGATTTATCAACATTTGTCATCTTGGAAAACTTGCATAACACTTGTGGGGACTCGAAACACATAACTAATTCTTATATACATGTTTGATTTAATGGGTTCATTACTTGCATGAATGCAATTTTCCATATCATTTTTAGTGTTGAATAGTTATTTTCCTATATCATGCAGACACACATTTTCTTCACTCATAATTATTTTCGCTTCTTTAGTTTGATAGGATATGAAGGGTTGGAAGTTATAAATCCTGAAGGAGGCACCGAAGATGCTGAGGTTGAAGCTCAAAAAGGAAGATGGAAGCAGGAGGTATTGCATACTTCCTTTTTATTTTAGAAAACATTTTTTGTCGTGTTATATAGTCATATTCTTGATCTAGTCAATTTTGAGAACTTCCTACTGTCGGTACTTGGAAATGTTACTATTATTTTGACAAATTTTTTTGGTGATATCTTGAAGGTGATATGATATTTTAAGCTAAATTCTTTTGGCTTATAGCTTATATTCCCTATTACGTTTACTTTATCAATCATGGCCCAATTATGCAATGAGGGGACTGTAATTGGTCACATCTGTTCTGCCTTTTGTTAATCTTTCGTTTCTGTCCTGTCCTGATTAAAATGTTGTATATTACAATTTTGATTAAGCGCTGATATGCGCTGTGTATTAGTTGTGATACTATATCACACATCATTTACTCCTTTTACTCATCATATCCTCACCGTTGAAGTTTCTCTTATAGGATCGTGACAGTTATTGGAGAATGATGCAAAACTATATTGGGTCTGATATCACATCAATGGTGACACTTCCAGTTCTCATCTTTGAGCCCATGACAATGCTTCAGAAAATGGCGGAGGTTTGTGTTATAATCTCACTTTTTAAGTTATTGTTGTATATAATGTTGTGAAATTCAAGTAATATAACTGATGCGAATAAGTTTGTTTTGCAGTTGATGGAGTATTCGCATCTTTTGGAATTGGCAGACGAATGTGAGGACCCTCACATGAGATTAGTATATGCTGGTAATATGTTTGTTCAGTAACTTTCATTTGGATATAATCTTTATACAACTATTCTGATGGTCAATCGTATTTCCTTCAGCTGCTTGGTTCATATCTTTATATTATGCCATACAAAGGACTTGGAAACCATTTAATCCAATTCTTGGCGAAACCTACGAAATGGTCAACCATGGTGGCATTACATTTATTGCCGAGCAGGTGATCCTTGAAGTACCATATTGGTCATTTTTATCTTATGTTTTAGTGCATATCCTGTTTGCATTTTATTCTTCCCATCTAATTATGGTACTATGAGATTTCTGTTGTTTTTGACCAATGATTTTATTATCAGGTTAGCCATCACCCTCCAATGAGTGCAGCACATGCAGAAAATGAACATTTTGTGTATGATATTACCTCAAAGTTGAAGACCAAATTTTTGGGGAACTCAGTTGATATATACCCTGTTGGAAGGTAAAAGTTATATTCTGATCGTGACCAATGTTATCATTGTTATCGTCTTGTATATGTCTTATCTCATGAAAACTTGTCTGAATTTGCCGCCATTTCTTACTGTGTAATCAATACAGAGTTCTAAATATATTTTTCTTTTCTTTACCCTAATTATTTTCTTTTATCATTGTTGAGATATTATAATATATGTTAGTGGCTTAAATTTAGGTAGTGCCCTACCTTAACTTTAGGTAGTGCCCTATCTTTGGGGTTTATGTTTCTCTCTTTTTTCCTTAATTCATGGATAGATTAGGGTAGTCTTTTGGCTATATAATGTGTAATTTCCTTTCATGTTCAATACAAGAAATACAATCAATTCATATGGTATCATAGAGCAAGGTTCACAAACCTTAGTTCTCTTTTTTTTCCAGAAAACATTATTAGTATTATTTTTTTTTCAGTTTCATTTTTTTTTTTTTTTTTTCCCTGATCGGAATCACAACTGAAATCACTGTTCATATCAGCATCACTGTTCACGCCACGGTCACTGTTCACTGGAACCACTGTTCATACCCAGATCACTGTTCACGACCGGATTCCCTGTTCATATTATTACTGTTCATGCGAGAAACCACTATTCACGCCCGAAATCACTGTTCACATCCCAGAAATTGCTTTGCCAGAACACTGTTCATGCCCAGCAAATATTGTTCAGTTCGGAAAATATTGTTTTGTTGTAAACTACTATTCATGCCAGAAAACAGAGTTTCAGATCTGATTATTTAAGTCATAATGTCTCATTCTTCTTTCAAAACAACGGGTCTAGTCTCGTCTGCCTTTCAAGGGTCCACAACCATTACAACCGACATATTGAATGGTAAAAACTTCTTGAAATCTGATTGTGAGTTTACTTTATCTCCCAGCGAATATAAGAAATATTTACGGCTAAAGGCAGCCCAACATGCACCATCTTGACCACTTTAGCTCACCTTTGGTAATTCTACGGTTTGTCTTTCTCACTCTACACCTATGGGATGGGTTTTGGATTCTGGTGCTTCGATCACGTATTTGGTAATTCCTCTATTTTCTCGTAAATATCACAAACCAAATTTCCCATTATGTTCATTTGGATGGGTCTAAAATCCAGCCTCGGAGTTGGGCGGGTTTCACTAACTCCTCAATTTCATTGAGTTGATGTCTTATTGGTTCCTAATTGTCCTTTTAATTTGATATCCATAAGTAAATTAACTAGTTCTTTAAATTGCACCATAATTTTCACTTCTGATTCTTTTTTGATAAAAGACCGGAGTACAGGGCAGACGATTGGCGCAGGATCTGAATCTCGTGGTCTCTACTACCTTCAACCAACAATTTCCACTTTATGTGCCGCTACTACATCCCCCGATCTTCTTCATCGTCGTTTGGGTCACCCGAGCCTACCTAAGTTAAAAACAATGGTACCTGGTCTTTCACAGTTGGAGTCTTTGAATTGTGAATCTTGTCAATTAGGTAAACATGTTCGAGTCTCTTTTTCTAATCGTATTAATAACAGAGCTTCATCTCTCTTTGATATTGTTCATTCTGATGTTTGGGGTCCAAGTCGTGTTCCATCTATCTTAGGTTATCGGTATTATGTCACTTTCATCGATGATTTCTCCCGGTGTACTTGGGTATTTCTAATGAAAGATCGTTCTGAGTTGTTTGGTATTTTTGAAACTTTTTGCTCAGAAATTAAAACCCAATTTGGTAAAATGATTCGTGTCTTGCGTAGTGACAATGCAAAAGAATATTTCTCTGACCGTTTCAATTCCTTTACACGTTCCAACGGAATTATACATCAATCCAGTTGTCCTCATACACCCCAACAAAATGGGGTAGCTGAACGAAAACATGACACATTGTTGACACCTCCGCACCTTGTTGATATATGCCAATGCACCTTTAAAGTTTTGGGGTGATCTTTTGTCTAATCGCCACTTACTTGATAAATCGAATGCCATCCTCTGTGTTAAATGGTCAGGTTCCCTACTCTATTCTGCACCCTACAGCCCCTTTATATGTTGCACCCCCTCGTATTTTTGGTTGTACTTGTTTTGTTCATGATCTATCTCCTAGTCGTGATAAACTGTCTGCTCGGTCTATCAAGTGTATTTTTCTTGGTTACTCCCGTTCTCAGAAGGGCCGCTACTCCGCTTTACAAACCGTTTTTACATTTCCGCCGATGTTACTTTCTTCGAGGACATATCATACTTTGCTACAAATGTTATCCCTTCTCACGACTTGGATCAGGTTTTGCCTATACCCTACTTAGAGTTTCTTCGACCAGCTCCTGAGCCTTCTGATTCCCAAGCATTGCCGGATACTCCATCATCTTCACCACAGTCTCCTCCACTCAGAATCGATTTGGCATTACTTATGAAAGACGGCCCGAGCCTCGAGCCAGATCTTGTTCCAGAGGTCTCTCTCCCGCACCCGATCCAATTGTTTCCCGATTTTGCCTATCGCCATCCGCAAAGTACACGCTCTACCCGTAACCCTTATCCTATCTATAATTTTCTATCTTACCATCGTTTGTCTCCCACATATTGTGCTTTCGTTTCTACACTCTCTTCTATTTCTATTCCTAAGACAGTTTCCGAAGCACTATCCCATCCAGGATGGAAACAGGCTATGATTGATGAAATGTCGGCTTTGGATTACAACAATACTTGGCAGCTTGTTCCCCTTCCCTCTCGCAAATCTGTTGTGGGTTGTCGTTGGGTATTTAATGTTAAGATTGGCCCTGATGGACAAGTCGATCGCTTGAAAGCTCGCCTGGTAGCTTGAGGATATACACAAGTCTATGGTCGGGATTACGGTGATACTTTTTCTCTGTTGCAAAGATGTCCTCGATTCGTTTATTATTCCTCGCTATGGCCTGCCATGAAAATTGGCCCCTCTTTCGATTAGATATCAAAAATGCCTTTTTGCACGGTGACTTGGAAGAGGAGATTTATATGGAGCGACCTCCGGGTTTGTTGCTCGGGGGAGTATGGTTTGGTATGCAAGTTACAAAAGTCTTTATATGGTTTGAAGCAATCACCCCGAGGCTTGGTTTGGTCGATTGAAAGAAAGTTCTTCAACAATTTGGAATGATCCATTGTGAGGAGATCATTCTGTCTTCTTCGATGCTCCTCGGCAAATAGATATATTTACCTTGTGGTCTATGTTGATGACATTGTAATTACGGGCGATGATTGTGAAGGTATCGAGGCATTAAAACAACACTTATTTCACAATTTTCAAACTAAGGACCAGTCCACTTCGTTTATTTTCTTGGGATTGAAGTAGCTCAATCAAAATCAGGTGTTGCTATCTCTCAAAGGAAATATGCTCTTGATATTCTAGAAGAAACAGGTCTTACAGATTGTAAACCAGTTGCTACTCCAATGGATCCTAATGTAAAGTTGCTTTCCTAACCAGGGGAGCCCTATCCCGATCCAGGAAGAAGATCAGAAGGCTAGTTGGGAAACTAAATTATCTCACCATGACCAGACCAGACATATCTTTCCCAGTAAGTATAGTAAGTCAGTTTCTCAACTCTCCTTGTGATAGTCATTGGAATGCAGTTATTCGAATTGTCAAGTACATTAAAGGGTCGCCTGGGAAAGGACTTGTTTTCACTGATAGAGGTCACACTAATGTCATTGGATATTCGGATGCTGATTGGGCAGGAGATGAGAATGATCGTAGATCTACTTCTGGTTATTGTATATTCATAGGAGGAAACATGATTTCATGGAAAAGCAAGAAACAGACAGTTGTTGCTCGATCAAGTACGGAGGCCGAGTACCGGGCTATGGCTCATGCAACATGTGAGCTTTTGTGGCTCAAACATTTATTGCAAGAATTACATTTCTGTGATGTTGGTCCTATGGAGCTCGTGTGTGATAATCAGTCAGCTCTACATCTCTCCTCCAATCCAGTTTTTCACGAGAGGACGAAACATATAGAAGTCGATTGCCATTTCCTAAGAGAAAAGATTCTCTCTGGAGTCATCAAGACCTCCTTTGTCAACTCTAGAGATCAACTTGCTGATATCTTTACTAAATCTCTACGGGGTCCTCGGATAACATATATATGTGACAAGATGGATGCATATGATGTATATGCTCCACCTTGAGGGGGAGTGTTGAGATATTATAATATATGTTAGTGGCTTAAATTTAGGTAGTGCCCTACCTTAACTTTAGGTAGTGCCCTATCTTTGGGGTTTATGTTTCTCTCTTTTTTCCTTAATTCATGGATAGATTAGGGTAGTCTTTTGGCTATATAATGTGTAATTTCCTTTCATGTTCAATACAAGAAATACAATCAATTCATAATCATCAAGAGACATTTGCTTGGTCTTAGCTGAAGATAATCTTTCCGGAAAAATTGAATCCACTTTGTGGGGTATATTTGTATAGGTGTTTCTAATAAGATTAGATTGTAATATAGCACCATTTGCTGTATTTTCTTATATTCTGGATGTGTTTAATGGGCTACTGATGTTTAAACCACGATTCGACTATGTATACTGTGCAGGACAAGGCTGACCCTCAAAAAAGCCGGTGTGGTTTTAGATTTGGTTCCTCCTCCTTCAAAAGCTAACAATATTATATTCGGACGAACTTGGGTTGATTCACCTGGTGAGATGATCTTGACAAATCTCACCACAGGGGACAAAGTTGTTTTGTATTTCCAACCTTGTGGATGGTTCGGGTAAGCTAACAGTGTGCTTTTTGCGTGCTCTATTTTACGTGGCTTAGATTCTTTGCCTGATTATATTGCAACCTCGTAAGCATGTCTACTTTAGTTTGATTATGTTTTTATACTGTAGTCAAAACTTATTAGAAGATTAAAGTTATGTTACCACTATTTTTAATCGATACCCTTGATGTTTGTTTTCCTTGAATGCATCTTTGTTCTTGTATAGAATAATGTTTTTCAGTTTTGGTCATTTATTTCTCTCTTGTTACTATTGATGCTTGTGTACAGTGCTGGTCGGTATGAAGTGGATGGATATGTATACAATGCTGAGGAAGAACCTAAATATTTGATGACTGGGAAGTGTAATGAGTTCATGAGTTATCAGCCTTGTGACTCTGAAGGAGAACCCATACCGGGTTCTGAACTGAAAGAGGTAATTTTGCTTTTGATCTTTCATTTGTCTGATTGACTGATCCATTTTTAGAATATATATTAAGCAAGATTATATTCATGCAGGAGCTTAAGTTCTAATCTAAATTCTTGTCTAACTGTGGCAAGTTGCATTTTGGTGTTGTTTTAGGTTTGGAGGGCTGCCGATGCTCCCAAGAATGATAAATTTCAGTATACGTATTTTGCCCACAAATTAAACAGCTTTGACACTGCACCTAAAAAGCTACTTCCATCAGATTCTCGCTTGCGTTCAGACCGTTTGGCACTTGAGCAGGGTGACCTATCCAAAGCTGGTCTGGAAAAGAGCAGGTCTCTCTCTCCCTCCCTCCTGCATGAAAATAATGTATATGCATGCAACAGAAACAGTTACTCTCTAAAGTCTAACCATGTCATGGATCACAGTAAAATCAATTCTGATCTGATCTTTGGATTCTGGCCTTTTATTATGCTGCAATTTCACTTTCATCGACAATGTTTTGGTATTTTCTTCATGCATATGAAGGGAATGAGCAAATACTTGAAAAAAATTGATTGTCAGCTTTTGGCTGAAAGAAGAATAGTTTTTGTGTTTTTAAAAATCAAATTCTACTCCTGATTCTATATAATTTAATTTGAATCTCAAAGTAGGGAGGAGTGCTCATTTTTTCTTCTGCTTCTATTTTTATTTAGAAATATGTAAAATATATTCACCAAACATTCTCTATTAACTTAATCAATGTATTGCCTTTATTTGCAAACACTACCAACTCTCGATTCTCAATTGTTTTTTATTTCTACTACTATGAATCACTTATTTAAAAGTTGTTGTTTTTGCAAACAGTCTCTGAACCTGGTTGATATTCATCGTGGTGGAAACAGAAATAATACAATTTTTGTTGATACTTTTGGCTCTGTTTCCCAGGCTGGAGGAGAGGCAACGAGCCGAGAAGAGAATAAGGGAAGCCAACGGTGACGAGTTTAAACCCAAGTGGTTCGACTTAACAAATGAGACAGCTCCTACACCTTGGGGCGACTTGGAAATTTACAAGTACAATGGCAAATATGAACAACATCGTACTGCAGTCGATAGTTCAGATAGCATCGGAGAAACAGAAACCAGTTCCTTAGAGTTCAACCCCTGGCAGTATCAGAACTTGTCTGATGCTCAAACATAAGATTTTATTATCCACCACTGTATGTTCCCTCTTCTTCTTTCCAGGAGGTCCCCCGTTTTATATGTTAGATTTTTATCGACTTTGATTTCGGTTTCTTGTGATTTTTCATGTTTGTGATTTGTAATCCTATCGCAATCCGCATCAATTAGAAGATTATTTTTAGGCCAACTTATATAGTGGGATATGTACCGATGTTTTAGGGGTGATTGTATGATTTATTTCCAGATTTAAGAAATTAAGTTTGAATATTTTCATGTTCAATGTAATCTAAAATGGGAAAAGGCAAGGGATTAAGTTGCTTTTGTTGTTGTATGGGGCACTTGTCTTTGATTGATCATTGATGTACATCTATATATGTGTATATATTATAAATTGAAAGATAAAAACTCATATGAGACGGTCTCACGGATTAATTTCGTGAGACGGTTCCTATAATAACATGTATTAGTTAACTCATTTGAATTGGGATCTGACTTATTTTGTTTTATAAAATGGGTTGATCCATCTCACGAATTTAAATCCCTGAGACAGTTTCATTGGAGACTTATTCAAACTGGTAAGGATCAATGGGTAGTGATAATATGATAATGAGCAGGTCTCTTGTAAGACAGTCGCACGGTACGACGAATTGTACTTTCAGTGTAAAAAATAATACATCGTCTGAATGCACTTGATTTCACTATAAGTATTACTTTAGTGTATTTAGGTAAGATACCATTTTTTATACTAAAAGTATCACACGTCGCACTGTACGACCGTTTTACATAAGTTTTTGTCTACGAAAATTGGATTGGGTAGTGGATGGCATGTGCTAAATTTAAAAAATGAAAAAAAATAAAAATCTCCTGAATATTAGCTCTCACTAATTGCAGTCCGAGAAATGTAAAGAATTTTATGGGGGCTCTCCATTAACACTAAAGAATCCAAAAATCAACAAATACAAAGAGCACTCATTATTTTATTAATCAAATTTCTTTTTTAATCAATCACTATTTTGTTAATCAGTTTGTTGTAGTAACTTGTACGTCAGCAGATTCCATTAAAACACTGGTCAGTGCGTGATTATGTACACATCCCACGGTTTACCCTCGCGAATTGTTATTATGTATAGTGATCGCAGTAAGCGCGGTTCGAGTTATAAAAAAATAGTAGGAGGACTAAGGAGCAATGAAAGACAAAAGTTGAGATTACAACCAGACATGCCCCACTCCCAGGTAGAGCTGGCAATGGGCTGAAAGTTATGGGATGGGCCAAGTGAAAATTTGGTTTGGGTCAGGCCACATTTCTTGAATCCGAACTCAGCTCATCAAGTGTATTTTTTGTGGGGAAAAATAGGTTGGTGTATACCGAATGGCTGGAAAAACAATCGAGCAGAGTAACGATATAAATCGAAATGTCGAGGCAAGAGTTGGACTCTTTCTCTTTAAAACGAGATTGCCCCGCTCACGGTGCTTACTTTAATCCGGCAATCGTCTCCCAAGATACAACGACAATCTACTTGCGATAGTAAAGACTACAAATCGCAAAGTAAACGAACGCTAAGATGTTTTTGAACTCTCTTTTGAATTGACTAATGTAGAATGAAGAAGAAGCAAGAGAATTTTCAAATTTCGATGTAATGAAATGAATCGAAATTTGGTTTATATAGAGCTTCATGTGTCTCTTGAGGACCAGGTGCGACCCCCGGTCCGGTCGTGGCCGTCGCGATCGCGACGCGCCTGGGGTTGCGATTGCGATATGATGGTCCGATCTATCTGCTCAAGCGAAAACACCTATTAGCATGCACCCTTCACATCGGGACGTTGGCGCGTCGATCACGGTGCCGTCGGCGTAAGACACGACGATCCAATCGGCCGCCACGTGTCGCCACTGCGATCCCGCTTTAAGTCATCGCCACCCGAGCCGCCCGCCACGCCACCGAGCCACTGACCGAACCCTGGTTCGATTTTCCAAAAACTTTAAGGCTCCTCAAAGCTCCTCGCGACGATGCGTACGTGTGCCTCGAAAGTGCCCAATGTGACTATGTGCGCGGGCCCGGCTCCGGCCCGGATGGTGCTTCGCACCGTCCTCGGTGCCTTTTGAGCTAGCCAAAGGCTAGCCAAAATTGACTTGGTCCACTAGGGTGTACCATAAGGAGTTCTACTTGATTACTCCTTATTAGTGGTGAAGCTCTTTATTAACTAGCCAAACATTTAATATGTTTCCTATGTGGGATATGACTTTCCATATTCTCACCCTTTTATATTCCATATATAAAAGCATTTTTAGTGGCCAACTTTATGCATTTATTTCTCATTCACCAATATTGGTTTTGAAAAATTCAAAATGCTAAACTCATCTACCCGAGGCGTGATGACGTTTATCTCATTTATTTCATACTTTGAATAAATGACCCACTTAAATAATTGGTCAAAATCGGGTCAAACCCAATTTAATAAAACCAATTTCAACATTTTTGATATGGATTGTCGGGATTCGTTATGTTCGGATCGGACTAAAGTAAGTCCAGTTCTTTTCAATCGACTAAAAATAATCCTAACCCAGCCCTATATACATATTGGTCGGACCAATTTTGCCGGCTAAACAAGACACCCCTATAAATGAGAAAGTGATATCATTACAGCAGGTTTTGTGCATCGGAGCATGCAACCTCGTCCTCATTTGTCCCTCAAAAGATGGTACTAAAAAGGGACCCCAAATCCACATGATTTATCACATGTGTATGCACGTGGACTCCATCTGCAGCCCCCACGTATTACCATAACTAAGAGAATATTTTAATTCTGTACCTTAGAAATTAATATTTTTATTTCTGTTTTATCATTTTATGGGGGAGGTGTCTACTGATTCAGGTGAAGCTTCAATTCAAATTTGATTTATTTTTTAATAATTTGGGAGTAACGGTTGGAAAAAAGGGGATAAATTTCAAACAAACTGAAAGATATCGGATTCGAACTTCGGTCAACATCCTTACAAAAAATGAGCGAATCTCTTGAGCTACAAACTCGTGATAATTAAAATTGATTTATTAATTTACAGTTTTCATTTTTGTTCTTTTTTTTTTCTTGAAGCAGTTTTCATTTTTCAAAAGAAATAAAAATATATTGGATTCTCAAATTAAGAATCTTATTAGAGTGTAAATAATTGCACGCATTATTTTAAGGTATAATTACGAAAAGGCTCCTAAGGTTTGGGCTAATTACAAAAAAAGCAAGAAGTTTTTGAAAATTACAAAAAATTCTTTGAGGTTTGATTGTGTATGAAATTTAATTAAGGAGATAACTGTAATATTTTGATAAATGTAAGGGGAGCTTTTGAATTTTTTTTTTTTTTTTTTTGTAAATGAAGGGAAAAATTGCAGAACTGAGGTTTTTTTGTAATTAGCTTGAACCTCAGGGGGTATTTTGTAACTATCCCTTATTTTAGTTCAAGTCATTCTGAAATAAATTTATCCGTATCTATATATGATTGAGAAATTGAGACAAAAAGTAAAGTAAAAAAAAATGGAAAAATTAATCACATATCACGTGCCTGACTGGACAACTAATAAATGAAATAAATTGGGTTAGTGGAAACAAAAAGTTGAAGAAAGGCCGAGTGACAGTTGAGTTGGGAAAAAATAATAATACTTTGATTTCGAAGCGGTTTGCCCACATAACATTCTATATAAACCGAATAAAAAAAATATACATTTTGATTTTTTTATTTTTATATTGAAAGTATCTTATTTTCCGAAAATAAAAAAACTACATATACTTATTTTTTTGTAATATTGATATCAGAGTCAAATTGTCAATTATTATTCGTTGATCCTTAATTGTCGTAAAGACTTTGTACACTATTCTGATTCTCAACTTGTTCCGCGTTTCTTCTTGAATCAATACCTAAGTTTTAAAATAAATTAATCATATTATTCAATTGGAAAAATAAAAAAACAATAGCAACAATCAACGCACATACCATATAATCTTAATTCAATTCAGTATTCACGTATGGAATTCTTTATGATCTGGCCCTCTTTTAGGCCAGATGGGCCAAATCAAAACTAAACAAAATGAACTTGAGCCTGGTCGTATGAAATATCTTACTTCAACCTACCTAAATGCTCAAATCTACCTCTATGATTTGAGCTATAGGTGTTGACCTGCAGCATCTTAAATGCGGAAAATATTATGGTGGGACATAAAGAAAAAAGATAGCTACGTATGCCAACATGCAGCGCATTAAATGCGAAAGATATTTCCTGACATGGGCAACTAGTGATAGTTAGCTCAAACCGACCTCTAAATCGGCTGTAGATAGATCGACCTGCAAAGAAGTAACTATGAAATATACTCCATAGATGTAATGGCAACATGGTTAGCTCCCAATCCAAGGGCGCCGCGTATCTTTTCTTTGGCCTTCAAGGAATTATAAAGAAGTATAAAAGGCGTAAATTATCTCATTTTTAGGATTGATTGCATTCTTATATATTATTTTTGTTACGTTAAATATACACCTTTTTGTTTACTAACATGATCCAGAGCCGTCCTATGGGTGGTCAAGGCGGCGCCGCCGCACAGGGCCTCCCTCCGGCAAGGGCCCTCGAGCCCCGAATTTTTTAATTAATTTAATTGTTTGATATATATGTATGTAAGATAAAGATTACAAATTTCACAAAAGTTCTCCTGGACATAGTGGCTTGTGTCCTCTTTTTCATTCTTTAGGTCGCGGGTTCGAAGTTTTAGATATACAAAGTTTGTTTTATTATTTTTTACCTAGGCAAACTATTTAAAATGTAAAGTAAAATGAATTTTTAATGAAATAACTATTAGGCGTAGTGGTTTGTGCTTTCTCTTGTAAGACTGAGGTTGTGTGTTCAACCCTCCATAAATACAATTTTTTTTTTCTTTTTTTTTTTTACCTAAGCTGGGGAAAAATCAGTTTCGAAAATCAAGGAGATATGTATATATTGATCATTTTTCCCCTTTAACTTTATGATGTAAGGATATTAAAGTATCTTTTTTTGTAGTAGAAAGTCGAAATGGAAATATAATTCGCATTATTTTATTTTTATTATTATTTTTCTAAATTTTATATGAATATAAAGGGCTCCCTTTTTGTTTCGCACCAGGCCCCTTAAACTATTGGAACGGCCCTACATGATCGTTGGAGTGTTAATGTCGGAATACTCTAGGTAATCTTGTGTAGGAAGACAATGGAGAATCATATTCTTCGAAAGTCTCAATTATTTATGATTATTCACTTTAATTCACCAAATTCTATAACGAGGCCACCACTACAAGTCACCGGCTGATCCGGTCACATGAACTCTTCATTGATATTTCCCTTTTTTCTTTTTCTCTCTCTTTCTTTTCTTTGAAAAGATGAATATTAAATATATCATATTTCTTCTTACTTTAGCTTTGACTACTTTATTCATAAACTTCATTATATTATGATTATGCCAGTATTTCTTTCATCTTCTCTCTCTCAATAACCTAAGTTTTCCTATGTTTCCCCCTTCCTCTGCATCCACTGGGTTTACTTTTTTTGAGGTACGCTAATTATGTCCAGCTCTTTTTAAGGTTTTTTTTTTTTTTTTCCTGTGCAGCCTCTGGTTCGGTTTTATACTGCATAATCATACTATTTTACAACTACCTGGAAAAAAAAACATATTACTCTTTTTTAGCAGAATTTATGCATTTTTTTTTTGATTTTTGGAATAAAATGTTGAGATTAGTGATTAATTGACTCCCTTTCTTGAAACCCTTGTTCAATTTCAGTATTCTGTACACATAGCATCTGTTGTTTTATTAACAGTTATTGATTTTATGAAGTTGTATTAGTTTAGCTGAAAAATTCATGGTAGTTTTGATTATTGAAGTTTGAGTTGTACATTATCTTGATCAGTGTTCTAAAAAATGCTAGGTGCTAGTCGGAGCTAGGTGGAGATTTTTAGAACAGTGATTTTGATTAAGTTGGTAAAAAAAAAATGAATTCGCGTTTTAATTCTTCAAATCGGCTTCATTTGGGGAATCAATCCATGCCCGAGTTTTCGAATCCGAAACTTGGGAATGAGCCTAGATTTGAGATTACCTATCCAGATCAGAAATTAGTCAATGGACATAGAAAAGAACAGAGTATTGTAGGGCCACATTTACTTCAAAACCAGCCCTTTTCGAACGGGATCGTTTCGAGCTCGTTTGTGGGAATCGAGGATGATTGTGATTTTTCGGACGGGGTTTTGAGGTACATTGATCAGATGCTCATGGAAGAGGAAATGGAGGACAAGACGCATATGCTTCAAGAGTCGTTGGATTTTCAAGCGAAAGAACGATCTTTCTATGAGGTGCTCGGCAAAAAATACCCGCCTTCTCCGCAACAAGAATCCGCGTTAATTGATGATTACTCTTACGTTAATCGCCATAATTCGACTACTAGCAGTAGTGACGGTAGTGGATACCTAATTGATGTAGTCGACCCAAGTTGGCGTAGTTATGATACGACTTTTAATTTTTCTAACTCATTTATTGGCTCGTCGAATAGCGTAAATAATTTTGTGGATCGATTTTCGGATTCCCCGATAAGCCCTCTTCAGATAGGTGATATGTATAGTGAGAGTCAACTGGTGTGGAATTTTAAGAAGGGGGTCGACGAAGCAAGTAAGTTTCTTCCTAGTGGAAGTAAAATGTCGGGTATTAATGGTTCGTTAGTTAAAGAGGAGAAAAAATCGAGGGGAAAGAAAAATCACTTAGACACGGATTTGGAAGAAGAGAGAGATAGCAAACTGCGTGCGGTTTATCCCGAGTCGAATGTTCCCATAGAGGAATTTGATGATGTATTGCTTCATACACTTGGTGAGCCCGAGAAGAAATTCGCAGCTTACAGGACGGAACTACAAAACGCGGCTAGCAAGCGTATGCAACAAAGTGGACAGCTAAAAGGATCCAGTGGTGCGAAGGGCCGTGGTAAGAAACAGAACCGGAAAAAACAAGTGATCGATTTGAGATCACTTTTGATTAACTGTGCACAGGCCGTTGCTGCTGATGACCGTCGCACTGCGAATGAATTGCTGAAACAGATCAGGCGGCATTCGTCTCCTTTCGGTGACGGGAATCAGAGGTTAGCTCATTATTTCGCCGATGGGCTAGAGGCGCGTCTGGCTGGAACTGGTAGCCAAATCCATAAAGCCCTTGTAAATAAAAGAACGACGGCATCTGATTACTTGAAAGCTTACTATACCTATCTCGCATCGTCTCCGTTCACGAAAATTTCGAATTTTGCTTCGAATAAATCGATCACGATTAAATTGGGAAAAGCGGCGAGGGTTCACATTATAGATTTCGGTATCCTCTATGGTTTCCAGTGGCCGACCTTTATTCAACGTGTGGCCGAGAGAAAAGGTGGGCCCCCAAAGCTTCGGATTACTGGCATAGACTTTCCACAACCGGGCTTTCGGCCCGCAGAAAGAATTGAGGACACGGGGCGTAGGTTGGCCCGTTATGCCGAAACGTTCAATGTCCCGTTTGAGTATAATGCTATTGCGCAGAAGTGGGAAACCGTCAAAATCGAGGACCTTAAAATCGAGAAGGGCGAATTTGTAGTAGTTAATTGTTTGTATCGAACCAAAAATTTACTTGACGAGACGGTGGTGGCAGAAAGTTCTAGAACTATGGTTCTTAACCTGATTAGGAAAATTAATCCGGATTTTTTCATACATGGAATAGTCAATGGGGCGTATAGCGCGCCATTCTTTGTAACTCGATTTCGGGAGGTTTTGTTCCACTTTTCGGCTTTATTTGATATGCTGGAAACAAATATACCTAGGGAAAAACTGGAGAGGATGCTCATCGAGAGAGATATTTTTGGAAGGGAAGCATTGAATGTCATAGCTTGTGAGGGATGGGAGAGAGTCGAAAGGCCCGAGACATATAAGCAGTGGCAAGTTCGTCATTTGAGGGCGGGTTTCATGCAAGTCCCTTTCGAACGGGAGTTCATGGACATGGCGACGTACAAGGTGAGAAATTTCTACCATAAAGATTTTGTAATTGATGAAGATAATCAGTGGCTGTTGATGGGCTGGAAAGGGCGGATAATCTATGCGATATCTTGTTGGAAACCTGTTTGAGAAATTGGGAACGTATTGTTTCGACGGACATTTGTTCGTCTTTCTCATGATTTGCAGCATCAAACTGAATGCTTTAAGGTAACACTAAGCAATTTCTAATCTCTTTATCCTAATTCGTAATGGCTAAATTGCAATTTTAGTCGTGTAGCTATAGGGTGTAGGCAATAAATAGTTCCTTAGAAGTCACGATTTCCAAAAATATCCCGTAATTTTTAAAAAAAACTCTCGATTTCAGTTATTTGGTAGCTGGAAGTTGGGAAAATTTGCTGGAAAAATCCACGTGTCCACATTTCCAGTGAAACCCACTGATGTGGAAATCATTTTCGCATATGTGGATGACGTCCTTCAAGTTAGATTTTCTTTTCTGAGTTTCTGTCCTTATCGACGTGCAAACTCGCTCATAAGAGAAATTGGTTTTCACATCAACTGACACGTGGATTATTTTTCCAGGCAAATTTTCCAATTTCCGCCAACTAAAGTATTGAAATCAAGAATTTCTTGAAATATGGTTTTTTTCCTTTTCTTTTGCAAATCGTGATTTCTGGAGAACCATTTTTGCTTACCCTTTTAGCTACAGGACTAAAATTGCAAATTATCCATTCATAATTTCAGGTTATGATGCTAATTTACTCCCAATTAACACTTTTTATTTTTTTTTGTATATTTTGCCACATTTCAGTTCCACTGCTTGCTGATTTTAATCGTTCGTTGTGAATAGATATGGGAAGCAAGATCGATATTTGGTTTTTCTATTGATGGCTTATCTAGCAGAAGTGGAATATGTTCTTTGATATCTCTATTCTCTCCCAAGAAATTAATACAGCTGACACAATGAGAAATAACCTTGTTAACTTGTTTACTATGATAATAAGAAATCTAATATTATCAGCATCTTTTTTGCTGATGCTGCCTTATAATTCCCATGTAAAGACACTGTTCTAAAAATTCCCGCCTAGTTCTGATTAGTTCTCGCCTAGGCGTTATTCTTCCGATTAGGCCCCGACTAGGCGCTAGGCCTAGTCTGCTGCCCGACTAGCGCCTAGCGCTTTTTGGAACACTGTGTAAAGGGATTACTAATTTATTTGCAAGAATAGTGCTTTTGTTGAATATACTTTTCTGCTTTAGATCCCTTCTTCCAATGCAATTTATTTGTACATGTTGAAGGGCTTATTGCTGAAACAAGGTTTATACCTAAATAATGCAATGATATATTTGCTGGTTTTAGAACATAGAGTAATTATATAACAAAAGAGTTTAGCATTTTCAGTTGGATGTAATTTCACTGGACTCCCAATTATACATTGTATTATCTAAAACCTAGAACTGAAAATATCCAAAATTTCCAGTCATTTTGGGTCTTTATAAGGGATAACTACAAAAGTACCCCTGAGGTTTGGGCTAGCTACAAAAAAACCCGGAATTGTTTCAAAATTACAAAAAAAACCCTTCAGGTTTGCGTCTGTCTTAAATTTAAGGGATAACTGTAGTATTTCTATAACTATCACGGGGTTTCTTGAATGTATTTTGTTTATGAGGGAGAAAGTATAAAACAGAGTCAACCGCGAGGAGTTTTTTGCAATTTGCAAAAATCTCTAGGTTTTTATGTAATTAGCCCGAACGTTAAGGTTTTTTTTTCCGTAATTATCCCTAATAATGAGGGTTAGTTGCACTTTGGCCTCCAAACTGCAGTGTTTTTTGTACTTTTTCCTCCGGGATTTGAAGATACATATTTTGCGCTCTGAACTATATGATTTGTAGCACTTTACCCCTTGAACCAACTAAAAGTTGACACGTATCAACTCATGATAGGTCCAAGTCAGCTCCTAGGAGATTAAATGCAAAATGTTTAAAGTTAGGTATGCAAAAGAGAAATTTTCCAAATTTAGTAGGCAAAGTGCAAACCTCACGATAGTTTGGGGCCAAAATACAATTATCCCTAATAATAAATTTTGGTCAAATTGGTCTGGTAGATGGAAGAAGTCAAGTTGGTGGAAATTTAATTTTAGTTGAATTCCACTTTAAAAGCGACCAGAAATATCAGAATATAATTTAAATTCACAATAACGTGAACATCTAGAAGGTATTTAACAGAACATGCAAAATGACAGCAAAGAGACAGACATCAAATGTAAGAGGTTGACACGAAACCTGATAAAAAATTCTATAGTTGAATGAACTTGTTGCCCATGCCAACTAGGGCTAGCTAATCGTATCGTATTCGTATCACACTATCATATTTTCTTGTTATCTACTTATCTATTTTATTTGATTTTAAATATAATAATAATTGTAATTTTAACTTACTTTACAATTTCGTGTTCATGTCGTGTTTTATTGTGTCATTTGTCTCTATAACAGTGTTTGTAATTGTGTCGTGTCACTCATTAGCCACCCAGTGCAATTATAATATGATTAAACTAGTAAATTGTTCTTTTTAGTGGATATTTAAAAGAGATTGGTTGAGCACTCTTTTTTCAGACATTAAAGAGTCAAAAGCCTCCAACGAATGCCCATTGGCTGAAATTGCACCTCGATTTATTTGATTATCTTTTTTTTTTTAAGTAAAAGGCCAAAATAAAATAATAAAGAAAAAGAGAATGCTGATCACAAAACCGATCAGCTAGCCTGAGATGAGGCCTCGTTAAAACCTTCTACGGTAAAATCCACCCTTGTGGGAAAAAACCTTAGAAGGAAAAAGAGTACCCCGAATAAAAAAAAAATTCAAACAAAACCAAGGCAAACAACCACAAGCCGGTTCCGGTTGCATGGCTGAATGAAAACAGATTTATTTGATTATCTTATTTTGCAGTGTAATCAAAGAAAATAAAAATTGCATGCGGGCAATGGGAATAGTGGGATTTCAAGAAGAATTGACTAGGTGACTAAATTAAGGAGTCGGTTCATAGTGGGTTTGGATGATTTCATGGTGGTGATATTGCACCAATCACAGCAGTTACTACAAAAATAGGAAAATTACAAAAACACCCTCGAAGAATGAACATCAGCTTCGAAGAAGACGTTGGAATTTTTATCAGAAAACTTAATTTGGAGTGATGTGCCGATTTAAGCAGCATCACATTTAAGAATAGAAAATACATACACAGACACATTTGCACTATAAAAATCCATCCCAACTCATTAACATGCCTACTATTTAAGTAACTCATCTCAAATATCCAATGATGCTTGACCAATTGATCAATGTGAGGTAATTCTTGGCCTCTCTTTAAAGAGGTCAAGGGTTCGAGCCCCCACGGGGTATAATGGTAGAACAATTAATATTGAGAGCGTCAAACGGCAATATGGGAGGCTGTAATTCAGTGGGAATATGCGACTAGATAGAGGGGAGTCCAGCATGGATCAATCACTTGGGGGACGACTCCTTGTTTGTGGTAGTTGAGGATATTAGGGACATGAGAGCCATTGTGCATTCTCGCGGTTTACATAAAACAGTTCCTGAGGGCCGAGGTTGTTTCCCCGAGGACTATTTATGTGGGAACATGGAATCTCGGTTATTAAAAAAAAGTAACTCATCTCAAATACTAAAAAGATTTAGGTATGGTTGAAGTTTTTTCTTGAGCATATCTCTTGTAAGACGGTCGCACGGTGCACTGTATATTGCACTTTCAGTACAAAAAGTGATACTTTTACTGTAAAAACGATACTTTCAGTGTAAAAAATGATACATTGTCTGAATACACTTAATTTTAGTGCATTCAGATAAAATATCACTTTTTACCCTAAAAAACATCATTTTTTACACTACAAATATCACCTATCGCATCGTGCGCCAATGTTATAAATATTTGCTTTTTTCTTTTGTGTTATTAGTCTTTTTGATAATTTATTACAAGTATTGAAATGATTAATTTTGAACACTTTACTACATCATGGCAGCAACATGACAAGATTAAGGTAATCATGAAAAAGTTTTGCACAATGATGTGAAAGGCTAAGGTCAAAATTAACCGTCCTATGATAACACAATAACACTAAGTCACTTCTAGAGTGAAAGCTTCAATAATCGTGGCCATAATTAGTTTGACTATAATTAATCTTAATAATTTATTTTCACATGTCAATTTCATGATCCCACCATCTATAATTGTCACAATAGTATGAGTGCATCCATCTAATCATGCACTAAACTAATATGAAACATATTATCAAATCCAATCATGATTTCCATGACATTTCACTTCCATCATACACTTTAAGTTCTATTGCTTGATTATGACAAGAAGTGCACTGACATATAAAATGAAGGATCTAAAGTGCTAGTTACTAATTATAATTCATAAGGAATTAATAATTAAAAAGCCAGAAGCCTAATTACAAAAGAATCCAATTATCTTTCAAATTTTAAATACTCTCGTTTCTATTTTACAAATATACACTCTCAAGAAAGGAATATTTGCCAGGTAAGATACAAACCTCAAGGGTGTTCGACTGTTCGTAGAGCTATCAAATAGGTGGGTGTTCGTAGAGCTATCAAATAGATCAGGTTGGGCTGATACTAATAGGGTTGAAATTCCACCGGGACATCATTTTTGGAATCCGACCCATAATTAAAACTGCATGTAAAATGCATCAGCCCTACCTAATATTTCGGGCCAAATGGCCGGGGAAAATAAGCCCAATACTTTTTGGACATGTTGAATTGTAGCCCAACCCGCCTTATTACCAGGCTGGGCTAGTTTGCAACTGACACTTCAAGGAGGTGTTTGTAATTTTGAAAGATAATTGGAGTTTTTTTTTTTTTTTTTTTTTTTTTTTTTGTAATTGTGCTAAACCTCAGGGTAGTACTTGTAATTATCCCTAATTCTAAACATTGTTGTAAACCACCTAAGCGCCTCTAGACCGATCCAATTTAAGCTAAAATAACTAAAAAAACCATTTAAGCCAAAAAATTTAGCCTAGACGGCCTACCAACAAATTGGGCCTAGGTGCCCACCTAGGTGGGTTAGACATAAGAAAATGGTCAAAAATTGGTCAAAAATAGTAAAAAAAAAAAAAAAAAAAGAAAAATAATAGATTATCGTCTTACTAGCGCCTAACAATTTCTGCAAACTTGATTCTAAATGTGCGGGGTCACCATATTATTGCAAGAAAACTTTTATTATTAATTGATGATAGCAATTAGCAACAACATAATTTACATCATCTGATGAAGTGGACAGATGAGACATAATATTTAATACAAGGAATATTTCCCATGTAATAAAAAGTTAAAAGTTCAAGCTATAACAGAAGTCTCCACTGCAACTCCAGTGTAGTTAGCTTCAGACAATTTATTATCAGCTTCCCAAAGCTCTGATATTGCTTCCCTCAGATTATGAATGCTTTCTAATGCATAATCTGCTCCTTTCACTCTCTGAGATTTACCAACCTGAGTCCAAGATTTACAGATCACAGAATTAAGCAGAATTCTTTAAGGGATAATTACAAAAGACCCCCTGGAATTTGGGCTAATTATAAAAAAAAACAAAGATGTTTCAAATTACAAAAAGCCCCTCAGGTTTGATTATATCTTAAGGGTAATTACAAAAACACCCCTAAGGTTTTGACTAATTACAAAAAACCCAAAAATGTTTCACAATTACAAAAACCCCGCTCAGGTTTGATTATGTCTAAAATTTAAAAGGGTAGTTGTAAGTTTTTTATAAATATTAGGGAATTTTTTTAAATATTCTTTTGTTTGCGAAAGAGAAAATGTAAGATGAAATCAAACCTCAAGGGATTTTTTTTGTAATTTTCAAACATCTCTGGAGTTTTTTGTAATTAGCCCGAACCTCATGGGTGTTTTTGTAATTATCCCTCTATATTAAATTTAAGTGGTTAGTTATAATATTTCTATATAATATCAGGGTTTTTTGAAATGCTTTTATGTTATGATGGGGAAAAATGTAAGACGGAATCAAATCTAAAGGGTTTTTTTGCAACTTTCAAAAATCTCAGGGTTTTTTTGTAATTAGCCCGAACTTCAAGAGGCTTTTTGTAATTATCCTTTCTTTATGTAGATTAACAGAATTGATTCTTCTAGCTGATGGTATTGTGTAAGCATGTAAAAGTTCTTGTACAAAATCATTTTAAAGTATCAACTATATTCCTCAACATCCAATTTTTTAACAATTTTCGCAAACATTGGCTTTTTAAAGTATATAAGTGTCTACAAAAGTTAACAGCCCTTTAATTTACGGACATATAAGTTTTGGATAATAACGAAGTCTATCCCTAAAGTTTAGCCTAATTACAAAAAAACTCAGTTGTCTTTTAAAATATACAAATGGGCCGGGTATTTGTCTCTATTATATAATTGCAGGGGATATTTGTTAAGCAAATGCAAACTCAAGGGAGTGTTTGTAATTTTAAAAACTAATTGGATTTTTTTGTAATTAGGCTGAACCTCATGGGTATTTTGTATAATTTTCCCTAAAACTTTACACAAATATGTCCTTAAACAGGAGTTTCTTCAAGAACTTACCAGCACGGTATCTAATCCGACTCGTTTTCCAGACTGAATATTTCGGACACTGTCCTCAAAGAATAGCTGCATTGACAGTGAAAATGATTCTAAGCATGTCTGAATTAATAATAGGGATAATTACGAAAACACCCTTGAGGTTTGGATTAATTACAAAAAAAACCCACATATGTTTCAAAATTACCAAAAAAAAACCTCAGGTTTGTAACTGTAATATTTTTATAAATGTCGGAGAATTTTCAATGTTTTATTCTTAAGAAGGAGAAAATGTAAATTTCAAGAAGTTTTTTGCAATTTTCAAAATCTCTAGGTCTTTTTGTAATTAGCATGAAACTCAGTTTTTTGGTAATTTGCAATAAAAATAGTGATAATTACAAAATACCCCCTGAGATTCAGGCTAATTACAGAAAAACCCAGAAATTTTTAAAAAATTACAAAAAGCCCCTTTACGTTTGATTTATCTTATATTTTCCCATTTCATATGCAAAAAAATATTTCAAAAGCTCCCCTCACGTTTATCAAAATATTACAATTACCTCCTTAAATTTTAATATACAATCAAAACTCAAGGGAACTTTTCTGATTTTCGAAAATATCTGGGTTTTTTTTTGTAATTAGCCCGAACCTCAGGGGCCTTTTTGTAATAATCCCTAAAAAATAATGTCTCAAGTGCAAACAATGGTAAAAACTTACTGTTCTGTGTGCATCAATATTAGCAATCTTAAGTGCAGTTTCAATAGCAGATTCTGAAGGTTTGCAGACAATTGGTGTCTTAGGCAATCCAGATGATCCCACAATATTAGACTGAGAAAAATGTCCGATTATGTCGAAAATTTCCGGGCTTTTTTTCGTTGCTGTCAAAGGTTGTCTTGTTCCAATAAACTCGATATCATCTTCATCATCAGATGCATTGCTTTTATGAGTAGGATTAAGAGTCTCAAAACAAATTATCCCTTCAAAACAGTCTTCCAGGCCAAGCCTACTCAGAACTTTAACGGCGTGGATCTTATCAGCATTTGTGAAAATCTGTTATGCAATGAATTTAGAACAAATTAAGAAGGGATAATTACAAAATAACCCCTGAGGTTTGGGGTAATTACAAAAAAACCCAGATATTTTTTAAAATTGCAAAAACTGATAGGATTTC
The DNA here is from genome assembly GCA_016081115.2 of Rehmannia glutinosa. Taxonomy (NCBI): domain Eukaryota; kingdom Viridiplantae; phylum Streptophyta; class Magnoliopsida; order Lamiales; family Orobanchaceae; genus Rehmannia; species Rehmannia glutinosa. Next base: position 81,271,635 of record CM071931.1, on the reverse strand, counting down.
AAAAACCCTGCTGGGGTTTATAAAAATATGGGATAATTACCTAAACACCCCTGAGGTTTGGGCTAATTACAAAAAAAAACATAGATTTTTGAAAATTGCACAAACCGCTGGAGGTTTGATTTTGTCTTACATTTCCCCCCTTCGTAATATTTCAAAAACCCTGTTGAGATTTATAAAAATATGGGATAATTACCTAAACACCCCTGAGATTTGGGCAAATTACAAAAAAAAAAAACAAGATTTTCGAAAATTACAAAAATCCCGTTTAGGTTAGATCTGTCTTACATCTTCCCCTTCACGTGTAAAAAAATATTTCAAAAGATTCTTTTACATTTATCAAAATATTAGGATTACCCCCTTAATTTAAGACACAATCAGACCTTAAGGATTTTTTTTTTAATTTTCAAAAAAGTAGCCCCTAACTTTAGGGGGTTTTTTGTAATTATCCCTAAAATATTATAGTTATCTCTTTAAATTTAAAGACATAATCAAATCAGAGTTTTTTTTTTTTTTGTAATTTTGAAACCTCTTTTTGTTTTTTGTAATTAGTCCAAATCTCCTGTAATTATGCCAATTAAGAACTAATATATTTACATGGACTAGAAAGTAAAACAGAGAAAATGAATATGCTTACAACTTTTCGGATGGGCAAGCTTAACAAAAGGGTTCTCAAAACCGGGTCTGGTTTCAAATTTTCATAAGGTAACCTCCCATGGACATAACTGCAAGATGCCGAATTTCGTCACTTTAGTAAAGGTAAATTACAAAAGCTACCCCGAGGTTTGGTCAAGTTACAAAACAACCCCTGGAGGTTTGCATTGACTTAACAAATAGCACGAGGGTGTTATTTGTAAAACATAATCAAATATTAAGGGGGGTTTGTAAGTTTGAAAAATAGTTGTACTTTTTTGTAACTCGATTGAACCTCAAGGGTATTTTTTTTAGTAATCGTAAACAAACCTATGATACTCATCGTAGTCAAAATCATAGCCAATTGCCTGCATATATAGAAAAAACTTATCATGATCCATGTACTTTACACAAAATTGAATTTTTTTAGGGATAATTACGAATCCTAAGGTTTGGGTAATTACAAAAAACCAAGAAGTTTTTAAAAATTACAAAAAAACCCTTGAGATTTCACACTGTCTTAAATTTTAGGAGATAATTGTAATATTTTGAAGTGTTTTTGGCATAAGAAGGGGGAAAATGTAAGACAGATCAAACTTAAAAGGATTTTCCTATAATTCCCAAAAATCTTTGTTGTAATTAACCCGAACTTTAGTGGTGTTCTTGTAATTATCCCAAAATTTTATTAAGGGATAGTTACAGAAACCCTTCCGAGGTTTGGTAATTACAAAACAACCCAGAGATTATCGGAAATTACAAAAAAAAAACCTTTTAGTTTGATCCGTCTTACATTTCTTCCTTAAAAAATATTTCAAAAGCTCCCCTTACGTTTATCAAAATATTACGATTACCCCCTAAAATTTAAGACACAATCAAACTTCAAGGTTTTTTTTGTAATTTTCCAAAACCTCTTGGTTTTTTTGTAATTAGCCCGAACTTTAGGGGTGTTCTTGTAATTATCCCAAAATTTTATTAATCAGAAAGAGACGTAGATACTTACCCTAAGACCTGCCATTGTGGTGCCATAGTTTTTATATAGTAGATTACACAATTCAGGAATTTTGCTCTCTTCTATACCCAACTTTTCGATCATATAATCTGAAAAAAAAAAAAAACATATATAAGCTGTAAGATATACCAAAAATTTACCAACACTAAAAGTACAGAAAGAGACATCGGACAAGTTTACCTTGAATGTTGTTAAGAACTGATGTTGCTAGACCAGAACTTAGGGGGTAAAGTGTATCATCAAGATCTAAAATAGTATAAAAGAGTAATAATTTAATCACATTTGTCTCAGAATTGAAAAAAAAGGGATAATTACAAAAACACCCCCCAGTTTGAGCTAATTACAAAAAAAATCCGGATATGTTTTAAAGTTACAAAAGGCAACGTCAGGTTTGATTCTATCTTAAAATTGGAGGGGGTTTTGAAATATTTGTTGTTTATGAAGTGGAAGATGCAAAATCAAACCTTAAAGGTTTTTTTTGCAGTTTTAAAAAATATATGGATTTTTTTGTAAATAGCCTAAACCTCAGGGGTTTTTATGTAATTATCCCAAAAAAGACTGTTTATATGTAAGATGACTTACCAAATAGAAGGCAATCATATTTTGGCCTCTGAACATGCATGTATCGGCCGTCCTCGTATGGAAATTCCATCTTAATTACAACAACTTGAGTAGAAAATTAAAATACATAAGCATTGTTTGCAAGAATGGAGGAAATTTGCCCAAATTTAAATGTAGGAATAATTACATAAAAACCCCTGATATTTTGGCTAATTACAAAAGAACCCAAAGATTTTTTAAAATTGCAAAAATCCCCTTGAGGTTTGATTCTACTTACACATTCCTTATTCACAAGCAAAAAATATTCAAAAATTCCTTGATATTTGTATAAATGTCACAGTTACCCTCTTAAATTTGTAAGCAGAATTTAACCTTAAGAGATATTTGAACTCTAGAATTTTTTGTAATTAGCCCAAACCTCAGGGGTTTTTATGTAATGATCCCTAATGTAAATGTTAAAATGGCAAGATACTAAGATAATAAATTACCTAAATAGTAATGAAGAAGAGAGAAAACAAGAAATAAATGGGGCTAAAAAGGAGCTGAATTTCAGAGGTAGAGTAGATTCTCTTCTTTAATTTCTATATATGCAGAGAGTTTAAAGGAGATCGAGAGAGGGGAGGAGAAATGGAGGCATACGCTGAGTTTAAATAGACACAACGCTTGCTTATTTTCAGGCCTTTTTTTTCTTTTCCTTTCTTCTCCTGAATTTTGGGATAATTACAAAAAGCCCCCTAAAGTTTGGGTTAATTACAAAAAAACCAAGAGGTGTTAAAAATTACAAAAAACCACATGAGATTTGATTGTGTCTTAATTTTGAGGGGATAAATGTAATATTTTGATAAATATAAGGGAGGAAAATGTAAGACGAATAAGCTTTTTTTTTGTAATTTCCGAAATTCTCTGGTTTTTTTTTTGTAATTAGTCCCAACCTCAAGGGTTTTTCTGTAATTATCCCTAATTTTTTTAATCATGAAACGAGTTTGAAACGTAACATGGGGTTTAATATTTGACTATAGTGTTTTCTGGTCCGGTTTGATGCATCCAATGAATAAAGTTTTGGTGGTTTATTTTCCCTTCATTTGTCTCAATTTTATTATATATTTATTTAATATTTACTAAATTAAATTAATTAGTTTTGATTTTTTTAAAGGATAAAGAATATCTCATTCAATTTAGATAATCTGGATATTTGATTTAAAGTATTTTCTAAAGTCCATTTGGAATGGTTCCAAAAAATTACATTTATCTTTGTAAAGTTCAAGAAAAACAAAAAATTATTGAACTATGTAATAGCAATACCAAAATAAGTAGATATTGTTTCTTATTGTTAATTTGATACAGAGTACTATTAACTAACATAAATTCTTCTGAATTGAGTTGGGTTGGACTGAATTCTAAAAATAGTGATTCGATCATTGTATGGCCCGGGCCGATCTTTTTATGGGCCAGTGCTAGCGCTGGAGTTGCCAGTCCATTTGATAACTCTAGTTATTAATTATATTAAGAGATAATTACAAAAATACCCCAAGGTTTGGGCATATTACAAAAAATCCAGAGATTTTTCAAAATTACAAAAGGCCCCCTCTAATTTGATTTTGTCTTAAGGGGTTAACTGTAATATTCCTACAAATATCAGGGTAGTTTTTTGAAATATTTTTTGCTTGTGAAGGAGAAGATGTAAGCAGAATCAAACCTTAAGGGGTTTTTGTAATTTTCAATAATCTCTGAGTTTTTTTGTAATTAACCCAAACCTCAGGGGTTTTTATGTAATTATCCCTTATATTAAAGTGAGAAACTTGGTTTGCCATATAACACTACAAAAATCTGGAGACTTCTAGCCATTGGATGCATTTTCTTACAACTCATGGAACATAGATATTTCTATGGGACAAATATCAGCATCTGGTACTAATAATGTTGTACCTAAGTCTAAATCTGAACAAAGTGCCAAATTGGTTCCAAGAAGCTGGAACTTCTTGCCAATAATAAACAACAGAATAAAAATAATTATAATAATAAACAATAAAATAATTAGACACTTATATGACTAGTTTTCAAGAGAAAGAAAGCATTTCCTCTTAACAAAAATCTTCATTTTTTAAAATAAGTTATTGGTTGGGAGATGGGATAAATTTCAAAGGAATTGCAAGATACCTGGTTCGAATCCTGGTACAAACGGTGAATAATACCACTTAAGCTACAAGCTCGTGGTTAAAAAAAATCTTAATTTAAGCTCTATTCCATTCAGAATACGAATATTCGTAACAGTGATTGGAGTAAAATCTCATGAGCAAAATATTCAAGTAATTTATGAATTGTTGCATGTACATAAAAATATAGCAATGTGTATAACTATAACCCAACATTTTTTAAAACCCACTTAAATAGTAAAACCTCATAACTTAAATTCTCTTTTTAGATGTAATAAAATAGTTACATCTTAACTTAACTTCTATTTTTTAAATGATAAACACTAGTTACTAAATATCAATTAACTTACATAAACACAAAAATATTTTTGAACTAACCCTATATGTCTCTATTCTCGCTCTCATCCCAAAACCAAAACCTCCAAAAATCTATCGCGAGCTGGGTAGAATATTCATTCTTTGTTTTCTTTGTTTGTTTAATCTTAGTTTTTCCATCTTATGGGAGTCATATTCTTTCCTTTTGTGGAAGTAGACATCTTCACTCTTTGTAACTGCAAGTTTTTTTCTTCCATCTCTAATCAGAGTGTTTATATCCGATCATCTAAAATTTATTTTGCTTAGCTTGGGTGATTTTGGATTTTCTTCTTCAAATCAGCACACTTGAGGAGAATCATTGATTCTTTGTCGTTCACTTCTGTATTGATCTTGCAGACAATCACTCAATGGAGATTCATCGCTATTTGAGTCACATCTTGGACTTTTAATATTTTATCGTAGCTATTTTTCTCCTCTATTTTCATCCGTTTTTCTGTTTATTGGGTATGATGTTTTTATGTTGAAGAAGTTACGTACATTAGGTACTAATGTCGCAGTTTTTTCTCTATTTTATTAAATACAACTCATTCTTCATCCAAAATTTACATAAGCACTTTGGATTTGGCCATATATCACTAGCAAGGGCTTGGCCAAATAACATTAGGCAAAAATGGGAGTGGACAATCCAATGCCATAAAATAACCAAATCCGTCTCACTTTTAAAGTGTTAGCTACTACTTTCCAGCTATAAAGTTTGTAGATTTTTTTCAAGTACAAAGGTTTTTACCCACCCCTCTTGTACCTTTTTTGTATACCAACTACACCAAAAAATTAAAGTCTACCTGCCAAAATATAGTCATCAATGCAATGAATCAAATTAAATAATTTCGTAAAAATTAAAAATATAAAAGGAAAGGTTGGAAAGAGAATCAAATTATACCACGGAATCGACTATTGGATGGCAATAAATTTCAAGAGTTTACCAAGAACAAGAGACATAAATATATACCATGTTTCATTTATCTTTTTTTTTTTTTTTTTTTTGATAAGCTCGAACAGAACTACGCCGACTATCTTTCGAGCGACAACATTTCATTCGCCTCATTCTTTGCCGCAGACAAAATCTATGTGAAAATATTTTTTTTTAGAATTATGTGAAAAAAACTATAATCAAACAATTTTCGACTACAATCATGCAAATTTATATCAAAAATACACTTCAAAAACTATAATCAAACATACTTTCATTTCCAATCATATATCATAACATAAATTCATACAACAAACTAAACATAATTTCAATTTGCACTCTAAATCTGAAAATTCATCTTCCAAACTTTAGAAACTGGATATTGAACTTGTAAATACATCAATACTAGGCCAAATTTCTTTGATTGCTTTTTTGTTTACTTTTTAAAAAAAAATTGTTTTTGGGGTTTTTCTAGAATACTAATTTTAGGATAAATTTGGTCGTTCTCTTCAATTATCTCAATTCACAATCTTGGCCAATCAAATTAAATTACAGTTCGAATATTTTTTTAAGGTTGCATTTGGATTTGATGAGACAATCATATTATCGAAGTGTACGTAATTAATAAACATGCCAACTTTGTGACATAACCCCAATGCCTTTTCTTTAATAGAAAAAAGGATCCTTAAGTTCTACTAATTACAAAAATGAGTAGCCCAAATTAAAGAAAGGAAAAATAGACGACCTTGTTTTAGTCTTCATTTACAATTTTTGTAATATTAATATAATATTTAATTATTACATGCGTACGTAGTATTGTTTACGTAGACAACACATACAATTTTTTTTTTTTTTTTGAGAAATTACAACACATACAATTACTAGTGACTCTTTCAATTAAAATCTTCTGACTTCTCAATTATTTGCACATCCTTGCTGGCTTGGCCATGCTTGTGACACAACACAATATGCTAAAGTAATAGTACTAATTTGTAATTATTCAGAAAATTTGTCTTCTAGTTGGTGAGGTAGTTGTATGAAAGCTACATCCATGGGGATCCTAAATATTGTTGCATCACAGCTGCAACATGGGAATCTAATAACTAATAATGCTATATAGCTTATTTTTTATTATTACTATTATTTTTTCTGAAATTTATAGCTAGTGCAAATTTTGTCTGCTATATATATTTATTTTTAAAGGAAAAAAAGTAATTAGGTCGGGGAAAATATTTCGGCCTAGGGATAAGAAACAGTTGGCTACGCCCGACTATATATAGAAGTGTTTGCATTTTGAACTTATAAGTTTTTCAAAATATATTACAATTTGATTAATTAAGAATTGTTTAGGACCTTTAGGTTTCAAAAGTGTTAGATATATTTTTTTAAAAGAACTTATAATAAGATCAAAAATATTGTTCAAGAGTTTATAAGCTTCTAAAAAAAAAAGGATACCTTCAACTTTATTTTCAAATCAAGATCTTAATTATTTTAATAATTTCTTTTCATTTTAACATTTCATTATAATTTTGTCATCACTAACATGCATCTTGTAAGATTTATTATTATTTTTTAAATACGTCAACAATTTAATTAATAGGGTATTTGGCTGAGCTTATAAGCTCTTAAAAATAACTTATAAGATGTTTAAGAGCTTATAAGCTCTTAAAATGTGTTTGGTAATTTTTTTTCCAAAACAGCTTATAAGCTCTAAAAAAAATTGTTAGAGAGCATATAAGCTCCCAAAAAAAAGTACCTCCACTCCAACTTTTTTTAAAAGAACTTATAAGCTCCTCATTTTTAACATTCAAAAGACAAAAATATACTTAATAATTTTATAAGATATAAAAACTTTTATCACTCAACTATTTTATTTTATCCAAAAACTATGACAGCTTATTTTTAAAATAAGGTCTAACATCTTATAAGCTCCTAAAACAACTTATAAGATGTTTTAAATAAGCTTAGCCAAAACACCCTCTAAGGTGAGATCTTACATCTTATAAGCTATAAAATATTTTATAAATTAAAATATAGTAGCTTGTAATTATATTTTATTTTAAATAAGTCACTAGGATGATGTGTAGCCCTCCCTCCTTGTGATTGGAGGAGAATACAATCAAATAATCAATGCTGGCACCAAAGAAATTGAAGTCCATAGGTGTTGGGGATTTGGGATCTTATAATTAAAAATATCATAGTCTATATGAGTTGTAGTAGGTGTAGTACAAGAAGCAATTTGGAAGTTAATGACCAATAGTGCAACTTCATACAAACAAGTGGTACTAGTTTTAATGTTTGGTGTACATTTTGGATTATGTCTTTCACAATAATTGTAAACAAAGACCCCATTTTGCTTTGGAAACTCGAATACAATTTCTTTGGATTAGCTTTAGAACTTTAGCTTATCCAATCCACAAGTCATGTGTAAGATTATGAAACTTTGAAATCAAGGACAACATTTGATCGAAAATATGTTGCAATAACAATTTGTTTGCATCAATTTGTGGAACCTTATTCCATTTTGAAAATGAAATGTGTTTTGATACCTTGAACAAATTAAAAGTTAGAAATTAGGTATTGATAACTAAATGACAATGGGTCTAGGTGAGACCAGGATAACGCTCCATTTGGGCAGATTTAATAATGTAAATGGGTTTGGTCGAATTTGGATTTTCTATTTTTAGATATGGCTAGTCCAAATCCCAACCAATTTTGTTTTTATTTTAAAAAAAATGTTATGTGCCTTTTAATGATATGTTATATATATAAAAACATAACTAGTAGAAACAATAATTTTTTTATTATAAAATGGGTATAGCCGCTAGTGAAACAAATGGGTCTAAAAACGGGTTTGGGTTGAGATTATAAGTTCTTGAAAATTTAACAGGTCGGGTTTATGTCCAATTATATCCGATCTAGGGTTTAAAAACGGGTTTGGGTTAAGACGGGTTCTTGAAAATTTAATCGGTTGGGCTTATGTCCAAATAAATCCGATCTAGGGTCTAAGCACGGGTTTGAGTTGAGACATGTTCTTGAAAATTTAATAGGTCAGGCTTATGTCCAATAAATCCGATCTAGGGTCTAAAACGAGTTTGGGTTGAGACAGGTTCTTGAAAACTTAACAGGTCGGGCTTATGTCCAATTAAATCTGATCTAGGGTCTAAAAGTGGGTTTGGGTTGAGACAGGTTCTTGAAAATTTAACAGGTCGAGCTTATGTCCAAATAAAATCCGATCTAGGGTCTAAAAACGAGTTTGGGTTGAGACAAGTTCTTGAAAATTTAACAGGAGCCCAAATAAATCCGATCCGTTGTCATCCCATTGACAGCCTTGATATGAATACAATTGAAAGTCTTGTTTGTTTTGTCCTTGTTGGTGGGCGGTGGAAAAAGGTTTGTTCTTTTGCCATTCTATTGCAATTTTTGGAGCCAGTGTAAAGGCAGTACTAGAGTACTTTTTGTCCTAGGTAGTGTTCTTTTTCTCTCACAATTTTTGGCATGTTCAATATTTATAAGGAGTAGAATTAAATCGAAGAAGGTGAATTAATCATGACACTCATTGAATGCCAAAAGATGGCATCCTGATTAGGGGTGGTAATCATTGACCCGACGCGATCCGACCTGAAGTTACTGAGAGAAATCCAAACACGAGAAACCAGAACCCGAATACGACTGACACGATGTTATCAATTGGTCTAAAACGTAGTTATGTTATATTTTAATTAATTTCTGGTATTTTTTAAACATAATCCGAATTCAATCTGAAATCAAATATGACCCGAATTGACACCACTAATTCAGATTAATTTAATCCAAGCATTATATAGGGGAAAGCGTCTTCAAGTAGGCCTTCTTGGGCCAATAGTCCGGTTTCTAGTGTGCTTCGTAGGTTATGGCTTGCTATAGGCTTTCAATATGGCCCGTTTGTGTTTCATTGTTAGGTGGATCAGTCTGCTGCTGAAAATGGCATTTTCTTGCCAAACCATAGAACGTATTAGATTTTGGGCCTAGACAGTTATCGGTAGGGGTGTCAATTTAGGACCCGACACGCAAACCCGATACGAACTTAACACGAAATTAATGGGTATGGGTCCATGCTTCGTGGGTCCGGGTCGAAATTGGGTCGGACCCGACTAACTTGCCAATTAAACAGGTCGGATCCGGGTCAACCTACTATGACCCGTCTAACCCGTTTGTGAATTTAAAAAAAAATTAAGTAAATAATTAATTGTAAGAAAAAAACAACAAACAAGAAATATCTTTAAAACTCAAATGATAAAACCTCATTAATTATGTATTTGTTATTATTATGCATATCTTTTTTAATATTGTCCTCAAAATATAATTAGTATGTTATGTTATTTATGCAATTATGTCATTTCTTTTTGTATGTTGTAAATTGTAATCTTTTTTATTGATCGAATGGTGTATGATTCTGAAAAAAATAAATTTATTCAGTTAAAAATATTAAATATGTATTAAAATAATTTTATTAGACGGGTTAAGTGGGTCGGGTCTGGGTTACCTGTGAAATAAGCAGGTCGGGTCCGAGTTCAAGATTCTGACACGAATAATTAAGCAGGTCGGGTCCGAGTTCAAGATTCTGACACGAATAATTAAACAGGTCGGGTCCGAGTTCAAGATTCTGACACGCGAACCTGCGAACCCGGACCCAACCCAAATTGACACCCCTAGTTATCGCTTATCAATATCATAGCTGAAGTTTTTTTCTTTTTTTTTTCTTCAATAGCTGAAGATACGCTCTGTATTTTGTGACAGTGTTTTGAAAACTGGATCGGATCGGCCGGTTGAATCGGAAACCGGTGGTTAACCGATCTAGTTAGGTCCCAAACAGGGGCGGAGTCAGGACCGTTGGTAAGGGGGGACCAATAGTAGTGGTGTCACTTTCGTATTTGTTGGTCGTGTTCATTATAGGTTTGACACGAATCCGAACACAACTTATTTAATATACGTGTCAAGATACATGACACGAACACGGCCTATTTATGATACAGATAACCCGACACGCCACGAAAAACCTATATAATTTAAAGTTGACATGAAAAAAAAATAAAAAAAAATAGAGAAAAAATTAAAATTACAAATAAAAAATACATTAAATATTAAATATTTATTAAAAAAACGCATCTAATAAATTTTTCATCATCATATACTATCAAACTAAAACATCACAAAATATTAAATTAAATCTTTAACTTGTTTAGAGTCTCTTTTGCATATCACAAAAACCATCTATAATTTAATTTATCCTAATTTTTTTGCAATTTTCTTTTCAATATATATTAACAAATAATTATGAGAAACCGATCTTTTGATGAATAGAAAAATATATTTTTAAGATGATAACAAGATAAAATAAGAACCACAAAATCTCCAATTTATCTTACTAAAAAATTCATGCAATAATTTTTATCCAACAAAATTTAATTATGAGAGGGGACAAAGTACTAAATAATACAAATATGAGTACTAAAATGAAAGAAAGTAAAAATTTGGGGGGTGGGGGGGGGGGGGCAGGTCTCCCCTAAGCATTAATGTGGCTCCGCCACTAGTCCCAAAAACCATTTTTATGGTTACACCGGTAAAAACTGGTCAAATCGGCCAAAAAAACGGTTAAATCGGTCAAAACTGGCAAAAACCAGTTGAACCAGTCAGAACCGTTTGCTATATATTTTCCATTTTATTTTTATTTTTATTTTGTTTAGTAAATTTAGAATTTTTAAACTTGTATTTTGTTACATTTCTATGATTATTTCAAAATTTGAGGTATATTAGATATTGTTTTAATTATTTGTTTATATATTTTTCATTTAAAAAATATAGTACATAATAATTGGTATATTAATATATACAACATAACATGGAAATTTTATTCTTTTTATCAAACCGGTTGAACCAGTACGACCAGTTGAACCTTGAACCGATTACCGATAGCATGATATGTTCACTTACTGGTCCGATTTTTTTGTGATGCAAAAAATAACAAGAAAACACACACACACACACAAAAAAAAAAAACCAACAACAACAAGGGCACACGCATATGGGAAGCGATAGAAAAACTGATCAAATTTCTCGTTTGTAAATATTTGGCAAGATATATTGACACTATATTTTTTATTTGACAAAAATTTATGTCAGACGGTTTAATGATATTTTCGTAATATCCAGGGATCAATATTAACAGTCTCCGAAAAGTATTATCAATTTCTCTGAAAAGTATTAGTACATAGTTTACTTGAAAATATTAGTTTGTAACTGGACAATGACATAGTATCACGAGAGTGCTGATAAGTATTAAGTTTTCATGTGAAAACTGAAAAGTATTAGTACGTTCATTTGAAAATATTAATAGTTTCCCTAAAAGTATTGGTTTTTTCCGTCAAAAGTATTAGTCATCCCTGTGAAAGGTGATAGTAGTTCCTCTGAAAATACTAGTTTTTTCCCAGAAAGATTTTTAGTAACTCCCTTGAAAAATATTAATAATCCCCTTAAAAAGTATTAGGTATTTTGCTGAGTCGTCGTCGGGGCTTAAGCTAGATCCGCCTCACTGTTAGACCATCTAACATGATACCACGTCCTTGCAGTGGCGGATCCAGGAATCGATAATGGGGTGGGCTAGAAAGTAAGAAAAATTAGTACAATAAAATTATGCATAATAAATTGTTCAGCATCTATCTATTGAAGTTGTGCTCGACGAGATTTCAAAGCATAAAATTCATCAATAACATAATCTACATCTATATTATTAACAAAATCACGTTCAATGTAAAGCATCAAACAATTTGCAAGAAAATCATCCCCCATCTTATTACGAAGTGCCGACTTCACATGTTTCATTGCTGAAAATGTTCGTTCCGTTGTGGCGGTAGAAACGGGTAAAGGTAAAATAAGATGAATCAATCTTGTTAATATAACATAGACATTCGACCTTCCACTCTCAGTTAATTGCTGGCATAACTCAACAAGTGTAGAAGCATGAAAATTTTGCATCACGTCACTCTAAAATTATTTTATGTTTTTCGTCATCGGCAGATGGCCTATTGGGCTTTTTTTTTATCTTAGCATCAACATCAAACATACTATTCTTATATTAGTATTGTTATTTTTGTTTGTTAGCCAACTTAATTAAATAATTAATGTTAAAAAAATTCAACAAACAACTACTAAAGCAGATTTATAATAATTTAATCATACTTTGTAATTTCAAAACTTACTTTGATGAAGGCTTGGCCCTTGAAGAAATTGCAGATCGGATTATTTGGCAAAAATTAAGATTTTGAACTTGATGAAGCCTTAGCCCTTAATTTCAAAATTACAGAGAAGAGTCGGCTGGGAATGGTTTGAAGTGGAAATGTGGAAATTGGAATCAAAATCATCCCTTAATTATTGTTAGTAGGGTTTGTACTTTTATTATTTTAAAGATAATAAATTAAGAGGTATCGGTAATGAGTGGGCTAATGAAAAGAAAATCTATAAAGAAAGCTATAAAATTTAATATACTAATGGGTTGTGACAACAAAAGTGCACTGGGCTCCAGCCCAGTGGAGCCCTAGTGTACATCCGCCCCTGCGTCCTTGTATTTTATGACAGTCAAACGCAGGAAAATTCTTGCCATTTTTTTTCTTTTTATTTCATATATATATTTATCACGAATTCAAGACCTATAGAATTAGAGAAAGCTAAGCCGATGATATCCAATTTTGACATGTGTCCAATGTAACATGCGAATTAAGAGAAATAAAAGAAGTTTGACGAGCAAAGCCCCGACACGTTTTGACTTCAAAGTCCAAGAAGGTGGCGTTGTTGACTTGATCTTCAGTCTTTCAAACGTGAACTAAAATTAGAGCTGTCAATTCCGGATCGGCCCGACGGGCCGGCCCGAACCAGCCCGGTTTTCTAGTGGACTGGGCTCTATTTTTCAAGGCCCGAAAAAGTCGGGCTTCAAAAGCCCGGCCCGGCAGGCTAGCCCGAAAAGCCCGACTTTTCTACTGTATTTTTTTTGTTTTTAGGACGGTTTGGTTCCTCAATTTTGCGGCCCGGGGTACTGTTTGGCCCGGCCCGATTTTTCGAAAAGCCCGGTGGGCTCGGGTCGGGTTGGCCCGGTCCGGTCTTTTGACACCTCTAACTAAAATAAACACTCGAAAATACATACGAGAGAGATAGTCTTAATTGGACTTGGAGGAGCTTATTATTTTTATTTTCCAGGGGGGAAAAGATTTAAAAGAAAAAAAAATTCAATAATTTCAATTTAAATGAGAAAAAAAAAAAAAAGATTGGGACTTCAACATTCTTAAGCACAAGATTCTATATTACACGATCTTAATTCTTAGTAACCGTTCATGTTCCGTTAACATAAAAACACTACATGGTATTATCCGAAGAATAATTATTATCGGGACTAAAGATTTTGCCAAATGGAAGAAGAGAAAGGTTGTACAACACCGAAGAAGCAGGAGTACCAGATACCAGCGGCGCTCGTCTGTCCGCCACCGCCGAGGAAGAAAAACGAGCGGCGAACGAACCGGGAGCAGCCGAGGAATGGGTATTTCCAGTCGCCGGAGCTCGATAAATTCCTTGATAGCGTTGTTCAAAATATGGAAGCTTGGGCTGATCAAGACTAATGATATCTTGTTGTGTTAGTAATAGTATGCATTACCACTTAATTTTTGTCTTTTTTTTCTCTTCTTTATTCAGTTTTAGTACATATATATTTGTACTAGCTATAGATAAGTCTACTTTCCTTTTACCTTCTGAATTTTTTTGTTGTTTCAGTTATGAAAGTAGTTATGAATGAGGATAGAGATTAATGAGAATAGCAGAGCTATGGTTTTCAGCACAAAACAAATATCTTATGGAAATTTCAGTTCATGAATGTTTCAATTTTATAGATAAACATATATGGTTCATGCAAATGTTTATTTTTTTCAAAAGAAAAGTATACATTTAACATATTTTGTAAGGGATATTACAACATGTCAAAAACTGCCCCTGAGGTTTGGGTTAAATACAAACAAAAAAAAAAAAAACCAAAGATATTTGAAAATTACGGAATAAACCTAGAGATTTGATTCCATATTAAATGTAAGGTGATGGGTGTTTGAAACATTTTTGTTTATGATGTGGTAAAGTGTAATACATAATTTTTTTTTTTTGTAATTAACTTAACCTCAAGGGTAGTTTTTGCAATTATCCCTAATTTGTAAATGAAGCGATGCACAAAATTATACAAGAAACAATTCGAGGAAAATCCCTTTTCCAGCAAAAAGAAATGTGAAGAAAGCATTGGAAAGGCACAAAATTCCCCTTACCTAAGCATCAGTACATACATTTGGTCATACAAAATAAAAATACATTACATGACATATGAAGGACAGATAAATTTCAAAGCTTCGTTCTTTCATTTGCCATAATAAAACATATATATAAACAACATAAATTATTTATATATCGATATGTATTTAGCTACAGCATAAGCATAGAAAAGTACTGTTCAAACTCTTTATCAATTGTTAATTTCTTGCCTTCCTGCTGAGTATCTGTACCTAAAACAACATGAAAAGTTTTAACACAATTTTGTTCGGTAAAGGGATTTAAACAGTTTCTTAAAATAAAAAAAATCCATTTATCTTTCAAAATCACAAATACATCCTTAGGGTATTATTACAAAATACAAACACTCCCTAAAGTTTTGGATTCGTTTTAGAAATACCCTCTCGAGGGTGTAATTTAAAAGAGAAACAAATATGAAGGGAGTACTTGGTAATTTTGAAAGATAACTGATTTTTTTTGGTAATTAGCCAGAACCTCAAGGGTATTTGTTGTAATTAACCCTATAAACAAATGGGATAACCACAAAAACAACCCCTGAGGTTTGTGTTAAACACAAAAAAAGTCTTGAGGTTTTTGAAAATTACAAAAAAATCCTAAAGTTTGATTCTCTATCACACTTTACTCTCTTCATAAGCAAAAACATTTCAAACTACCCCCTTATATTTGTAAAAATACTGCAATTATCCCCTTCAAGTTTGATTCTCTATCACATTTTACCCTTTCATAAGCAAAAACATTTTAAAACAACTTTGTAAAATTATAGCAATTACCCCCTTACATTAACACATAATCAAATCTGAAGGTTTTTATTTTGTCATTTTCAAACATATCTTGATTTTTTTTGTAATTAGCCCAAGCCTCAGGGGTGTTTTTTGTAATTATTCCAAAACAAATGAAGTTACCTTGAATAACAGGCCACCTTCCAGATGAAAGAACATAATTACTCGGAGCTATCCCATTCGAGAATAGCATATTCTCAATCTCATTATCCCTGCAATTCTCCATGTCATCATTTCTGTATTCCGAACAGCTGCAATCGAATTCCACGAAACGCCCCTCATAACCCGAAGGCGAATTTTGCAACGCATACTGACAATGGGGGCAATCAGGTCCTGGTCCACTGGACCTCGACGCAGTCAATGATCTACTCTCTAAAGATGTGCCAGCACAACTAGTAGATGAAGTAGAAGGCTCGTTAGATGCCCGTCTGATGAAATATCCGTGGTCGGTTTTAGTTTCATCATAGGTCGACATGGTAGAATCTAGATTGCATTGAAAGCTATTGCTATCTTTTGCAGAATCGGGATCCGATTCGACTTCTCTGGAAAATTTGTCACTCTCTATCTGATTCAATCCCAGGCGACGACTCCAGCAGACATGCTTCGGTAAAGGCATTTCTAGCGGTTCGTTTTGCGATTTTCGTTTCTTGTTCAAGCAAGCAATGCTGGTATCCAAACCAGTATTTAGTATGAAAATTGGTTAAACAAACTAAGTATTCATGAAGAATAGACACCAACAGCATTTATTGACTAATAATATAAAAAGGGTTAATTACAAAAAGTACCCTTGAGGTTTGACCTAATTACGAAAAAATCAAGCTAACTTTCAAAATTACAAAAAATACCCCTGAAGTTTTATTTTGTCTAACATTTACCCCCTTCAAAAGCGAAAAACATTCAAAATTACACTTCATATTTATAGCAATATTATAGTTTGCCCTTTAATTTTAACACTGAATCAAACCTTAG
The DNA here is from genome assembly GCA_016081115.2 of Rehmannia glutinosa. Lineage (NCBI taxonomy): Eukaryota > Viridiplantae > Streptophyta > Magnoliopsida > Lamiales > Orobanchaceae > Rehmannia > Rehmannia glutinosa. The sequence continues at coordinate 81,254,895 of CM071931.1, read as the reverse complement.
GGGTACTTTTTTTTTATAATTTTGAAAGTTAGCTGGCCTATTTTGTAATTAGGTCAAACCACAAGGGTACTTATTGTAATTATCCCTAATATAAATGTTTAAGGATGCTTTATGGATGTTACCAACAATGTGGTCAAATGGAATGAAAGCAAATAGGAACAAGCTTTATGCATTTTTTGTTTTCCAATTGGGATGATTACAAATACCACCCCTGAAGTTTAGCCTAATTACAAAAAAACTCAATTATCTTCCAACATTACAAGTACTATTGACATATGTTTCCTTTTTACAAATTGCACCCTCAACAGGGGTACTTTATAGATAAATACAAACTCCAAAGGGGTGTTTGTAACAGCTTAGGGGTATTTTGTAATTCTAAAAGATAAGTGGTATTTTTGTAATTAGACTAAACCTTAGGTGTAATTTTTGTAATTATTCATGTGAATGTATAAAGGATCACATAAAGTGTGTGTTACATCACCATCTAGGTTACAAACTCCATAAACCCCACAGTTCTAAAAATCCCCGCCTAGCCCCGATTAGTCCGACATTAGGTTCCCCTTGTCCACCTAGTTTTCTTTATTAGGCTCCACCTAGCCCCGCCCAAGCTCTGTCTAGGCGCTAGCCGCTAGGCCCCAGGTTACTGACCGACTAGCGCCTAACTTTTTTTTAGAACACTAACAATCCCAAAGATACTCTACATAACTGCGAAAGCAAAGCAAGAAAAGCAGCCAACTATTTTAACACTAACCACCAAGAATGTATGTTTATACCATACATAAATTGACAGTACAACAACATTTTGAGCTTGATGGGCCTTCAATTAAACACATTCATAAACACAACTATTTGGAAGTAAAGCTTTTCATCTGAGATAAACATCATGAATAATTAGATCAACTCATAATTCTTTTCCTTAGCACACACAGGTAATTGTTCACTTAGTCACAGCTTTGAACAGATAATTATAAAAAGGGATAATTACAAAAAAAAAAAAAAAAAAAACATGAAGTTCCAACTAATTACAAAAGAACCCTTTAGGTTTGATCTTACATTTCCCCCCTTTAGGTTTGATCTTACATTTCCCCCCGTCATATTCAAAAAACATTTCAAAAGATCCCCTGATGTTTATCAAAGTATCATAGTTGCCCCCTTAAATTTAGGGGGCTTTTTGTAATTAGCCAAAACCTTAGGGTTTTTTATGTAATTAGCCCAAACCTTAGAGGGCTTTTTGTAATTAGCCCTTGTAAAAAATTTAATCTCCCAATACCTCTCTCTTTACAATACACATGATCAAGAAGCTATTACAGCCATCCAGGAAAAAAAATCCTACTTTTATATTATTTTTCATCCAAGCAAATCAAAACCCATCAATATTCACAGTATTATTATCCATCATATCGAAACATAATAAAAAAAAATTGAAGCAAATAAATAAATATTCAAATCAAGAAACAGAGGTTGAATTACAAAAAAAACACAAAATACGAAAAAAAAATAAAGAAAATTCACCTATTTACTTCAGCTGGGCTGTTCGTACTTTCATCCATCGTGATCTACAAGAAAAAATGCTAACTAGGTTTTCTTTTTCTTCTTACAAGAAATATAAAGACTGTAGTAAAAAAAGAGTAAATAAGCTCACAAGTGTTAGTCCGATAAATGAAATGAAAAGAAACCTCTGATTCTGACAGGAGAGTGGGGGTGCGATGGCACCATGTGTCTTTTATTAAGTTATGGGTGGCGCCTTGGTTTATCCATGAATCTATTTGCACGCAGTGCACGCGCTTCTTGGGAGTTTGTAGTAGGCGTGTGTTATTGAGTCGTGTTCGTGTTTAGTTTGAAGTCAATTTCGGGTTACATTTTTAAAAATAAATAAAATTCAAGATATTATGTTTCTAAACAAATTGGTAATTTCGTGTCAGATGCGTGTAAGTCTTGTTTGGGTTTCTCGTGTTCGGGTTCGGGTTTGCTCAGTAACTTTAGGTGGGTTCATGTCGGGTTATCGTGTTGTGTCAGAGATTATCACCCCTAGTTTGTAGGTAGGGGCGTCAATTTGTGTCACGGTGTTATCGACACGAACCTAACACGAATTTAGCATACACAAGCACAACCCTTAGTAAGTTTGGGTCCAATTCAGGTCGAACACAGTTAACACGAAAAAAAAAAATTCGGTCAAGTCTACCCGCCTGTCAACATGAATGACCTATTTAACCCTAATTGTAGAGTGACGTATTATTTTCATATTTTGTGATGTTATACAATTGGTTATATTTTCGAATAATTTAATGTACTTTTTATTTTTTATTTTAGTTTTTTTCTTTCTATTTTTTGTGTCAGTTTTAAATTATATAGGTGTTTTGTGATGTGTCGACACTACAACATAAATGACATTAGGTAACACTCAAAAAATGTTACCTAATGCCCATAAAATGTTATTATAGACAATAGGTAGCACTTTTATGGCGCTGCACTTGCCCGTGCTACCTATAGTCTAAGGTATCACTTTTATTAGCTTTTAGTAACACTTTTTCTAAGTGTTAGATTTAGTTTTCTATTGGTAACACTTTGAAACAATATTTCTAAAGTGTTGCATATGAATCTTATGTAACACTTTTTTGTAGCACTTCGTTAATATACTATTTTTTGCCACCAAGTAGATTCAAACTTACGACCTGTTATGTATGGAAGTGGCAATTTGCCACTAAGCTAAGTTGATTCTTATTACAACTTTTGTTTTGTTTTATATATACACATACACACACACACACATATATATATATATATTTATATTATATGTATATAAAATATATTTTATATAATAAAGATTATATTTTATAATATACATATTTAATTATATTATACATTGTATATATCAAATTTTATATTGTATAGTATATAATTTGAAAATCATATTATATTATATATTAAAGGACACAACAAATTGAAAATATAAAAAATATATAAAATAAATTTATTGACTATTAAATATTCAATCGATAAAAATAAAAAATATATAAAAATATAAAATTAATTTACCGACAGATAAAAAAGTTCTAACAGTAAAAAAATAAATAATAAAGAAAATAATGAAAAAATAATTTACCGACGGAAAAAATTCCTAAGTAATTACAGACAACATCAATTCCTACGTATTGATAAAAGTGTTACATATTTGCGTTATAAAAGAAATAACAGAAAAAAGTGATACTTAAAAAGTGTTACTTATATAAAAGTGTTACATATAAGTGTTACATATTGATAAAGCGCTACAAAAGTATTACATAAATACTGTAATGTAAAAAGTGTTACAAACATGTGTTACATATGTACCTTATGTAAAAAGTGCTACAAAATTTGTGTTACCTAATATCATTTATGTTGTAGTGCGAGTTATCCGTGTCATAAACAAGTCGTATTTGTGTTAGTGTATTTTGACACGAATAATTAAACGTGTTGTGTCCGTGCTCGTATCAAATATATAATACGGTAATACCCCGTGTCAGAACATCAAACGTGAACACGAAACATAACATTATTGACACCCCTATTTGGTGGGTCGGCTATCAAATTCTCTTTTAGCGCGTGACATGTCGCCGATAAGCAAGAGTAGCATTATAGTTTCGCTATAATTATTAGATGTAACATGTTATGGGTCTCATAATGTCAAACATATATTTAATAATGCTATAAAAATATATATTTAATAATATATTTTTCAACAAAAAATCTGAACTACATTAGACTACTGCGGTACGAAGTACTATTATATTACATGAATAGAAATTCTGAACTAAAAGTTAGACTACTGTGACACGAGCATTGCCTCTTTGTGTTTTGGCTTTTGGCCTTTTGTTTGATATTTTTAATTTATTTATTTAAACATTTTTCGGAATATATGAATATGTATGCATATATATGACAATTATTGCAAGTACGACATATTCATATGGATGCACGTGAATAATATTAAAAAATATATGTATAGTGTTTGAACCTGTTCTAATTCAAAACGCTATGTATTTTTACTTGAAAAAAGACTAGACTTTTTTTTTTTTTGAAACCAGACTAGACTCAAACCCAGTAGTTAATACTTATGTATACATGAACCATGTATGATGTGGCATGGGGTGACTCGTGTCTGTCCAAGTGATCAACGGCAAAACTAAGGGGGGTAAGTAGGGGACGCTGCCCTCCAAAATTTTGAGAAAAAATTCATTTTATAAGTCTTCAAAAATATATTTTACCCCCCAAGTCCCGAGTCCTAAGTCCGTCACTGCAAGTGATATTATTCTCTTTAGCTTGAGCCTTACGAGTTTGTCCTGAAAAAATCTAGCTTAGCCTTAGCCAGTAGCCACAACTCACCCACATATTTGGTGCTATTAACCTTGCCCAAGCATTAGATCCAACAATGTTGGGCCTTCATTGTACCCAAAATGAAAAAGGTCATGGTAAGTTGGTTTGGGCTTCCTAGCCCAAATGATTTGCACCAGATAAGCCCAAGTAATTCACAGAGCTTTATCAAAATTTCATATTAGCAAATAAATTTTTTATTTTCTTTCTTTTCATTAGAAATTATCACTTGATACCATTTATTGAATATCAAAAGTAGAGGTGTTAATTGGGATCAATCTTATACTCCAGTGGTTGAGACATGTGTTATAAGGGTGAGTGATCTAGGTTCGATCCCATACGAGTGCGTGTGTCCCCTTCCCAAGTTCCCCCAATGCCCATTGTACTCAAAAAAAAAAGTAGAGGTGGTAATCCGGGTCATCGGGTCGGGTTCGTATTTGGTTTTGGGTTGATTTCAGTTTATGCTTAAAATATATCAAAAATTAATTGAAACATAAAATAACTACGTTTTAGATAATTTGGTAACATCGTGTCAGATTCGTGTTAGTCATGTTCGTGTTCTTGTTCGGCTTTCTCTTAGTAATTTCGAGTCGGGCTCGTGATGGGTTATCGTGTCGTGTCAGGGATTGCCACCCCTAATCAAAGACGCCCCCCTAAACATTTTCAATGATGTAGCACAACCGAAAATATAGTGAGCAATTTAAAATTTAATACAAAGAGTCATTATATTTGTGCTTGCTGAAATCACAAAGGTATAAAATATTTATCAAGAAAATGTTACAAGTGAAAATGTAAAACTGAACACATACAAATCAACAGAACCAATTCAATTTATTATATAACTCATTCAACATTACAAAAGACTACCAAGTGGCCGCATGTAGTCTCAATTTACATAAAATTGGACAAAAACATAACTGAACAAAGAAACAATCAAGTTAATTAATGCCGCAAAACTGGTAGAAATTAACCAGTCAGCTCAGTAATGTGTTAGGAAAAAAAAGAAACCCAAGCAAAAAACAAAAAACAAAAGTACAATAAAATAAATTCCAGGATCATTTTTGAAGGAATTAATATCAGCATTTGGGAAGATCAGACGGTGGAGGAAGGAGTTTTTGATTGGGAAGTTTTCCATCTAACACAAGCCATGCCATCTTCAAACCCCAGCTCGTGTGGACCTCCAAGTGACAATGCATGAACCATACACCTAAACCATATAAGATAGGAATAATTACAAAATTACCCTAAATGTTTGACATAATTACAACAAAAAACTCAATTCTTTTTCAACATTACAAATACCCTTGAGGTCTAATTACTAACACCTAGAGTTGGGAAAATGCAGCCCAACCCATGGTTTGGGCTAGATTGAGCCATAATTTAATTTTCTAGGCTCGTGGCTTGATTCCCTGATGGACCAGGGTTGGCCCGACAGTTTTTTGTACAAAATGCAAATACGAGTTGGGCTGGGCAAACATTTTCAATGCCCAAGCAAAATCGGATAGACCCGACCCCCGGCCCATTGCCAGCTCAACTAACGACCCATTTTCTCAACTAATATCCCCTATTGAGAGTGCCAATTTGTATCAAAAGATAAAGAGTTATTTTATAATTAAACTAAAGTTATTTTTTGTAATTAATCCTATAAAATATAATACATTTACCAACCTGGATTATCAGCCAAAAATCGAATGGCCACCCATCCACCCGATGGCACGCCAATAGTGTTCCTCTCAACCGGGTCAACAAGATTGAAGTTTTTCGGGTCATTATTCGGGTCATAGTTTCCAAACCCTTGTCCAACAACAAAGAAATTAAATCCATGGAGATGAAGAGGATGGCTCTCAGCCCCAAGAATACTCGTATCTTGCATAACTAACTCCACACTAGTATTAAAAGGCAAAACCATTATTTTTGTCCCATTTCCCACCATAGTATTATTCGGGGGATTTCCACTATAGTTAAACCAATGGAGCGGGCTGACAGGAAAAAATGGGCTATAAACGCCGCTAGATTGGCCGGTAAAATGGGCTTGGAGAAGAGCCGTTGTGGGCTGGATGAAAGATATATTACTTACAGACGCTGCGAATTTGGTCCCATTGGGCCCCTGACAGGTTTTGTTTTGGTCACATGGGCTTGTCCCCAGCCCAACCGTGAAAAGGAAATGTTTATCAACTTTTTGTGGGACATTGGCGGGGAATTGGGGACTATTTAAGCTACGTAGTTTTTTGGAGAAATTTGTGGCGAATGACGTGTCGTTTAGAGGAGGGAGGATTGGTTTGTAAAGGGGGAGTTTTTTGGAATGAAGAAATGGGGATTCGTATTCTAAAATTCCGGCAACAGTTGAATTGTCAAATGTGCCCTGGCCTGTAACGTATGGTCTAGCGGACATCAGGAAAGTTGCACCTGGGAAGTTTGGTTTTGTCTTGAGAAGAACATTTGTGGTCTGTCCAGGGGTAATGAGAATCGTGTCGGTTTCGAAGGGTTTTACGTAAATCGCATCGGCCCACCATTGTTAGGGTGTGGTTTGGTTTGAAGCAAAAGAAAAAGCTCGTTGAGTGTTGAGCGTTGATTATACGGAGAAGATATGTCTTTTCGGGCTTAACCCTCAATTTGAATGTATCTGTCACAAAAAATGAAAATATTATGAAAATAGTGGTAATAGACTAAATTGGCCACCTTTGTTATGTGAAAATAAAAAATAGTCATATTTTCAAACATATGTGTTTTTTTAGCCATTTTGACTAAAAGCTGACGGTCATACTCTTCGTGTATTCTTTAGTGAGATACTTGACAATTTTTCAAAAAATTGATATGGTACATAACTGAGTACCTTGAAACTATATACCAGTCCCTAGAAATGAGGAGGGGCAAAGTGGACATTTGAACTCAAAAATCGCTAAAAAACATGGCTAATAAATATTTTTGCTTTGAAGAGAAGGCCAAAAGTCCGGAGTCTTCAAAATTTGTAATTTCTCAAGTTATTTTTGAAGAAAAAAAAGTTCTAGAAGCAAATCTTGCACCTTTGGCGGAAAGCAATTGTACAAGCGGCCCTGGAAGCCCATTAATAGTATATGCATCGAGACATTTGGACCTCCACCGGTTTGTAAAGCTTGACTGATTATGGCTTCAAGATATCGACATTGAACCATTCTCCCGCAAATTAAGTTAGGACAATTTATTTTAATATAATTTATATATATAACCTTGAGAATATGTATATATGTATATGTATTAAAGAAAATAGTTTTGAGGACATTGGATAAGAACTTCAAGATTTTTACCAAAAATTGTAACTTTTTAATGAATTTATTTAGAAGTGTATACTTACCAAAGATGATAGGAACTTCCTTGTAGGGTTTTTCGAAAGGGTAAGGCACATTTTTCTTAGGGAGGATGATAATAGGCCCATAAAGAGTTGATCTAAGCCATGAAATATGTGCATGCCAGAAAAGGGTTCCACGTTGACCAATTATAGTGAAATTGTAGACATAGCTTTGTCCAGTTTGTATGGGGCATTGGGTTATATACGCAGGCCCATCTGCCCATCCACTCCGAAGCTGTCTAATCCCATGCCTGTCATATTAATTGAAATATATATTATTAATTCCATTATTATTTTCAATTTTATTTTTCAATTCAAAGTTAAAGCAAGAATTAATAATGAGGTTATAAGAGTAGTTTTTTTTTTTTTGAGGAAATAAGAGTAGTTTTATAATATACCAGTGGATGGTGATATTGTTGGGGACATGGTTGATGACTTTTACAAGGAGGCGATCACCTTCCCTTGCTACAATACGAGGTCCTGGAAATTTTCCATTTACTGTGACAATGCTCTTCGTGTGGCATAATCGTGTCACATTTTGCATCTTGATCTGCAATAAATAAAGAATAATATGTAGATATGTACAGTCTAATTATTACTCCATCCGTCCCAAAAATATAATCAATACGGCTTTTCACAGAGATTAAGAAAAAATATTACAAATATACTAAATTTACTTAATTTACCCTTAAGGAATAGTGTAAATAAAATGCATATTAAATTAGATTATAATAGTAAAAGAATGAAAAAGATACTAGTAAATATAGAAAGTGGATAGATATTCGGGACATACTAAAAAGGAATGGTGAACTATATATTTGGGATGAAATGAGTAAAAAAAAAATAATTATCATTTAAAATTACAAATACGCCATCAGGGTATACCAAACACCACCACAAAATAGTTTTTTAACAAATACTTGTTCTCGAGGTTGTAATTTGTAAAATAAAAATAGAAATCAAGAATAATATATAATTTTGAAAGATAGCTGTTTTTTTTTTTTGCAATTGGTTGAACTTGAATAGTATTTTTTGTAATTATCCCTTAATCATATTAACATAATACTATTGTTACATATATACTAATTATTAGTAAAACTTATAAATAATAATAATAATAATAATAATAATAATAATAATAATAATAATAAGCTTACATTAAATTCGTAATGTCGAGTGGTCGCTTGTGCATGCTGTGGAAGTAGGCACAATGCAAAGAATGCTACAAAAAGCCCTGTAAAAATCACTAATTGAGAATCACCCATTTTTTGTGTCTTTATGGGGTGTGAATGTAATTTTGGAAATTTGTATTTTGTGGTACTGTTGGAAACAAAAGGCACTGAGATTTTATAGGGGGTGTAATTGGTTGAGTTGGTGATGAAAATTGAATTATTTAAAAGGGTGGAAAATGTGAGGAAAAATATTCACAAAGAAATAATGGATTAGAAAATTGTGTATATTTGGGCCAACTGTAGTTGGAAAACAAACATCAGAGTGGTGTCAAAGACATTCTTGTTCTGTCAAAGCTTTCCGTATTCGTGATGCCATGTTAAACAAACTGTGATGACTCCATTTGGTATAATTTTTTAATTAAAAAATATCAATTTTCTAATGAGGAAATATAATTTATTGGTGAGTATGTATAGAAAATGTGTAGAAAATAAATATTTGTTTGATTTCCTATGATAAGGACGAGGTACCAATTTAAAATTATATATTTAAATTATTAGTCATTTAACCTCTTAAGTGAGTCTCTTTCACAAATTTATTTCAGATACGTAACATATTATGATTTAAAGGGGACGTAAATTTAATTTAACAAATTGTATTTTAATAACTTATTAAATTACCCTTCATAATCTCAAAACTTCCTAGTATTTCTTTAATCATGCCCTGATTTCATCTCGATAAGTGATTCTAATAAAATGTTGGAAATTTTGGTTTTGATAAAGAGGGTATCGACCCGACTTTGACCAATTTTTCGGTGGCTAAATATTTAATTCTGGAGGAATTAAATTATATATTATTAATCTACGTTCCGAGTAGATGTTCGTAGTATTTTTTATTTCTCAAAACCGAATTTCGGTGAGTGAGAAATTAATACACGAAGGTAGCCACATAAATGGGCATTATGTAAAGATTATTTAAAGGGAGATGAAAGGCTTGCGCCTTATCCCACATGGAATATAAATCATAGTTTATCCTAGTTTATTTACTAGAAGGTGTTATTTGTTGTACAAACTATAACACAAGTGGATGATCACAAGTGGGTGGGCACACACGCGCGCCCGCCCGGCCCGGCCTCGATCGGGCCTGGGTCGGGGCGGCGCCCGCCCTATGGGCCTGGGTCCTGGTCCACTAAAGTTTTGCCACTCGAAAATGGGCTTGGCGGATTCGAGTGACTATGGACTGTTGAGAGCCCAATGAATCCGGACATTGTAGGTGTCCGATTCGTGTATTTGTTGGAGTTGTAACTCCCGCAGTGGTGGTCACCACCTGAAGTTAGCCCACTACATGATGTTGTTATGCAAGAGTAGTGGGGTGTAACACCTTGGTTGTTACAAGTGATTAATGCCCACTACCCAGTTTTTCTCCGAGGTGGATTGGTTGACTATATATATCTTTTTGTGCATTGCAGTTTTAGCTACAGAATTCTTACTCCATAAAAAGCATACACTCATATATTCTGCATTCTGCACTAAGTCCAAAGCAAATCTTGCCTTCAAAGACATTTCTAGTTGAAGGTGCTTTCGTGTTAGTGGTGCTACTACACGAAGACGTAAGCCGTTTCATCTTTGGAAGCAATACGTCAAACCGTGAGCACTAGCCGGGACGTAATTGCTTTGCGGAAAGAGATTCGTCTCGACTCGGCTTCTGGAAGTTCTATTAACCAGTTGTAATAGTTAGTTCAATTTCTGTAATTTTCTGTTTCTGTAATTTGCCATTTTGAAGGCATTCCCTATTCTGTAACTTTGTATTCAACAATCGCAAAGCAATTATTCGAACTTCACGATGGCAAGCACAAGCAGAACCCCGATCATCCCTCCTGCTCAAGCTGAGAAACCCGAAAAATTCATGGGTTTCGACTTCAAGAGGTGGCAGCAAAAAATGTTGTTTTACCTGACTACCCTAAGTCTGGCGAAGATCTGATCGAGGACGCCCGTTGTTGCTTGAGAACGAAACAAATCTGAAAAACGCGCGCTGCGTTTGATGCGTGGGGCCAGGGTGATTTCTGTCGTAACTATGTCCTAAACGGACTTAGTGATGCACTTTACTGTGTGTATTGTCTTTGTGAAATCATCCAAAGAATTGTGGGAATCTTTGGAGAAGAAGACAAAATCGAGGATGCCGACAAAGAAATTTGTTGTCGGTAAGTTCTTGGATTTTGTGATGGTTGATTCTAAAACCGTGATGGAACAAGTTCGAAGTTCCAGTTGATCCTACATGAAATCTCTGCCCAGGGAGAATGGCTTTGCGGAAGCATTCAAGTGGCCGCCTTGATTGAGAAATTGCCCCCAAGTTGGAGGGATTTCAAGAATTATCTCAAACATAAGCGAAAGGAGATGGGACTAGAGGATCCGATTGTCAAACCAGAATTGAGGAAGACATAGGAGGATTGACTCTAAGTCCAAGCTTGTCCCTATGGAGTCAAAAGCCAACTTGATGGAGCACGGCTCGTCAAGTAACTCGAAGAAAAGGCCTAACGATAAAGGCAAGAAACCGGCAGCTGGAAAATTCCAGGGAGCTTGCTACAACTGTGGCAAACCGAACCATATGGCAAAAGATCGCCGTCAAAGAAAAAAAAAAAAACCAAACCTTGATCCAATGCCAATGTGGTTGAAGAAAAGGAGCCTGACGAAGTTGACATGTCGGCGGTGGTGTTTGAAGCCAATTTGGTGGATAACCGAAAGAATGGTTTGTGGATACCGGTGCCACTTGCCATGTCCATTCGATAAGGATGCATTCTCTTCTTACATCCCATCGACCAGGAAGGAAGCTCCATATGGGGAATCACGCCTCTTCGATGTTTCTTTGGCGTTGGAACGGTGGTGCTAAAGCCGACTTCGGGAAAGGAGTTGAAGTGAAGGATGTCTTTGCATGTCCCGGACATCCGCAAAAATCTGGTTTCGGTTATTTCTTTGGTCAACCATGGGTTTAGACTAGTTTTTGAGTCCGAAAAATTTTATCTTAGCAAATTTGGACAGTTCTTGGTAGGGGTTATCTAGACAAAGGACTGTTCAAAATGAATGTAATGACCGTACGCCGTTTTGGCGAGAATATGAATAAGAATGAATCTTCTTCTGTTTATATTCTTTGAGTGCTCTAATTTATGGCATATTAGATTAGGACATGTAAATCAATGCTATAAAAAGATTGGTAAATTTAGAATTGATTAATTTACGAAGTAAACTCACAAAGAAAATGTGAAGTTTGTGTTGAAGCTAAAATGGCTAAATTACCGTTTCATTCGGTTGAAAGGAGCACTTCACCTTTAGAGTTGATACACACCGATGTGTGTGATCTAAAATTCGTGCAAACTAAAGGTGGTAAAAATATTTCATCACATTTATTGATGATTGCACAAGATTTTGCTACTTATACTTGTTAAGAAGCAAAGATGAAGATTAGAGGCTTTTAAGAATTATAAAAATGAAGTTGAAAATCAACTGGCAAAAAGGATTAAAATAATTCGGAGTGATAGAGGTGGCGAATATGTTGCACCATTTGAAGAACTATGTACCCAAATCGGGCATAATTCATCAAACAACAAAGACCATATTCACTACGATCTAACGGTGTTCTTTGAACGCATAAAAACCGGACTCTAAAAGAGATGATGAATGCCATGTTGATAAGTTAGGATTACCCTGCAGAATATGTGGGGAAGCTGTTTTTAACGACCAACCACATATTGAATAAAATACCACTTAAAGGGAAAGATAAGACACCTTACGAATTGTGGAAAAATCGTAGTTCTCTTATAAATACCTTAAAGTGTGGGGGTGTTTGGCTAAGGTAGCAATACGAACCAAAACAAGTTAAATTGGACCAAAGACAGTTGATTGTGTCTTTGTGGGATATGCATACCAAAGTAGTGCATATAGGTTTATGATACATAAGTCGAAAAATCCGGAAATGATGAAGGTACCATAATCGAATCAAGGAATCTTTGTATTCTTTGAGGATGTCTACCCTTGTAGAGAAAAATTAGAAGTGAGTACTAATAAAAGAACTCAAAGCGCAAGTGGTTCAACACCAATTAGTGAAGAATCGAGACGCAAAGAAGAGGTCTAAAAGACTAAGTCTTTTGGGCGGATTACATAACATTTATGTTAGATGGTGAGCCAAACTCGATTAAAGAGGCTCTAAGCGATCCGGATGCTCGCTCGCGGCAAGAAGCTATCAATAGTGAAATCGAGTCCATTCGCGAGAACCATACTTGGGAGTTGGTTGATCTCCTCGTCAAGTCATAAACCTTTAGGATGTAAATGGATCCTAAAGAAGAAGTATAAAGCGAGATGGAACTATTGATAAGTATAAAGACGGCTTGTAGCCAAAGGCTTTAAACAAAAAGAAGGATATGACTTCTTTGACACCTATTCTCGAAGAACGAGGATTGCGTCTATTCGGGTGCTTCTTACGATTGCCGCTTTGCACAATCTAGAGATTCATCGAGATGGACGTCAAGACGGCGTTTACGAATGGAGAGATAGATCTTTGAAATATACATGGAACAACCTGAAGGGTTTGTTGCACCGGTCAAGAAAAGAAGGTGTGCAAGTTAATAAGATCCTTGTACGGTGAAACAAGCTCCAAAACAATGGCATCTTAAGTTTGACAATACGATGTTGTCAAATGGATTCAAAATCAACGAGTGTGATAAATGCGTATATGTCAAAGGGACATCGAAGCATTTGTCATAGTTTGTCTATACGAGAGCGATTTGTTAATCATGGGCGTGAGTCATGATACTATCATGGAGACTAAAAGAATGTTAAAGAGGAACTTTGACATGAAGGATATGGGGATCGCGATGTAATCCTTGGGATAAAAATCATCGAACTCCTAATGGAATTATCTTGTCACAATCCCACTATGTGGAGAAAGTGCTCAAGAAATTCAATGCTTTTGATTCACCGTCAAAGACGCCCATTGATTTAAGTATAAAACGGTTGCTAATAAAGCGAGAACGTGGCTCGAGATGGAATACTCACGTATAATAGGCAAATCGATGTACATCACAAATTGTACACGCCCGACTTGGCCTACCCTGTAAATATGTTGAGTAGTTCACGAGCAATCCAAGCCATGAGCATTGGAAAGCGTTAACCAGGGTGTTAAAATACTTGAAGTATACCTTGGATTATGGGCTATACTACTCAAGATATCCAAATTGCACTTGAAGGATATAGTGATGCTAGTTGGATTTGATTCGAAAGATTCTTATTCAACTAGTGGATACATATTCACCATTGGAGGTGGTGCGGTATCGGAAGTCCACGAAGCAAACGTGTATAGCTCGGTCCACCATGGAATACGAGTTTATAGCTTTGGATAAATTTGGTGAAGAAGCAGAGTGGCTTCAAATTTTCCGGAAGATATTCCATGTTGGAGGAAGCTCTGTCTTCTGTGATGATGATTGTGATAGCCAAGCGGCTATAGGAAGCGGCACAGAGGAGCAATATGTATAACGGTAAGTCTAGACATATTCGTCGGAGACACAATACCGATTAGACAATTGATCTCAAATGGTGTGATGTCAATTGACTACGTAAAGTCAAAAGACAATTTGCGAGATCCTTTGACAAAAGGATTTGAATCGAGATCAATTGGGTAAATTGCTAGAGGGAATGGGCTTGAAGTCCACAAAGTAAAAATAACTATCATAGTGGTAACCCAACCATGTTATTCGGAGATCCCAAGAACTTGGTTCAATGGGAAAACTAAACTATGAAGGTTATGTTGTAACACTTGGAAACAATGTTATAACCCATCCCTAGAAAGCAAAACCAAGTGTTGAAACACCCGCAAAGTTGTGGTGAGGCTAAGTCATTTGACTTTTAATGATTCCTACACCTCGTTGAGGTTGAGTATGGCGGGATACTCGGATAGGAGATCACCTATATAAGTGAGAAGTGCGGGGCGCTTCAAAGCAACACTTATGAATCCAAAGTGGTGTCCATGGTAAACGGACACAAAACGTGAGAAGAAGGTGTTGAGACCTTATTGTGTTAATATCTTGTTGACTAGGTATACACCGTGGAGGAATAGTTCAAGGTTCGTCCACTAAGCCACCAAGCGGTGTACCCGATGGTATTGACTACGGAAGGTTCAAAGCCATAAGCTACCTTTCCGAATGCAATATTGTCTCTTGAGGATCGGTTTTGCGTGTTCGCATTCATGCATACATTAATTTCCACTCATGTGGGGGATTGTTGGAAATTTTGGTTTTGATAAAGAGGTATCGACCCGACTTTGACCAATTTTTCGGTGGCTAAATATTTAATTCTGGAGGAATTAAATTATATATTATTAATCTACGTTCGAGTAGATGTTCGTAGTATTTTTATTTCTCAAAACCGAATTTCGGTGAGTGAGAAATTAATACACGAAGGTAGCCACATAAATGGGCATTATGTAAAGATTATTTAAAGGAGATGAAAGGTTTATGCCTTATCCCACATGGAATATAAATCATAGTTTATCCTAGTTTATTTACTAGAAGGTGTTATTTGTTGTACAAACTATAACACAAGTGGATGATCACAGTGGGCCACACGCGCGCGCGCCGCCCGGCCTCGGCCTCGGCTACGACCGGGCCCCGGGCTTGGGCTTGGGCTTGGGCATGGGCTCATGGGCTGGGCTAGGCTTGGGCGGGGCCGGCCCTATTGGGCCCGGTCCAGTCCACTAAAGTTTTGCCACTCGAAAATGGGCTTGGCCTGATTCGAGTGACTATCGGACTGTTGGAGCCCAATGAATCCGGACATTGTAGGTCCGTCAGATTCGTGTGATATTGGAGTTGTAACTCGCAGTGGTGGTCACCTGAAGTTAGCCCACTACATGATGTTAAGAGTAGTGGGGTGTAACACCTTGGTTGTTCAAGTGATTAATGCCCACTACCCAGTTTTTTTCTCCCTGCAGGTGGATTGGTTGACTATATATATCTTTTTGTGCATTGCGGTTTTAGCTATTAATTTTACTCCATAAAAAGCATACACTCATATATTCTCGATTCTCGCACTAAGTCCAAAGAACTTGTCAAAGACATTTCTAGTTGAAGGGTGCTTACGTGTTAGTGGTGCTACTACACAGAAGACGTAAGCCGTTTCATCTTTGGAAGCAATACGTCAAACCGTGAGCACTAGCCGGGACGTAATTGCTTTGCGGAAAGAGATTCGTCTCGACTCGGCTTTTGGAAGTTCTATTAACCAGTTGTAATAGTTAGTTCAATTTCTGTAATTTTCTGTTTCTGTAATTTGCCATTTTGAAGGCATTCCCTATTCTGTAACTTTGTATTCAACATAAAATTTGAACAATACAATATTCGACTCAAATTAGTTTATTCATACTCTTGCACATATATAATTTGGAGTAAATTCAAGTGCAACCCAATAGCTATTCTTTGTTTGAAATTTTGAATCAAAACGATAAATATAAATGTTCTCCATGCAGCCTACAACCGAGCGAATGGGGAGGTGTTCCCCTGGTCCCCGGCACGGCTCAACTCCCAGGTTGGGCTACAAATTTTCTCCCTTTTTTTTGAAAACCGGCAAATTTTTGTTTGGGCTATGGTAGTCCGACGCAGTGACGGATCCAGGATTTAGTAGTAGGGTGGACTAAGAAGTAAAAATTCACTAAGAAAAAATCTATATATAGACAAAGATTATATATATATATATATATATATATATAACAAAGATCATATTTGATGATGGCATTAAGGGGTGGCAAATCGTTTGCGACGACCCAATAAATAACAATTCAACACCATAAGCTCTAGCCGAACACAATACAATGACCTAATTGGGCCTAAAATTTAAACTCAAACTCGACACGCTAAAAACACGAGAAATATGGTACGACACGATTGACACAATAAGCAAAATTGTTTAAAATTAATGAATTGATACGTATAAAAATAATATATCTTAGGATACCACAAAAGTTTTACATCTTTCATTCTTGATTTAAATTGAATTTAGATTTTGGGTTGAGACTTGAGTTTTGCATTAAATTTTGGGATGGGCTAATTTTAAATATTATAGAAATTATAATACTACAAATATAAAATTGGAGATTTTGCACTGGGCTTGAGCCCAGTACTAGTTACACATGGATTCGCCCCTGGTCCGACGTGCTGGTCCTAGCTACAACCTCAATTGAACTAAGAAAATAAAGAGATTGAGTTCCATGTTCAAAGCTATTCATTGGATTATTATTATCGTTATTATTATTATTTTTTTTTTCATGGATCATTATTAAATGAATTGTTTTGACTTTTGCTACACATGACCAAGAGATAAAGAACGAGGCCGATGCAAGCTTCTTCACGACCACTAGCTTATAGCTCAAGTGGTATTACTCACTTTTTGAGGGCGTTGACCAGGGTTCGAACCCTGTACCTTTCAGTTTATTTGGAATTTATCCCCTCCCCTCTAATCAGTAGTCCCAACTTATGAAAAAAATGTCAGCTTCTTCACGTATGATGCCTTTAGTTCTTGGTCCAGGACCAGCCTCCCCAAATAGTATATGATAAGTCCAAGCCATTATTCATTGTGATGGACTGGGTTTACTAGGCCCAAGCAGCCAAGCCCATGGACATACTAAGAATGTAAAGTAAATCAATTTTATTAAATGAGTCAAAACTTAAAATCGATAATCGAAATTCTAATCACGACTGAGTTTTGTAACTTGATGACCTATATTTTGACTTATTAGTTCTAATTAATTTGTTGGGTTGAGCTTGGGCAATAATTAAATAAATTTAATTAGGTGTGTACTAAATATAAGTTTGGAAAATAATGAGTTTTAATTATAAACAATACTGATATAAATATAGTTTCTAAATGGTACATTAAATATAAACAAATAATTGCAGTTTAAATTCTAGAAGATGATTATCCTCATGAAAAGAAAAACATTTGAATTTTTCCGCAATGGACAGTAGCAAACTCTTTTTCAAATATTAATCTATTTTATATAATCATATCATATTAGTATTTAATATAATTTAGGTTCTAAAAATAGACTCTAATTCCAGTTAATGTTAATTTAAATTTTCTAATTATTTATCTCTCAAAAATATTCTTGCTTTTCATTCACTCAAAATCTAATAAAATTATATACCCTTAAATATATAATTAATTAATTAGTTTTATATAATATAGAACTTTAATTTTTTATTATGGAATAATGC
The DNA here is from genome assembly GCA_016081115.2 of Rehmannia glutinosa. NCBI lineage: Eukaryota > Viridiplantae > Streptophyta > Magnoliopsida > Lamiales > Orobanchaceae > Rehmannia > Rehmannia glutinosa. The sequence goes on along the minus strand of CM071931.1, from coordinate 81,236,803 downwards.
ACATCTAATAAACTCGAATTAGTAATTAAAAAAAACTCGTATTATTACTCAAAAAAAGAAACTCGTATTATTATTTAAGTTAACTTCAAGAGTTAAACCGCATGAATATGCGCGTTGATTTTAATTTATATAATGATAATTTTAATTTCTTGATCATGCATTCAATATGCTCTACCTTTTTTGACTAATTCAGTAAACAATACGCGTCTTTGTGTAATATGTAGGCTATAGCAGTCAAAATAAGTCTGATCCGATGAATCGGCCCAGTGATACAGCCGAATTGAGACTATAATTTTAGAAGCATGAAAGGAATTGGGACTGAGCCCTCAAGGGTTGGCCTAATGGCCGTGGAATTGCAATTGCAACCTCAAGATCCTGTATCCAAATTCTGAGTTCTTGATCCCAAACTGGTGTGGGGATACTAGGGACTAGGATCGACCAAAAGAAAGGAACTGGAACTATTTACCCCTGCACATTTAGCTCGAAAGACATGGTCGGCCCGACTAACCTAGTTGGACCCCCAAAATGACGTAACAATGGATTCTCGACCAACCCAACCCATTTTTTCCTTGGCCCAGTGAGTCAGCACTGGATTAGCCCAGTCCAGCTCATTTGACAGCTCTATAGTGTATCCACATATATATACATGTGTGTAAGATTTGTTGAAGAGTGGTTGAATTTATTTAGTACTTATAGGTAGTCACCGACTGCCTTAAATGTGTATACGTCCTTTTCACCAAATATTTAACCTATATTCCGCCAGAAACATGGATAAAGCTCTCTCTTTTAATCCCTTAATTTTCAGCATTTATTTTCATTCAACCATCTCATTCATTGTTTTGGATTTTTTTTTCTATTTCAGACATATCTCCATTTTAATAGTGTTCATTTTCTCTCATATCTCACTATAAATATAGGCTTCTTTCACTCACCTCTCTCTCTGGATATCAATTTCATATCTGTACATTTTGCATATAGAGAAATTTAGCTTTTTGGGCAGAGAAAAAAATTAAAAGAAATGTATAGGTTGATAACAGGAATTCCAGGGCCAAGTGGTTTTGGATCAGCTTCAACTGCTGAACAAGTTACTCAAGGGATTGATGCTACCAATTTGACTGCCATTATTACAGGTTATATATTTTGTTTAGTGTTGGTAATTAATTAATTTATAATTGTGTGTGTGTATATATATGTATGTGCATACATCCATGCATGCAGATTAATCTGGTTTGGTTCTTTATGTTATTTTAATTTAGTGATTGTAATTCTGTTCTTGAGATCTAGGAATGTATGGTTTGATTCTTTATGATAATTGATTGATTGGTCCTATCTATGAACATTCCTACCATCGGATTTTTGACCATTTCTCTATAGCAAAAATATTTTTAACTATATTTTTTAAAAACATGTTTTTTTTTAGTTCAAATGTCATTTTACCCTTTTTTTTCTTTTATGAGGACCGGTGCATGTCTCGGAACAAGTTACACGACTCAGTACCGAGTCACATGTGGTACCGAGAATTATAACACATCAATTTTTTGAAAAATTATTAAGTAACTCACCACAAGAGCGTAGTCACCATTGATTGGTTACCTCTAGCCCAGCCCAATTTTTTCCCCTAGCTCAACTATTTTTTCTCCTTAAAAAACACATATAAATTTTTTCTTTTTTTCCATAAAAAAAAACGGAAAAAAATAAATTTTAAGTCTTGTGGGTGGTCCCCTAGCTACGCCCCTGCCTCACCATCAGAGAATATAAGAATGGTATGACCACCGTCAGTTTTTAGTCCAAATGACTAAAAACATGTTTTGAAAACACGACTATTTTTCATTTTCACAAAACATAAATGGTCAATTTGGCCTATTACACAAAAAGAAAATCTTGCAAGTGTGAAAATGACATGGAGCATGGTTTTTGTAACAAACATTTAATATTGCTACTCTGTCACATTAAATAAGTAGTAACATAGTTGGCGCAGGGGCCTATATCCTCTGATTCATATGCAAAAACAGTTGTCCCAAAAAATTCAATACAGTACCAAATTAATTGGATTTAGCACAAGTTTGAACTATGAACATGTCTGCATTTGTGCCAGTTTTTAACTATTTATGGAATCAAAGGTTCAGTTCCCCCTGTAACTCTTGAAATTGGGGATGGTGAATGGCATTTCAGCAATTAAAATATATTTCAAAAAATAAATTCATGTAATACTTGTGACATTGTTTCTTTAATGAGCAAGTCTCTTGTGAGACGGTCTCACGGATTTAGATCCGTGAGAGGGACCTCCTAAGGGCTCCGTCTTGAAAACATGAACCATGAAAATAAATTTAAAAATAATAATGAACCATGAAGAAACAAAAATAAACCCTAAAAACATGAACCATGAAAAATAAAACCAAAAAACAAAAATAAACCCAAAAAATAAAACATAAACCCTAAATAAAACTAAAAATCCTAAAAACCCAAATCAATTAAAAATAAACCCAAGAAACAAAATAAACCCTAAAAAAACAAATATAAACCCTAAGAAAAATAAAATCTAAAAAAAAAACCCTTAAAACTTTGTGTAAGGGCTCCGTCTCACGGAAGTTTTTGCCTTCTTTAATAGGTTAACCAATAACGTTTTGTATTTTTCTGTCTTTATTATTAGTTGGTGCACGTGGTTGTGTTTGTTAATAGGAGTAATTGGAAATCGACATGGCAGAGGAGTTGTTTTCATGGCATTAATGGCAGATGATTTTCCAATTTTCAGACTGGTTTAAACTATAAAAGAGGACAAATAAATTAAAATCTTTTATTTAATCTTATTTTAATTTTGTATTACAATTTGTATACACATTCTGCGTGCCTCGTGTATTAAATACTTTTCAAATATACATTTGAAAGTATTTATATATATATATATATATATATATATATATATATACGTGATTTGCATATAGGCTTAGTTGCAAAATTGGGAATTTAGGACTTTAAATATTTTTTGGGTTTGCAAAATAAGATTTTAATTTATAAAATCCGGCACAATCAGGACAAAAATCGTTGGAAATTCAGAAATTGGCGGAATTTGTTGACGTGGCCGCCACATTATCGTTCTTGATTGGGGTTTTTCAATTTCTGGTGGAATTAGTGATGTGAATGTTGACTAAGATGCAAAATGCATACATGGTGTTTATATGTAAAAATGCATCTCAATCAGCATCCACAACACTAATTTCGTCGAAATCCCCATCAATTTCCGAATTTCCAATGATTTTTGTCCTTATTGTGTGCCGGATTTTTAAAATTATAGTCCTATTTTGCAAATTGAAAGACAAAAGCCTTAAAATTCCCACACCATAAGGTTTCGAGACCAATTTTGCAATTAACCTTTGCATATAAAATACATGAATTGGAATAAAACTTTTAGGGTTAATTACAAAAGACCCTGTGAGGTTTGGTCTGATTATAGAAAAATCCATAGATGTTTCAACATTACAAAATGCCCTCTCAAGTTTGATTTTATGTTAAATTTAAAGGGGTAATTATAATATTTATAGAAATATCGGATGGGTTTTGAAATGTTTTCGCTTCTAGGTTTTTCTGTAATTAGATCAAACCTTGTGGGATTTTTCGTAATCATCCCAAACTTTTTAATTATCATACTTTTGAATGTTGGTAAACAAATATGTTTTCTTTTTTTTATTGGTGGTAAACAAATATGTTTTAATTTGATTGTAGGTGGTGCAAGTGGGATTGGTTTGGAGACAGCAAGAGTATTGACACTAAGAAATGCACATGTTATTATTGCTGCAAGAAATTTAGAAGCTGCAAATGAAGCAAAACATATGATTCTCAAAGACAACATAAATGCCCGAATTGATGTCCTAAAACTCGACCTGGCTTCATTTGATTCCATCAAATCCTTTGCTGATAATTTCATTGCTCTTAACCTTCCTCTCAACATCTTAATGTAACATATATTTCAAATCTCTTACCTCATAACAAATTAAACACAAAGATTTTGAAAATTACAAAAAGACCCTTGAGTTTTGATTCGTCTTATATTTTCCACTTTTTAAGGAAAAATTATTTCAAAGACCCGCTGATATTTTCTAAAAATATTATAGTTACCTCCTTAAATTTTAGACGAGAATCATGTATGAAGGGGCTTTTGTAATTTTAAAACATGTCGGATTTTTTGTAATTCGGCCAAACCTTAGGGGTCTTTTGTAATTATCCTTTAATTTTTTTACTCTTAACATTTAGCACAAGGTTAATGTGGTTTATATTAGGGACAATTACAAAAAGGCCCTTAAAGTTTGGGCTATTTACAAAAATCCCACGAAATTTTTGAAAATTACAAGAAAACCCCTTTGAGGTTTTTTCGTGTCTTGAATTAAAAGGGGTAGTTGTAATATTTTGATAAATGTAAGGGGAGCTTTTGAAATATTTTTGCATAGGAAGGGGAAAATGTACGACGGATTAAATTAACCTAAAGGGGTCTTTTGTAATTTCTGAAAATATTTGGGTTTTTTTGTAATTAGCCCAAACCTCAGGGGTATTTTTGTAATTATCCCTATGATTTATGATATTCAATCTTACTTAGATTGCACTTTTTTTCTTTTTTTTTTCCAGAAACAATGCTGGTATCATGTTTTGTCCTTTCCAGCTCTCTGAAAATGGGGTTGAGATGCAATTTGCTACAAATCATCTTGGTATAAATTGCCAATTTATTTATTTTTTTGTCATGCATTTTCTTGAAATTCCTCTACATAATCCTAAACATTGTGAAATAGTCATTTTCTGGGAGTGTTCGCAAACTCTAAAAAAAGTGATTATCAGCTTTTTGATGGAAAAATATATTTTTTTCTATAAGTTGAGAATCACTTTTTTTAGAATTTGCAAACATGTCGGCATTTTATTTATCGATTTTTCTTAATTGTTTGTTGCCAGGTCACTTCTACTTGACTAATCTACTCCTTGACAAGATGAAGGGTACAGCAAAATCTCAAGGAGTTGAGGGTAGAATTGTAAATTTATCATCAGTGGCACACCTCCATACTTATGAAGAAGGGATCATATTTGAACAGATTAATGATGAAAACAGGTATTTTATTAAATTTTTAGCAGTGTAGAAAATCAATTTATTATCCCTTATTATTTTCAATAAAATAAATCAATTTTGCTTATGTATTATTGTTTAAATTTGTGACAGTTATGATGACAAGAAAGCTTATGGACAGTCCAAATTAGCCAACCTTTTGCATGCCAATGAGCTCTCTCGGCGCTTGCAGGTATATTAGTATTGGGGTTTAATTGCAATTTTAGTCGCGTAACTTTTAGGGATTGGCAATCTTAATCCTGTATTTTTCTTTTGACGTGGCAGTTTCGGTCTTTGATTATTTTACACTTTAGTCAAAATAGTAATTTCAGCCAGTATAACTGTCATAGGTATTTGAGTATTTTGGGTATTTTGGTTGAATAACAAAGATATTGTGTAAGGGTGGCAATTTAGGTCATAAGATCGGGTTCGTGTTTGATTTCGGGTTGATTTTAGGTAATGTTTAAAATACATTAGAAATTAATTAAAATATAAAAAACTATGTTTTAGATAAATTGGTAACACGTGTCAGTCGTGTTCGGGTTCGGATTTCTCATGTTGGGGTTTGGGTTTCTCTCAATAACTTCGGGTCGGGTTCTTGTCGGGTTGTCGTGCCGTGCCAAGGATTGCCACCCCTAATATTGTGGGAACATATGAAATATTGAAGCACCAAGTTGGGACCAAAATTGCCCAACAACAGAACTTGTAGGACCAAAATTGCACAAATTATAACTTACGGGACCAAAATTGCTACTAAAATATTTAAGGGACCAAAATTGCTAGCTAGCTCTCTATAGTTTTTTTTTTTTTGTCGACTCAGAGTATCCCCACAACAGCCGGGGGCACAGACCCCACACTTCCTATTATCAAAGGTATTTAAAATATATCAAAAATTAATTGAAACATTTTTGAAACATAAAATAACTACGTTTTAGATAATTTGGTAACATCGTGTCAGATTTGTGTTAGTCGTGTCCGTGTTCTTGTTCGGCTTTCTCTTAGTAATTTCGAATCTTGCTCGTGATGGGTTATCGTGTCGTGTCAGGGATTGCCACCCCTAATCAAAGACGCCCCCCTAAACATTTTCAATGATGTAGCACAACCGAAAATATAGTGAGCAATTTAAAATTTAATACAAAGAGTCATTATATTTGTGCTTGCTGAAATCACAAAGGTATAAAATATTTATCAAGAAAATGTTACAAGTGAAAATGTAAAACTGAACACATACAAATCAACAGAACCAATTCAATTTATTATATAACTCATTCAACATTACAAAAGACTACCAAGTGGCCGCATGTAGTCTCAATTTACATAAAATTGGACAAAAACATAACTGAACAAAGAAACAATCAAGTTAATTAATGCCGCAAAACTGGTAGAAATTAACCGAACCATCAAGAATGTGTTAGGAAAAAAAAAGAAACCCAAGCAAAAAACAAAAAACAAAAAATACAATAAAATAAATTCCAGGATCATTTTTGAAGGAATTAATATCAGCATTTGGGAAGATCAGACGGTGGAGGAAGGAGCTTCTGATTGGGAAGTTTTCCATCTAACACAAGCCATGCCATCTTCAATCCCCAGCTCGTGTGAACTTCCAAGTGACAATGCATAAACCATACACCTAAAACCACATCCCAATCATAAATAAATACATCAAATTTAGGATAATTACAAAAAAAAAAAAACCTAAGATTTGGGCTAATTAAAAAAACCCAGAGATTTTGAAAAATTACAAAAAAAAAAAAATTGACTGATTTCGTCTTACATTTTCCCCCTTGATATGCAAAAAATATTTCAAACTCACCCTCATACTTATAGAAATATTACAGTTATCTTATTAAATTTAAAAGAGAAGCAAACCTGACTAGCCTTTTTGTAATTTTGAAATATCTCTGAATTTTTTGTAATTAGCCCAAACCTCGTGATTTGTTTTCGTAATTATCCTAAAACAAATTAATCCACTGCCTATTTTTACTTTTTACCAACCTGGATTATCAGCCAAAAACCGAATAGCTACCCATCCACCCGAGGGCACACCAACAGTGTTCCTCTCAACCGGGTCAACAAGATTGAAGTTTTTCGGGTCATTATTCGGGTCATAATTCCCAAACCCTTGTCCAACAACAAAGAAATTAAATCCATGAAGATGAAGAGGATGGCTCTCAGCCCCAAGAATACTCGTATCCTGCATAACTAACTCCACACTAGTATTAAAAGGCAAAACCATTACTTTTGTCCCATTTCCCACCATAGTATTATTCGGGGGATTTCCAGTATAGTTAAACCAATGGAGCGGGCTGGCAGGAAAAAATGGGCTATAAACGCCGCTAGATTGACCCGTAAAATGGGCCTGGAGCAGAGCTGTTGTGGGTTGGACGAAAGATATATTACTTACAGACGCTGCGAATTTGGTCCCATTAGGCCCTTGACAAGTTTTGTTTTGGTCACATGGGCTTGTCCCCAGCCCAACCGTGAAAAAGAAATGTTTATCCACTTTTTGCGGGACATTGGCGGGGAATTGGGGACTGTTTAAGCTACGTAGTTTTTTGGAGAAATTTGTGGCGAATGACGTGTCGTTTAGAGGAGGGAGGATTGGTTTGTAAAGGGGGAGTTTTTTGGAATGAAGAAATGGGGATTCATATTCTAAAATTCCGGCAACTGTTGAATTGTCGAAAGTGCCCTGGCCTGTAACGTATGGTCTAGCGGACATGAGGAAAGTGGCACCTGGGAATTTTGGTTTTGTCTTGAGAAGAACATTTGTGGTCTGTCCAGGGGTAATGAGAATTGTGTCGGTTTCGAAGGGTTTTACGTAAATTGCATCGGCGTCCACGACTGTTAGGGTGTGGTTTGCGATACTGAAGAAAAGCTCGTCGTTGAGTGCAGCGTTGATCATACGGATAAGGTATGTTTTTCCGGGCTTAACCCTCAATTTGAATGTATCTGTCACAAAAAATGAAAATATTATGAAAATAGTGGTAATAGGCTAAATTGGCCAACCTCTGTTATGTGAAAATAAAAAATAATCATATTTTCAAACACATGTGTTTTTTAGCCATTTTGACTAAAAGCTGACGGTCATACTTTTCGTGTATTCTCTAGTGAGATACTTGACAATTTTTCAAAAAATTGATATGGTACATAACTGAGTACCTTGAAACTATATACCAGTCCCCAGAAATGAGGAAGGGCAAAGTGGACATTTGAATTCAAAAATTGCTAAAAAAACATGGCTAATAAATATATTTGCTTTGAAGAGAAGGCCAAAAGTCCGACGGAGTCTTCAAAATTTGTAATTTCTCAAGTTATTTTTGAAGAAAAAAAGTTCTAGAAGCAAATCTTGCACCTTTGGCAGAGCAATTGTACAAGGGCCCTGGAAGCCCATTAATAGTATATGCATCGAGACATTTGGACCTCCACCGGTTTTGTAAAGCTTGACTGATTATGGCTTCAGTATCAGCATTGAACCATTCTCCTGCAAATTAAGTTAGGACAATTTATTTTAATATAAATTATATATATAACCTTGAGAATATGTATATATGTATATGTATTAAAGAAAATAGTTTTGAGGACATTGGATAAGAACTCCAAGATTTTTACCAAAAATTGTAACTTTTTAATGAATTTATTTAGAAGTGTATACTTACCAAAGATGATAGGAACTTCCTTGTAGGGTTTTTCGAAAGGGTAAGGTACATTTTTCTTAGGGAGAATGATAATAGGCCCATAAAGAGTCGATCTGAGCCAAGAAATATGTGCATGCCAGAAAAGGGTTCCTCGTTGGCCAACTATAGTGAAATTGTATACATAACTTTGCCCAGTTTGTATGGGACATTGGGTTATATATGCAGGTCCATCTGCCCATCCACTCCGGAGCTGCCTAATCCCGTGCCTGTCATATTAATTTTGCTATTAGTTCATCATCATTTTTTTTCTTTCAGAAGGAAGAAATTAATGATGTAAGAAAATTTTATACATACCAGTGGATGGTAATATTGTTGGGTACATGGTTGATGACTTTTATAAGTAGGTTGTCACCTTCCCTTGCTACAATACGAGGTCCTGGAAATTTTCCATTTACGGTGACAATGCTCTTCGTGTGGCATAATCGTGTCACGTTTTGCATCTTGATCTGCAAAAATATTGAAGATTAATATGTAATATGAAATATGAAATGTATACCAAACAAGTAATTAATCATAGGGAGAAAAAACAACCTCTAATAATGTTTAGTCTAACTATAAAAATCTATCTTTTAAAATTAGCAAATACTCCATTAGGGTATTACAAAAAAACCCTTAAAAATCGGAACATATATTTTATGTTCTACTTTTTGTGATTCACTACATTGGATGATGATACATCATACATATGGGTGTAAATAAATTGAGTCAAACCGAATATAATATTGTTCAAGCTTGTTTGAATTTTAATCGAGCTTCAAAAATTGTGTTTGAGGTTGGTTTGATTATTAATCGAATCGAACTTGAACGAGCTTTTGTCGAGCCGAACACGAATCAAGCTCGAGTAGCTTGATATTTTTATACATGTATTATTCTTTTTTTACTAATGGAGTCGAGCTCTAGCCGAGCTTTAATCTTTTCAAACATAAAAATGTGTTCAAGCTTGGTTCGTTGTGTTAACGAACCAAAGCTCAAACGATCTTTTAACGACCAATCTCGAATCGAGTATCGAGTAGCTTGATTCGTTTTTCAGCTCTAATCATACATGATATAAGATAAAGATGTGTTGTTGATATTTTAATTAGATGTATATGCATGTGTCAATCTTCCAATGCCGTGAAATATGAAGTGGAATCACAAAAGGTGGAACATGTAAACTTGACTCCCTTAATAATTGTATTTGTTATCAAATACGTACCCTCTCTTGAAAGTTCGTAAAATAAAAACAAATATCGAGGATATTTGTAATTTTGAAAGATAATTGTTTTTCTCCGCAATGGATTGTACTTGAAGAGTTTGTTTTTAATTATCCCTTAATTATGTTAACATATATAGTATTGTTATATATCAATGTTGCAAAAATCGGTTTAGGCAGCCATCAAGTAGGCCAATTCAATTTTGCTAAAATCGGCTCAAAAAATCGTTTCGACCAAAAATCGATCTAGGCGGCCTAGACGGCAAATCGGCCAAAAATCGGTAAAAATTAAAAAAACAAAGAGAGAAAAATCAGTAAAACGATTTCTAGACGTCCGTCTAGCCGGTCTAGACGCCTGGGCCGCCGCCCAACTAGCGTCTAGCGATTTCTGCAATATTTTTACATATATACGTGTATATTATATTAGTAAAACTTATAATAATGAGCTTACATTGAACTCATAATGTCTGGTGGTCGCTTGTGCATGCTGAGGAAGTAGGCACAATGCAATAAATGCTACAAAAAATCCTGTAGAAACCACTAATTGAGAATCACCCATTTTTTGAAGGATTTTAAGGATTTTATTTTGATGAGTGAACCTCTTTTGTATTTTGTGGTACTGTTGGAAACAAAAGGCACTGAGATTTTATAGGGGGTGTAATTGGTTGAGTTGGTGATGAAAATTGAATTATTTAAAAGGGTACAAAATAGGGGGGAAAAACTTCACAAATAAATAATGGATTAAAAATTGTGTATTTTTGGGCCAACTGTAGTTGGAAAACAAACATCAGAGTGGTGTCAAAGACATTCTTGTTCTGTCAAAGCTTTCCGTATTCGTGATGCCATGTTAAACAAACTGTGATAACTCCATTTGGTATAAATATTTTTAATGAATAAATATCAATTTTCTAATGAGAAAATAAAATTTATTGGTGAATGTGTATAGATAATGTGTAGAAAATAAATACTTGTTTAATTTCTTATGATAAGGACGAGGTACCAATTTAAAATTATATTTAAATTTTTAGTCATTTAACCTCACTTAGTGAGTCTGTTTCACAAATTTAGTTCAGAGATGCGTTACATATTATGATTTAATGGGGACGTAAATTTAATTTAACAAATTGTATTTTAATAACTTATTAAATTACCCTTCATAATCTCAAAACTTCCTAGTATTTCTTTAATCATGCCCTGATTTCATCTCGATAAGTGATTCTAATAAAATTTGAACAATACAATATTCGACTCAAATTAGTTTATTCATACTCTTGCACATATATAATTTTGGAGTAAATTCAAGTACAGCCCAATAGCTATTCTTTGTTTGAATCAAAACGATAAATATAAATGTTCTCCATGCAGCTACAACCATAGCGTAGCCGGGGGGGAGGGTGTTCCCCTGGTCCCTGGCACAGCTCAACTTGGGTTGGGCTACAAATTTTCTCCCTCTTTTTTGAAAACCGGCAAATTTTTGTTTGGGCTATAGTAGTCCGACGTGCTGGTCCTAGCTACAACCTCAATTGAACTAAGAAAATAAAGAGATTGAGTTCCATGTTCAAAGCTATTCATTGGATTATTATTATTGTTATTATTATTATTTTTTTTTTCATGGATCATTATTAAATGAATTGTTTTGACTTTTGCTACACATGACCAAGAGATAAAGAACGAGGCCGATGCAAACTTCTTCACGACTACTAACTTATACTCAATTTCAGATTATCATTTACTTTTTGAGGTGAGGGGTTGACTGCATGCGTTTCGTACATTTCAGTTTTTTTAATTTATCCTCCTCTAACCAAGTAGTCCCAACTTATTAAAAAAATGTCAGCTTCTTCACGTATGATGCCTTTAGTTCTTGGTCCATGGCCAGCCTCCCCAAATAGTATATGATAAGTCCAAGCCATTATTCATTGTGATGGACTGGGTTTACTAGGCCCAAGCAGCCAAGCCCATGGACATACTAAGAATGTAAAGTAAATCAATTTTATTAAATGAGTCAAAACTTAAAATCGATAATCGAAATTCTAATCACGACTGAGTTTTGTAACTTGATGACCTATATTTTGACTTATTAGTTCTAATTAATTTGTTGGGTTGAGCTTGGGCAATAATTAAATAAATTTAATTAGGTGTGTACTAAATATAAGTTTGGAAAATAATGAGTTTTAATTATAAACAATACTGATATAAATATAGTTTCTAAATAGTACATTAAATATAAACAAATAATTGCAGATTAAAATTCTGGAAGATGAGTATCCTCATGAAAAGAAAAACATTTGAATTAATTTGTCCGCAATGGACAGTAGCAAACTCTTTTTTCAAATATTAATCCAAGCTCATTGCTATTTTATATAATCTATTAATATATGTTTCATATAAGTTTAGTTCTAAAAGTAAACTAGCTCTAATTTTTGCACTTAATGTTAATTTCAATTTTCTAATTACTTATCTCTCAAAAAAAATTGTTGCTTCTCATTCACTAGAAATCTAATAAAATGGTATACCCTTAAATATATAATTAATTTTATATGAATAGAACTTCAATGTTTTTTTTATTATGGAATAATGCACATATAACAAACTCGTATTATTATTTAAGCTCTATAGCAAACTCCCCCCTTTTTTTTTTTTTTTTTTTTTTTTTGAGAAATATAGCAAACTCTTCACTTCAAGAATTAAACCGCATGAATCTGCAAGTTGATTTTAATTTATACAATCATAATTAATATATTTTAATTTATTGATCATGCATTCAATATGCTCCACCTTTTTTTGACTAAATCAGTAAACAATAGTACAATGCGCTTCTTTGTATGATATGTTACATATGTAGCCATCAAAATCAGCCTGACTCAATAGATCGGCCCGGTGATAGGGCCAATCTGGCCTATAATTTTAGAAATTCAAAAAGAACGAGGACTATTTAGCCCGAAAGACATGGTCGCCCAACCACTTGCTGATCCAGGGGCGGGCTAACTTGGACCTTGTCTCTTTTTTAAAAAAAAAAAAGTTAGTGCATCAGCCCACTATGTTAGGGTGTTCTGGCACTGTTATTGGGCCTAACTAGCCTAGTTGGACCCCCAAAATAGCGGAACGATGGATTCTCAGTCTAACCCAATCTATTTTTTTTTTCTTTCTCAAAAAAAAAAAAACCTATTTTTTTTTCTTTGGATCAGCTCGGTCCAGCTCATTTGACAGTTCTATAGTGTATCTACATATATATACAAGTGTATGTGTAAGATCGGTTGAAGAGTTGTTGAATTTATTTAGTACTTATTGGCAGTCACCGACTGCCTTAAATGTGTATACGTCCTTTTCACCAAATTTTTGACCTATATTCCGCCAGAAACATGGATAAAGCTCTCTCTTTTAATCCCTTATTTTTCAGCATTTATTTTCATTCAACCATCTCATTCATTGTTTTTTAATTTTTCTTTTCTTTTCTGATATATCTCACTATAAATATAGACTTTTTCTACTCATCTCTCTCTCTGGATATCATTTTCATATCTGTACATTTTGCAGATAGAGAAATTTAGCTTTTTTGGGCAGAGAAAAAAAATTAAAAGAAAAAAAAGGAAAAAAAAAAAAGAAATGTATAGGTTGATCACAGGAATTCCAGGGCCAAGTGGTTTTGGATCAGCTTCAACTGGCGAACAGGTTACTCAAGGGATTGATGCTGCAAATTTGACTGCCATTATTACAGGTTATTAACATTTTTATTAGTGTTGATAATTATTTTATAATTTATAATTGTGTATGTGTGTATATATATATATATATATATATATGTGTGTGTGTGTGTGTGTGCATACATCCATGCATGCAGAATAATTTGGTTTCGTTATTTATATATGTTATTTTAATTTAGTGATTGTAATTCTGTTCTTGAGAGGAATATATGGTTTGGTTCTTTATTGATTGATTTGGTCCTATATATGAACATTCATACACAGGGACGGACACAGGGAGGGGCTGGTGGTGGCAACCGCCCCCCCTCATATTGCGATTGAACCCCTATAATATATTATTTAATAAATTAATATAGTATATATATAAATATAAACCAACATATTTTGCCCCCCTTCCCCCAAATTTCCATGTAATTTAGTTACAAAAGCTTGTACGTTTTGTTTTTATTTATATCAGATTTAATTTTGCCAGAGCCGGTCCAAGGTTTTGAGGGGCCTAGACACACTCTTTTTTTAAAAAAAAAAATAGTTAATATTTATGTGTATTTTTTTAGTTTTTTTATTTGGCCCACCCCAATTTCGTATATCGGTCTACCTGTAATAATTCCTAGGCGTAGCTAGGAATTATTACGGGGTTGGCCGATACAAGAAATTGGGGTGGGCCAGATAAAAAAATTAAAAAAAAGGCAAATAAATATTAACTAAAAAAAATTTTGAAATTTTTTACCTAGTAATGTTTTTTTAAAAAAAAGAAAAGAAGGAGGGCGGGGACCCGGGTTGGCCCCTATTTCCGCCATTGATTGTATATATACATATATAAAAAAAGCTTTGGGAGCCCTCGCCGGAGGGCCTCCTGTGCGGCGGCACCATCTGCGCCACCCCTGTATTTCGCCCCCCCAAGAACAAATTTCTGCGTTCGTCCCTGTTCATACACAACAAGAAAAGTAAAAAACAAAGAGTTTATCGGATTTTTGGTCATTTCTCCATAGCAAAAATGTTTTTTAACTATGTTTTCTTGAAAATGTGTTTTTTAGTCATTTTTGAGTTCAAATGTCACTTTGCCTTTTTTATTTTTTATTTTTGGGGACCTGTGCATTTTTCGGATCGAGTTACATGACTCGGTACCGAGACACATGACTTGGTATCAAGAAATGTACTAGACACATGACTTGGTATCAAAAAATGTACTGCATCATTTTTTTGAAAAATGACTAAATATTTCACCAGAAAATGTAAGAATTGTATGACCACCGTCAATTTTTAGTCGAAATGACTAAAAACATGATTTTGAAAAACACTACTATTTTTCATTTTCAAGACATTAGTGGCCTATTACCAAGAAAAAAAAATATTGCAAGTGTGAAAATGACATGGATCATGGTTTTTGTAACAAACATTTAATATTGCTACTCTGTCATATTAAATAGGGACAACATCATTTTCTTACACAAAACTGGCACGGGGGCCTATCCTTTGATTCATATGCAAAAACAGTTATCCCAATAAATTAAAATATACTTATTTAAAAAAAAATCCATGTAATACTTGTGACATTGTTTCTTTAAATGGTTCACCAATAATATTTTTTGTACTTCTGTCTTTATTAGTAGTTGGTGTGGTTGTGTTGTTATTAACTGGAAATCGACCTGGCAGCTGAGTTGTTTTCATGGCATTAATGGCAGATGATTTTCCAATTAATTTTCAGACTGGCTTAAGAGAGGAAAAATAAATTACAATTTTTTATTTTAATTTTATTTTACATCTTGTATACACATTCCGTATGCCTCGTGTATAAAATACTTTTCAAATATACATTTGAATGTATTTATATATTGGTGATTTGCATATAGGCTTAGTTGCAAAATTGGTCGCAAGAATGTAATTTAGGACATTATTTTTTCAGTTTGCAAAATTAGACTTTAATTTAAAAAAATTGGCACATTAGGACAAAAATCGATGGAAATTCAAAAACTGGTCGGAATTTGGTGACGTGACCGCCATATTATAACTCTTGATTTGAGATTTTCAATTTCTGGCGGAATTAGTTATATGTAAAATGTATTTCGATTAACATCCACAATACTAATTCCATCGAAAAATTAAAAATGCCCAATTAGTGGTTCTAATGTGGCTGCCACGCCATCAAACCCCGACCAAATATGAATTCCTGGCCGTTTTTTGTCCTTAATGTGCTGGATTTTAAAATTATAGTCCTATTTTGCAAATTGAGAGACAAAAGCCCTAAAATTCCTACGCCCTAAAATTAGGCGACCAATTTTGCAATTAAGCATTTGCATATAAAATACATGAATTGGAATAAAACTTTTAGGGATAATTACAAAAGACCCTCTGAGGTTTGGTCTGATTATAGAAAAACCCATAGATGTTTCAACATTACAAAATGCCCTCTCAAGTTTGATTTTATGTTAAATTTAAAGGGATAATTATAATATTTATAGAAATATCGGATGGGTTTTGAAATGTTTTCGCTTCTAGGTTTTTCTGTAATTAGATCGAACCTTGAGGGCTTTTTCGTAATTATCCCAAACTTTTAATTAGCACACTTTTGAATGTTGGTAAACAAATATGTTTAACTTGATTGTAGGTGGTGCAAGTGGAATTGGATTGGAGACAGCAAGAGTATTAGCACTAAGAAATGCACATGTTATTATTGCTGCAAGAAATTTAGAAGCTGCAAATGAAGCAAAACAGATGATTCTCAAGGACAACAACATAAATGCCCGAATTGATGTCCTAAAACTCGACCTTGCTTCATTTGATTCCATCAAAGCATTTGCTGATAACTTCATTGCTCTTAACCTTCCTCTCAACATCTTAATGTAACATATATTTCAACTCTCTTACCTCATAACAAATTAAACACAAAGATTTTGAAAATTACAAAACGACCCTTGAGTTTTGATTCGTCTTATATTTTCCACTTTTTAAGGAAAAATTATTTCAAAGACCCGCTGATATTTTATAAAAATATTATAGTTACCTCCTTAAATTTTAGACAGAATCAAGTATGAAGGGGCTTTTTGTAATTTTAAAACATGTCTGGATTTTTTTGTAATTCGGCCAAACCTTAGGGGGTCTTTTGTAATTATCCTTTAATTTTTTTACTCTTAACATTTAGCACAAGGTTAATGTGGTTTATATTAGGGACAATTACAAAAAGGCCCTTAAAGTTTGGGCTATTTACAAAAATCCCACGAAATTTTTGAAAATTACAAGAAAACCCCTTTGAGGTTTTTTCGTGTCTTGAATTAAAAGGGGTAGTTGTAATATTTTGATAAATGTAAGGGGAGCTTTTGAAATGTTTTTGCATAGGAAGGGGAAAATGTACGACGGATTAAATTAACCTAAAGGGGTCTTTTGTAATTTCTGAAAATATTTGGGGTTTTTTGTAATTAGCCCAAACCTCAGGGGTATTTTTGTAATTATCCCTATGATTTATGATATTCAATCTTACTGAGATTGCACCTTTTTTTTTTTTTTTGTTTTCAGAAACAATGCTGGTATCATGTTTTGTCCTTTTCAGCTCTCTGAAAATGGGGTTGAGATGCAATTTGCTACAAATCATCTAGGTACAAATTGCCAATTTTATTTTTTATGTCATGAATTTTTTTGAAATTCCTCTACATAATCCTAAACATTGTGAAATAGTCATTTTCTGGGAGTGTTCGCAAACTCTAAAAAAAGTGATTATCAGCTTTTAGATGGAAAAATATATTTTTTTCTATAAATTGAGAATCACTTTTTTTTAGAGTTTGCAAACATGTCGGCATTTTATTTATCGATTTTTCTTAATTGTTTGTTGCCAGGTCACTTCTACTTGACCAACCTACTCCTAGACAAGATGAAGGGTACAGCAAAATCTACAGGAGTTGAGGGCAGAATTGTAAATTTATCATCAGTAGCACACCTCCATACTTATGAAGAAGGGATCAGATTTGAACAGATTAATGATGAAAACAGGTATTTTAATTTATTAAATTTATAGCAGAGTAGAAAATCAATTTATTATCCCCTAATATTTTCAATAAAATAAATCAATTTTGCTTATGTATTATTGTTTAAATTTGTGACAGTTATGATGACAAGAAAGCTTATGGACAGTCCAAATTAGCCAACCTTTTGCATGCCAATGAGCTCTCTCGGCGCTTGCAGGTATTAATATTGGGGTTTAATTGCAATTTTAGTCGCGTAATTTTTAGGGATTGGCAATCTTAGTCCTGTATTTTTCTTTTGACGTGGCAGTTTCGGTCTTTGATTATTTTACACTTTAGTCAAAATAGTAATTTCAGCCAGTATAACTGTCATAGGTATTTGAGTATTTTGGGTATTTTGGTTGAATAACAAAGATATTGTGTAAGGGTAGCAATTTAGGTCATAAGATCGGGTTCGTGTTTGACTTCAGGTTGGTTTTGGGTAGTGTTTAAAATACATGAGAAATTAATTAAAATATAAAAAACTATGTTTTAGATAAATTGGTAACACATGTCAGTCGTCGTGTTCGGGTTCGGATTTCTCATGTTGGGGTTTGGGTTTCTCTCAGTAACTTCGGGTCAGGTTCGTGTCGGGTTGTCGGGCCGTGCCGAGGATTGCCACCCCTAATATTGTGGGAACATATGAAATATTGAAGCACCAAGTTGGGACCAAAATTGCCCAACAACAGAACTTGTAGGACCAAAATTGCACAAATTATAACTTACGGGATCAAAGTTGCACGGGGTCAAAATTACTACCTAAAATATTTAAGGGACCAAAATTGCTAGCTCTCAATAGTTACATGACCAATTTTGCAATTAAGCCTAATATTGGTTCAATTCTGTGTTGTGTTTTTCATTTATTAAAAGCAAAAAATTGTAATATATTAGAAATTAATTTTTTTCTGAAA
This sequence comes from Rehmannia glutinosa, assembly GCA_016081115.2. Classification (NCBI taxonomy): domain Eukaryota; kingdom Viridiplantae; phylum Streptophyta; class Magnoliopsida; order Lamiales; family Orobanchaceae; genus Rehmannia; species Rehmannia glutinosa. The sequence goes on along the minus strand of CM071931.1, from coordinate 81,218,229 downwards.
AGATATTAGAAATTAAATTATTGTGACATCTTGTGCATGGTTTTCAGACAGAGGGAGTTAATATTACTGTGAACTCGGTGCATCCAGGACTGATAATGACAAATCTCTTTAGATATTCTGGAATTATGATGAGTAAGTATTACTTAAAAATCTCACACTTGTAAAAATTCTCAATGGGCTTTTTTTCACTCTTGTTTTCTTGCACTAATTAAAAATTTTGATGCAGAAATCTTGAAGTTGGTCACTTGTATGCTATGGAAGAACATCCCTCAGGTAAAATTTTAAAACAACATACTCTTATTTTCTATGATTTCTAGCATTCATTTCATAAGATATCACTACAACTAGGGGATAATTATAAAAATCACCCTGAAGTTTAGCCTAATTACAAAAAACTCCAGTTATATTTCAAAATTACAAATACCTCCTTAAGGTGTTACACACATCCTCTTGAGATTTGTATTTACCTAATGGTGCAATTTGTAAAATAGAAACAAATGTAAAAGGAGTATTTGTAATTTTGAAAGATAAGTGGGTTTTTTTGTAATTAAGCTAAACATGAGGGGCAGTTTTCGTAATTCTCCGTTGCAGCAAATTAAATTTAGGGCAAAAACACCCCTAAGGTTTGGGCTAATTACAAAAACAAAACAGAGGTCTTTGAAAATTACAAAAAAATCCTTGAGGTTTGATTATGTCTTACATTTTTGCCCGTGATTTTCGAAAACATTTCAAAAAAACTCCTGACATTTACAAAAATATTAAAGTTACCTCCCTTAAATTTAAGACAAAACGAAACCTGAAGGGATTTTTTGTAATTTTGAAACATGTCTGGATTTTTTTGTAATCAACCCAAACCTTAGGGGTGTTTTTGTAATTATCCCTTAAATTTAACTTTGAGTTCGATTTTCTCAGGGGGCAGCAACAACGTGCTACGTTGCGCTTCACCCGAGCCTGAAAGGCGTATCCGGGAAGTATTTTGTCGACTGTAATGAGTTCAAGCCCAGCAGGTTTGCAAGAAGTGAAGTTTTAGCCAAGAGACTTTGGGATTTCAGCTGCAAGTTGGTTAATGCATCTGAGAAACCTTGAAATTGCCTACAGAAAGTCTTGTGAACTTGTTTATATATGTTATACAGATTTTGGTGTGAAGAACCTAATGTTGAGAGTAAGATATTTGATGTCACATTCTCCATAATATGCTTAAACTATGTCTTGTTATTTCATGGCCCAATCTTTTTGAGAAGTATTTGCACTCACCTCACTTTTGATTAGAAAAACTCACTTTTTTAGTGTTTGAAAATGTCAACTTCTGCTTCTAATTCTCTTTCATTTGATCAGAATTTGATCAAAATCTAAACCGAAGAGATGAGGCTTTGGATTTATGATTATGCTTCTAGTTTGACTTTTACATACAAATAAGCACTTTTACAATTTTTTCACCAAACACTCTTAACTTCTGGTTCTCAACTTTCGATTCTATTTGCAAACTATACAATTTCTAATTCTATACTACTTTTATTTATGCTATAATAAATCATTTTCTAGAAAGCAAAATGAAGTTTTTGCAAATACTCCCTTCCAAACATTATGCAGTTAAGCTATTCTAGTTGTTATCTATCTCTATATGCAGAAATTTGGATACTACATGGTGAAATTATCATTCTCAACTTTTAATTTTATTTTCAAACACTACCAACTTCTGATTGTCAACTACTTCTACTTCTGCTATAATAAATCACTTATTCTAAAAGCAGAAGTTTTTGCAAACACTCCCATAATCAGTTTAAGAAATATAGCTCAAAATGGTCAACAAACATTAAAGATTTTACCCCAATTAATACCACTTCATAACCCATCAAAACTCTAAATGATCCCTATAACAAATAATTATATCAAATCAACTTTCATTATTACATTTTCATTACATATTCAATCCGACTCTCATAATTCATCCTTCTTTCAAAAAAAATAAATCATCAAAAGATATCCAATGGCAAGCCAAGTTGTTTCTTTCTTACCGCATTCTTTATGCTCAACGAACGGCATTCTTTTTTCTCGCCAGATTATTTATACTCGATGAATGGCAGTAAAATTATAGAGCTAACAAGAACATCAAACTAGCTGAGAAAAAGAATGTCAGATAATAAATACACCAACACATAAACATAACAAGTGTTTTTTTATCTTCATATCAATAAACTTCTCAAAATGGTAACCACAAGGTAAAAACATGGTTGGTTTGCATTGAAAAGCAAAACCAGGGGTCAAAACATATCCATTTAATACTTAAAACAGGGTAACCCCTCCCAGATTGTTACATATCAGTTTTTTGTAGATATCAAACTACAATTCAAACACCAAAATTAACAATATTCTAAAATAAAAAATAACATCATATACCAGACACACATAAATTCCATTAAAAATATAAGGAACAGTATATGAAGTACTTGGTGACTACTCATATACCCCAAGTTTTATCATCCCACAAACTATAGGCATTCCTTTTTCAAGTAAAAAGGTCACAAATTTTCGCTTAGTACGCACGACTCTTAATAACATCAAGATCCATTTCAGTTGGATCGGTTGCTTGTAATTCAACTTGAATTCCATCAAGTTCCCTCTTAAATCTGTCCTTTGAGCTAGCATAAATCATCTTGCTTCTGATCCGTGCAGTATCAGGAGACCTTATATAGGAAAATCAAACAAGCAAATAAACCAATTTCCAATTAATATGGCAATGCAGTTGTATTAGCAATAATTGCAGCATGGTATGCTTAAGGATAATCACAAGGGGTAAAAAAAACTGGTTTGGTCTAATAACAAAAAAACCCAGAGATGTTTTAAAATCACAAAAGGCCCACTCAGGTTTGATTATGCCTTAAATTTAAAGGGGACAATGGTAACTGTGTAACATTTTCATAAATATCAGGGGGGTTTGCTTATGAATGGGAAAATGTAATATGTAATCAAACCTCAATGAGGTTTTTGCAAATCTTCAAAAACCTACGGATTTTTTGTAATTAGCCCGGACCTCAAAGTTTTTTTTTTTTTTTTTTTTTTGTAATTAACCATATGTATTCAAGGGAATAGTAGGTTTAAAATGCTGACAATACCAAGCAATGAAGAAAATCCTGCTTTTCTGGCAATTCTCCGCAGGTCACGAAGTCAAAATCATAGACAGCATAGCGACATTCATCGGCGGGGAGACTAGCAGTAAAATCGTCATAGTTTTGAGTTGGCTCCCCAACTTTTTCAACAATGACCTGTTTCTGTTTCTCCTCTATCTTATAGATAATGAAGCGGTGAGTCCTTTTAGCCTTCAGTTCCAAGAACCTCAGCTTGCAGTCATCGTGCACAGCCATCCCAGATGCTGCATTTGCCTACAAATAAGATCACGAGAATGTTATCCAGATAATGAAGTTTAATAGTTGTGCTAGCATGAAACAATCAGGGGTAATTTTAGTAGGTAGCACGAAATGCAAAGAACTCCCCACATGTGAACAAATTGCAGAAACATGATAGTTAACAATTTATCTCAAAATAAAAGAAAAAAGAAGTGACACGGAGAATCATGAAATAAACCATGTCGACCCTCCATTCCCCTTCATCATTCCCAAGAACTAAAAGATACGCAAACTTTACTTCAATTGATTTGCTTCAGAGCAGGACAGTAACCAATAAAGGTGATTAAAGCTTGTGTTGTTTAATTTTTCATATATTCCTCTATGACAATAGACCTCCATGATTATAACAAATGAACCAAACCAGATTACCATCCACTAACAGTCTAACATATGCCTTTGCATTCATATAGCTAATTGAATTAGAAGTATGCCGATCAAGCAACCATCCACGCGATGCGCGGACACACACACACACACAAGGGTGAAAGCTATTTGTGATCAAAATTCCAAACGAAATCTCATTTTGACCAACGACGCATCAATATCTAATGAACCCATAAACATCAAAAATTGAAGGAATAACCTTCCATCGGTACAAATCACAATAAATAGATAACAAGTAATGTCAGATCAATCAAACACCACCCATCACGCCTTTCAGCTCCATTCTTCACCAAACAATAATATATATATATATATATACTCGATTATAAGAAAAGGAATCGGATCATAATTCTAAATTTTCATCAACTCAACGCAGAAATCAACTCCAAACAGCAGCATACAACACAAACATATCAATCACAGATCAGTTCAAACTAGTTCACAAATATAAACTGCTGATCAAACTAAAATTCGTGCACAACCATTCCAAATTAGACGGGAAAACCATAAACAAAAATCAGATCAATCACCATTTAAATCATAAAAATCAACACTAGGATCAAAAGAACTGCGAGAGCAAATCAGGGAGAAAAAAAAAAAGGAAACTCACCATTTTTGAGCGTGCGTTAGTTTGAAGCAGAGAACACGAGGACCAACTAAAATTATGTAGAAGAACAAAAGGACATGGATTTTATAGAGAAAGATAATGCGTGTTTTTAAGCTTTCTATGGTTAGGGTTTTTACGGCGGGTGAAAGTGAAACCAGATTACAGCAATTGCGTTATGCCGCGTAAGCTTCATTAAGAAAGTGGCTAAGCTGGCGGCTGGTGCCCAAGGACTTCATGTCCAACCAGCTAAACAACCTAAACCTATTTTTATTATTATTATTATTATTATTATTATAAGAGCCCATTAGAGGGGGGGAAAAATGAGACATATTTTGTTTCACGGAAAAAAATATTTTTTTAGTTTATTAAATGGACGACTTCAACATTTAGTCTATTTTTTTAGATTTGTTTGAAATTAATCCACTAACGAATCAAAGATCAGACATTTAATCCACTTTCTTAGGTTTGTTTGAAATTAGTCCACTGACTGGATAAAAATCGGACATTTAGTCCACTACTCCTTTGGGTTTGTTTTCCACAAACTGAACAAAAATCGGGCATTTAGTCCACTGACCTTTGTAAGTAATCTTGACCTGCAATTCTAGGTGTATTTTAAAATATAGAAAAATAAAAATGGTATACATAATATATTTAAATTACTTCTAAAAAACAATATATTTGAATTAGTTTTTTTAATTTAAACTTATGATATTTAATAAAATACTAATACTAAGAAGTAATTTAAACATGGATATAAATATTTATTATTATTTTTATAATTCCAAATATATTTATCCAATTAAAATATTTTATATTCTTATTTTTGATGGAATTTTTTAAATTATTTTGTGTTTTTGACATTAGCATTTTGAGACGATTTTTGGTCAAATATATAGTTTAATTTATACAAACATGTATAATTCAATGGAAAAAAACTAGTATAAGAATTTAAGCTGAGCCTATGGCTTGGCTCTTGTGACTCAGCCGAGCCACAATTTCAGATATTTTTTCCCTAAGTCAAAATTAAGGTAACCTTACAAAATTACTTATCTCTTTTTCGTAATATTATTTGGTAAGAAAATAATATTGCAAAGGTTGATTAGGTCCACCACTAGTTCTCTCTCTCTCTCTTACGTGCCTGCGTCAATTTCACGCTAGTTGATAAAGATACTTTTTTAATTTGTTTGGTTGGCAAATTCTTATATATAATGGCAAAAACTTGCGTGAGACGGTCTCACGGATTTAGATCCGTGAGGACAGATTTTGTTCTTTACACAAAATTTTAAATGTTTTTTTTTTCAGATTTTATTTTTCTTATTTATATTTGTTTTTTTAGGGTTTATTTTGTTTCTTGGTTTTATTTTTAATTGATTTGGGTTTTTAGGATTTTTAGTTTTTTTTAGGGTTTATTTTTTATTTTTTGGGTTTATTTTTGTTTTTCGGGTTTATTCTTCATGGTTCATGTTTTTAGGGTTTATTTTTGTTTCTTCATGGTTCATTATTATTTTTAAATTTATTTTCATGGTTCATGTTCTCAAGACGAAGCCCTTAGGAGGTCCGTCTCACGGATTTAGATCCGTGAGACCGTCTCACAAGAGACTTGCTCATATATAATATACTTTTTTTTAGGGATAATTACATCAAGTATCCTTGAGATTTGACCCAATTACAAAAAAAACCCAGTAAACTTTCAATATTGCAAAAAGTACCCACTAAGGTTTGTTTAGTGTTAAAATTAGAGGTGTCAAGCTGATCGGGTTAGCCCGGTGTCGGCCCGGCGGGCCAAATAAAAAAAATAGTCGGGTCGGACCAAACAACAATCGGACCGCTATTTTTGTAGCCCAGTCCATGAAAATACAAAGGAACAACCGAGTCGGCCCGGTTTTTCGGGCCTAATGGACCGAGCCAAAAAAGACCGTCTCATTTCGGGCCTAAGAAAATGCAACCCAGCCCAGCGCCATTCGGGTCAGTCCACCGGGCAGGGCCAAAATTGACAACTCTAGTTAAAATTAAGGGATAAAACTGTAATATTTTTATAAATATGAGGGAGGTTTTGATTTTTTTTTTTTACTTATGAATAAGAATAAGGTGAATGTTGGATAAAATAAAACCTCAAGGGTTGTTTTTGTAAATTTAAAAATTAGCTGAATTTTTTTTGTAATTAGGTCAAACTCAAAGGTTCTTTTTGTAATCAACCCTTTTTATGATGGGAATCCAAAAGAAAAGTTGTCTACATCTTTAATTCCACATCACCAGTTTTAGAAATTATTGAATCACAAAAGTGTTAAAGTGCATGATTTAGGACTCATAATAAAGATTGAATACATATAATTTTTTAAAATTTCAATCTCAACCGAAACAGAACTTCTTAATATTTCTTAACTTGGAACCTCAACAAATTATTTGAATCCCGTAATTCAATCAAGTGGGAACTCAGCTTATACAAAAACAAGTGATTGCCTATTAATTCAATCATATTTATTTTAAACACGAAAATACAATATTAATAATAGAAAACCTGGATTAAATCGTTGTCAACTGGGATGGGCCCAGACCCAATATTAGGTTGAGTAATACTGCTAATTTTGGGCCTACTGTAGTAGCCCAGGCTCGAACCTGGATTGAGATTGGGCTTATATAGCTTGGCCTATTAAATTGGTACTTCAATTTTGGCTCTACGGGTGGCATAAACTTTAAAGTACCGTTTTTTTTTTTTTTTTTTAGGGAACTTTAAAGTACCGATTTACTTTAGGTATCAAAAAAGATTATTGTCAAAAAGTTATATATAAAAATAATTGCAGTTATCGTAAAAATTGTTCAAATGGTATGGATTAAAGAGTAAGTCTCTAGTGAGATGATCTCACGGATCTAAATCCGTGAGATGGACCTCTAAGAACAAAATCTTGAGAAACGAATCGTGTGAAAATAAATTTGAAAATAATAATGAACCATGAAAAAACAAAAATAAACCCTAAAAACATGAACTATGAAGAATAAACCCGAAAAACAAAAATAAACTCAAAAGATAAAAAATAAACCCTAAAAAAACTAAAAATCCTAAAAACCCAAATCAATTAAAATAAACCCAAGAAACAAAATAAACCCTAAAAAAATAAATATAAACCCTAAGAAAAATAAAATCTGAAAAAAAAAAACATTTAAAACTTTGTGTAAGGGCTCCGTCTCACGGATCTAAATCTGTGAGACCGTCTCACGCAAGTTTTTGCCTGGATTAAAATGGTTGGAAATAACTCAAAGTTGTTGAAGGATGTCGATTCACTAGTAATTCAAATCAGCGAGTTAATGTAATGTTTTTGGAATTTTTAGCTCTAAAAATTTTCAATTCAAATACATATCATAAGGGTTTTTAATCCATGTCAAGGTTTGTTAGATACAATATTCCAGTTCAAACTAGTATAAATAGTTCTTAATGTTTAACTCTATAGGTCTTTCTTTAAAAAATAAAAAAGAAACTCTATAGGTCTTTAATACCCACACGCATCACATCATATTAAAATTTGTGGGCAATATGGGTTGGTGAAAACTTTAGCCCAAGTAATTGATGCTTTTAACTCCTCAGTGCCCACTTTAATTGTAAGGGATCTGAGTTTAGCCGAGGTTTAGCTTGTTTGCCAAATGTTCTTTCAGTTTTATATCTGTTTGAACTTGGCTCATATTTTGAAAAGCTAGTTCGTGTTCACTTAATAAAATTATTTAGTGTTCGAATTTAATCATAAACATGTTCGCGAACGTGTTCGTATTCGAGTGCGTCTTCACTACGTATTTATGAACAATCAATAATTTTGTTCGTTAACAACAGACAAAAAATATAGGGAAAATTTTTAAAGTACCCACTATGGATAGTGGGTACTCTTTTCTATCCACTAGGATAATAAACTTCTTTTCTACCCAAATTGGCCAATATACCCCTCCTTTAAGTTGGTGTTTTTGAATTTTAAAATCTAAGACATAAATATACCATTTAATACCTACCGTATAGGAAACCATACTATTCCCAAAACAAAAGTGAAAAATACAAAACAAAACCCCAAAATCGTGCCCAACTCGGTCAAAAGGATTAAAGGAAGCAAAATACAAAACAAAACCTCAAAATCGTGCCCCTTAGTCTTCAAGGAGAAGAAAATTCCACCCCCCCAATTTCGTGCCCAAGTCGTCAAGTAGAAGAACAATAGAAGGAAATCTAACACCCATTTCGTGCCCAACATCGTGCGAGAAGAGAAATGGCTTCAATAAATCGTCATCGTCCGCCTCCGCCTCCACCTCCACCATCGCCGCGTCCGCTCCGCCTCCACCTCCACCTTTCGCCGTCGCCCCTTCCGCTCACGAACAAGTAAGGGTAGAGTTTGAATTTTTGTTTGTGTATAATGTTCGAAATTTTGAATGATTAGGGTTTAGTTTGAAATATATTTCATGTGTTTGTTACAATGTGAATGATTAGGGTTTAGTTGTTCGAAAGTTTGAAATATATGAAGTTTTGAGTTGTTTTGTGGAATTTGTTATACGAAAAATGGTGTATTGTTTTTGGTTTTGTACGATATGGTGTTGAAGGCGATGAGCAAGCGATATCATGCCCTTATATAATTTGCACGATATCGTACGCATATCATACCAAGATTTAATGGGTGCGATATCGCGCCACATATCATACCAAGATTTAATGGGTGCGATATCGTGCCCGTGATCGCATACTATGTATAACGGGCGCGATATCGTGCCCTGTTATAACATGGCATGCGCGATATCGCACGTTAAATTTTGGTACGATATCGTGCCCGGTGGGTTTTTTGTATTCTTTCCATGTATTCTTTGTTTAGATATCCATATCCATATTGTCCCACATCTGCCGTTTTTTTTCACTCTGATTACGCAATTTTTCAACAATTCATCTTAATAAATTGAAATTTATTAATTGTTGTAGATACCCGGTCCACAATGGAAGAGACCCTCATATCATCGAGAGAGGGCCCACATCGCGGGATACGTTCGATCGAATATTATTGGACCATCGAGAGATGAGTTCTTTGGAGATCGGTGATGATTTATATAGTCGGTTTAGGACGATCGGCGTTCGGATATTTTATGGATTTTGGGTATGACGGAGCGGTTGTAATGCGGCCTTTGCATGCATTAGTTGCGATGGAGGTGCATGTGCGGGGGACGCTCCGGAATCGGAGTGTTGGTTCCACGTCGGAGAAGCGGACTATCGATTCTCTCGGCGTGATTTTGCTATGATATCGGGATTGCGATTTTCGGGGTCCACATTTGACCCTAACGGTGATTTTGAAAGGTACCCGAGTGGTATATATAGGCGGTATTGGCCTAGGGGTGATCGGGTTCGCCGCGCATTTACGCGATTTATTTGATCTTGGCACCTTCCGTGACTCACCAGACGATGCCCTGAAGGTGGCGAAGGTGTTATTTGCCTTTTACATGATTGTGTTTCGATGGCCGGCCAGGCATGATGGGCCGGGTTGCATTTGTGGTTTTTGATCGAGGGCGATGCACGGTGGGAGGCGTTCCGGGGGAAATACTCCTTTCGGATATTGATGCATTATATTCGGCTGCATGATGTTACGCCACTTGGCCGATATACTAAGGGCGTTCACCTAGATATCGGCCACCTTCTTATCATTTTTATGGGGCCACTTATGTCTTGATGGTACGCATATGTTTTTATTTTATTTATATTTGTAATTAGTTTTTAAATATTTAAAAATCTTATTTTTTCATACTTATCAATGTTCTCACAGATTTGGGCATTCGAGGCGATACCTCGCTGCCGGGTAATGCCAGGCGACTCAGTATCGACACCCGGTTGCTGGTGCCTTCGTTGGAGGTTTTCAAGACCGCTATTGACATGGTGATTTTTCTTTGACACGGTATGTATTAACGGTGTTTACTTAATTTATTTATTTAATAATTAATTTATTTTTTATTAATTTATTTATTTATATTATTTGAGGCTTTAGTGTGTCATGAGATATTGGATCCGACCGAGGAGGAGCTCAGTGAGATATATATAGAGGAGTCGATGATCCAGTTATTTTGTCGAGTCTCTCGTTCATCCCGAGGAGAACCGGTTTTAAGCGAAGAGCAGGCAGAGGTACGAGTCTGGTCCCATTCGGCCAAATGCCTAAGCTTCTAGCGGAGTGTCGAGTGTCGATTCGACAACCCCAGCCCATATTGGTAGGGGACAGAGGTAGAGTCTTTCATGGGCGGGAGACGAGAGGCGGCGGGGGGGAGAGGTAGACCCGTTTGAGGCCGACACGCTGCTACTCCTACGATTGAGGCGGAGAAGCGGCCTAGGGCAGATGGTCCATCATCCCATCGGTGATGATCCTTTAGATGGACGGATAGCATGACGATCGTCCCAGGATACTCGTGTTGATCCATCCGTCCACGCGACTATGCGCGCGATGATCCACCAAATCCGTCGGGATACTCGTGTTGATCCATCTCGTGAGTTGTGACAGATATCCGACACCGATTCGGGGTGTTATGCGGCCCAGTTAGCGATTCGAGAGACTTACGGAGGAGCGGTTTGCTCGATTGGAGACACGAGTCGATGATGCCGTTTCTCGGTTAGAGGCTGTCATCTCGGTGGAGGGTTCTCGCTTGACGACGCTAGATCGGGAGATAGGTCGAGTTAGGACCTTATTCGGGAGGAGATTAGCGTCTATTCCCATACCTTGATCAAGACGATGACTTCGTGCATGGTAGTCGAGATATCCGAGCGATCATCACAGCCAGACACCTCCTCCCCGTGGCAAGATGCTCGACTCCTCATTCGCGTGCTCGACTCCCTCCTCCGACGATGATCGACTCTTCCGTCGCCAGTGGCGATTCTTCCTCCTCCCCGCCATGTCGACTCATCCCCTCCTCCGGTAGTGCGTCTCTTTCGCCATTGTCGACTTCTCTTCCGCCATTGTCGACTCTATTATGCCATTGTCGACTTCTCTTCCGCCAATGTCGACTTCTCTTCCGCCATTGTCGACTTCTCTTCCGCCATTGTCGACTCTATTATGCCCGTGTTATCACATTCTCCGCGACCACGAGTGTCGATCCGATTCCGAGGCCATTGCCGTCTCCTATTCGAGCTCCTCTCTCCGACACTCGTGGTATCCGGTCCACGAGCGCCCTCTCCCGATTTGCCCTCACCGCCTACTTCCTTGATCCAGGTTCGGGACGAGTAAACGGCGTCGCGGCATATTCGCACCCATTCGGGGATCTAGGTCTCGCATGGCTTGACCCGTCCGATAAGGAGTTTACCCGCTTCTTAAAGTCTAATGAAGAGTAAGTAAATATTTTTGCATTTGTCTTATCGTCTTAGTATTTACATCTTATATTCCACTGTCTTAATATTTGAGGGTCCAATTGCAGGAGGAACGTGGGGCTTATGTACCTTGTTGGGCCATCATTTTTTAAGGAAATGGCGGATCCAAAGATAGAGTTGGAAAATGATGTAAGTTTCTTTTGCATTATTTAGTTGATGAATATTTTATCGATTAATATTGATTTCTTTCATTTCTGTACAGCATATAAATGCATACATGTCCATACTACGATCCGATCCCGTTTCTTGGGGTTGTGCCTCATGAGAAACAAGTGGGAAGTTATAGGATTGTATCTACGACATTTTCGGTTAGTTTATTTATTATGTGTCTCGCATTTTACTGTAAAATTAATAAATCATACTTGTTAACCTATAAACATTTTTCAATGTGTAGGATTCCATACGGCACATATGGAGTCGTATGCATGGTACGGATCCTGCTGACACAGTATATGACCCAGCGACCATGGAGGAGATTCCTCCCGGACAGGAGCTGGATGAGTTGGTCAGTGTTGTCCAGCACGGAACTCCAGGATGGGGTAATCCTGGTCCATGGAGTGTTGTACCGCAGGTATACTTGAATAATTATTTTTTTGGCTAGTTTATTCATTTTTTTCATCCAAATTTTTTTGATTATTAACTGATTTTGTTTTCACCTAGGTGTTCATGATCGTGAATTTGTCGGGCCATTTTGTCGTGTGCAGACTGGATCTACGTAGAGCCACAGTACATATGTACGACTCAGTACGTGCCCGATACACAGATGATAGTTTTGCCAATCGGCGTGCCGACACACGTCCCCTCCGTCGCATGCTCCCATGTGTACTTATTCGCGCCGCCTACGCCGCCTTAGGTAAGGAGCCTGTCCGCCGCGAGTGGGAACTTATCCATAGGCAGCCGAAAGATTGTTTTTTGCAGAACGACCCCACTAGTTGTGGTGTATTTGCCATACATTCTATCATTAGTTGTATCACACAGAAGATTAATAGGAAGTATGTGGAGCAGTCGATTCCAGAGATAAGGCAAAATATGGCACGACAAGTTTACAAGACAAGATCGATAGTAGTACTTGGGAGTTGTAGTACATATTGTTGTATATCTTCTAAATATTTTGAGTTATTTAATTAAATATTCATTTTGCATGATTTTTCTTAATTTGGGACACGATAATATATCGATAAAACTACAAACATATTCATTAGAGCAATTGGGACACGATATAAAAATTGGCACGATATATCGTGCCCCTTTTATAATTTGGCACGATATATCGTGCCCTTATATAATTTGGCACGACATATCGTGCGCCTTATATAATTTTGGCACGATATATCGTGCCCTTATATAATTATCGTGCCAATTGTAATAGGGAGCGATATATTTGGCACTCTTGACATGATTAACACATTTAGACTACCGAGTTTTGACTCTTAGTGAGTTAGTGTGTTTTTCTAGAAAATAGTGTTGCATTTGAAATAAAATTTTGCCTAATTTTCATCATCCCAGGACGTCTCGGACATTTTCTACGGGTATGATCATCTGCCGGCATATTCCACATTTCTTCTTATTACGCACTTGTCTCGAAGGACCGGTTGTGTCACCGAGGCACTTTCGTGCTCATCGGCGGCAATGACATAGTCATTTGACGCAATTGTGGCCAAAGACCCCACACCTTGAACAAATTTGACTCTTACGTGAGCGATTACTTGATGATTCAACAGCGGAATGAACTCTACTTTGTCAGGACGACCGCTTATCTCGGGTTATTTGGAGGGTTGCATACTAAGTCTCGCACCTCTTGTGGTAGAACCCATTCACTCGGATCGGAAGCTGGTAAAACTTCACCCGCCCACATTTTTTGAAGATTTTCATTTTTATAATAATGGGCAAAGCAAATGAATAGATATTGAGGTTCGCTTCCCGCACAAATAAACAAACAATTATTTGAAAATATTGAGCGAATTATGTGAAAATATTGATACAAAAATTTTTAATTTCTTTATACCTAATTCTTTGCAGATGCATGGGCGCAAGGCATCAATTCATATTCAAATTCTCGGCAATTGCACGTTCTTTGGGATAAGTCAACCAAATAAGTCTTTGGTCCATCTTTCACCTTGTCTTCACATTACTAAGACATTGTACATCCATTCTACGACCTATCTCAATTGCATCATTTAATCTTTTGGTTGCTTCAAGTGTTAGCTCTTGATCTTTATCATTAAGCGGCGGTCGTCGTTCATAAAACCACTTTTCAATAATAGTCGAGCACACTCAAGCCTGAGAACAAACAGGTAACTTTACGGCCCATAATAACCGACTATTGAAGCTCTCGGTGAGTTTGATGTCATGAACCCATAACGCCGGACGGACACTTAACTCGAGACCATCTGTCTTTTGACGTTCTAACTTTTTAAACGCACCCGTCTCACTAGCTTTGACTTTTATGTTTTCAAAATACTTATGATAATCTTCACGGCGGTATGAATATCTTTGCATTCCTAAACATTCTTTACTATATGTTGACCGTATTGAGCCAAATTACTCGCAAATGATAAGTGCAAAGCCCATGTGATGCTTACGGGTATCTTGTTTTTATGGCATTGCGATACTCTTGTCTTTGATCGAAACAATCGATGAGATCACGAGGGCAATTATAAGCATCTCTCAACTGTCTCAAAAACCATGTCCAAGAATCGTCGTTTTCAACATCCCCGATTCCAACAAAGAAGTGGGAAAATCTGTTCATTACCATCTTTTATTCTTGCCACAAACAATATTCCTCGGTATTTGCCTTTAAGGTGTGTTCCATCAATCACAATAACTGGTCGGGCATTGTTCGGAATCCAGTGATTGATGCATGCAAAGCAAAAACACGACTTGAATCTATTAAAATTATCCGACTTCCATCTAGTTCCGATCCGGGATTCGTTAAATTCAACATGTGTAAGTATTAGGAATTAGATTGAATGACTTGTTGCTATCTCCATATATCAACCCAAAGGCATGATGTTTTGCACTCAACGCAACATTATAACTCATTTTAAGCCCATGTCGCGATTCCAACTCCGCTATCATATCTCTTGCACGAGCGAGAATGCTCCACTAGTAATCTAGATGCAAAATACGCACCTACTACTTTAGAATGCACCCGCCTAGATGCATTGTCATTCAAATTTAACCCACATCCATGGTGCTTGTCAAACTTCCCTACTCTCCAAATACCATCCTTTCCATATGCACGCATTTGAAAAGGGCATCGTTCATACTTGCATATTGCATGAAAACGAGTCTTATCGAAGCGTTCAACTCGATACTCGACTTGATTTTCAAGGTGATACATGCCAGTGCGATATCAATTCAGTTTTGCTCATGTATGTTGCTCCTTGGCGCAATGTCCCACCGATGCTTCCAACCTAGAGGGTTCGGGAGGAACCGAAAGTTGCGAGAGTGTACCAGGAATCACCCAACTTCGTCTGTGGGCACTATTGTTTCGTGAACATTGTCTCTATGGATATCCGGATGTAAGTTAACACCTCGTCTTTCTGCTGCATCTTGGTTTTGGTTTTCTCGGGAAATACTTCTCTCCGTCACGTCTCCACTCACAAAATTCCTCAAATTCAAAGACGTTCTTTGGTCATTTTCAAATTGATTATTAGCTTCAACGTCGGTACCAACATCACCATCGGTGTAGTTCTCACCAAAATCATTTCGATGTAGTTTGCACCATAATTAATGTCATTATTATCACAACCAACACCAAAGATCGTATTATCACAATTAACATCAAGTATTATCACAACCCATATCGAGGATAATAGCCATCTTCATTGCTTGGCCTTATCTAGTCCCGGACAATTGATATTTGGAACATTAAGCGTAGGTGCTAGTGGACGCGGATGATCAATAATTGGAAAATTGTTCATATGCATAAAAGGTGCTCCACTAGGCCTTACGCATTTGCATGACTATATGGATTGATGTGCGGTACAATCGTATTGTTGAAAACCAAGATTTTGCATGTAGTTGTAATTAGGCCCAATTTGTTGAAAAATCATTCGACTAGCCATTAGTTGCATAAAACTTCCACCAACACCTTGTTGACATTCAACGTTCAACTCGATTATGCCAGGCATCGACCTCCCAATACATTATGCGAACTAGTCTCACCCAACGTTTTTTTTCGGTGTTACAAAAACAATGGTAACTCGGTGTTCCCAAACGCAGCGGTTTCAATGTCATCATCGTTTTTCAACTTTAACTTCCCAAGTTTGTTTCAAAAATATCTACTACAATAGAATGCATTATACAATCGTATACGCCCTATCAACATCAACAACACCATAAACCTCTCCAATATTTCACTATAATTCATTTTGCCCGGTTTAATACGCACAACTTCTTCTTCACCACTTTTATATTATAAACCTTCCCAATGACCACCAAATCAAACAACAAGATAGCGAGAGTTCATCTATATACAAATAAAAAATATTGATAAATGCAAGAACACATAAAATTGGCCTATTTTTTTACTGGGGCACGATATATCGTGCCCTTTTTCGATGAGGCACGATATATCGTGCCCCGTATATTGGACACGATATATCGCGCCTACATATTAGGTGCGATATCGTGTCTAATATACGGGGCACGATATATTACCTAATATGTAGAGGCACGATATATCGTGTATGCAATATCTGGGGGCACGATATCGTGACAACTCTATGACACGATATCGTGCATTGTTTTTCATAAATGCAGAAAAATTTTCCTTTAACAAAACACTTCACATATTTTGCAAATATATTGGTCTTGAACGATTTAAACAAGGTTAACTAATTAGGAGGAGAAGAACATTACCTTGTTATTCGATTTTTGGTGCGATTTTGTTGATGAAAGCCCACAAAAATAACTTCTTGATATTTTGTGAAGAAGAAGAAGAAGAAAGAGAGAGAAAAAATGAAGAGCAAAAAAAGATGGGTGTGTTCACGAGTTCACGTATGTTATGTATTGGGAGTATTTAATTTCAAGAGAGAGAAATACATATTAAAGGCTTGCATTTAAAACCCGAGGTATTGTGGTAAAAGAACACCAAAAATGGGTAGAAAACTATGTTTTTTATCCTACATGTCAAAAAACTCAATCACTTATCCCAAGTGGGTAATTTGCCCCATTTGCTCAAAAATATAATTAACTTTCTTCGTGAATGTATATAATAAGTATTTTAATTTTTAAATATTTATTTTACTTTAATAATAATATTTTACTATTAATTAAATCTTAATGGAGTTATTAGTCTCGCCCTTAACGAGTTTGTTCATTAAAAACGAACACTGAATGAGTTTGTTCACGAGCTTTTAACGAGCCAACATACAATTGCGCCATGTTTGTTTATTTAAACGAGCCATAAAGTTTATTTATTTATGCTCGTTTAACTAATAAATAAATTATTTTCAAACTTATTCATGAATTGTTTGTCGAACACTTTGTTAATTAATAGCTATAGTCCTCACCTATTAACAACCTCACAATTGAGGATTTTCTACCTCTCAAATTAGGTTTCAAAAATAGATAAAATTGTACCATAAAAATAAAATAAATATATTTTTACAAATTTTTAAATAGCAAAAATTTAAATGATACTTTATGGACCAAAGATTCAGGTTGACCGAAATAAAGTTCGAAAAAGTATAAATCCTTGACTGCAAAATTTCCTCTGTCGGTGTACTTAATAGGCTTTTTGGCTCTTTAAAATCAAACCTTTGGCCGTTTAAAGTAACAACCATGAACCACCGTTGAGATTTTTGCAATCAAATTTCAAAGAATCACCACCGTCACAACTTTTTAAGGTCAAAGTCAAAAGCCTGTCTACGTCATAAATTATCCACTGTATTAAAAATCTATGTCTAACCCGATTAGTCCCGCCTACATGGTAGGTTTTCCTTATCCACCTGAATATTTCTTCCGATTTAGGCCTCGTCTAACCCCGCCAAGGTGCTCCAACCTACCGCCCGACTAGTACTTTTTTGAACACTCAGATTATCTTCTACCTTATGTTTTTTCTCCACTTTTTTGAGAGATTATATTAAAATAAGTGGTAAAACACTTATATTTTGTGATAATGAAAAATAGTCATGTTTTTAAAATATATTTTCTAGCTATTCTGACTAAAAACTAATGGTCATATATTTCGTGTACTCTCTATCGAGGTATTTGACCATTTTCCAAAAAATCAAAGTAATACATAATTGTCCCAAAAATGAAAAAAAAAAAAAGCAAATTGGACATTTGAACTTAAAAATAACTGGAATAAACATGTTTTCAAAAACATTTTATGGAGGAAAAAGCCAAAAATGTTTCGTGAGATTTTTTTTTCATTTTCCCTTTTCTTTTTTATTTTTGTTATTTTAAAGAAAAACAATGATCTGCTTTCTTCATTTCCTCTCTCTTATTTTTTCCTTTCCAACACCTGAAAAAAAAATAATATTGGCACGTAAAATCGTAAATTCGGTTCCTGTTTTCATGTTCTTAATCCACTGCATTATGTATTAGTACACTCTGTTTAAGCAGGTGTACCAGAGTAAGAAAATTTAATCAGATTTCAGAAATCAACTAATTTTTTTAAATTTCACACACCTTTCTAAACTGAAATTAAACAGATCCGATCGGCGCCTAAATATAATTGAAAAATCCAAGAAGGCGCCAGAAAACCGTCTCACGAAAAGGAGAATTAAAGTAAGAAAAAAATCAGTTTCAGCATTCATCAGCAGAAAAAAAAAAAAACTGAAATCACGAAAACAGAGCATAAATTTTGCGATACTGCTAAAATATTTGTAGCTTACATTAATTTTTTTCTCAACAGAGATCTAGTTCTAAAACAACATAACATTCAGAAGAAACCTACTAATTTTATTTAATTTCATACTCACGGCGGCGGAATCACAATAGATTACACTTTGTTGGTGCGATCGGAAGTCGGCATTTGCTCCGCCGCCTTGGCCGGTGGCTGCGGCGGCAAGTGAACAGCACCACCGCTGCTTTTTTCTTGCGGTGGATGCGGAGGTTGAGCGGCGGGCGGCGGCGGAGCGGTATCCTCCGGGAGAGGCGCGGAGAGGTTGTCCGGAATTACGAAAACGCCCTGCGATGGCCGCCGCTGGTGACGGTTAGCTCTTTGTGACATTTTTTTTTTAATTTTTTTTTTTTTGACAGACAATTTGTGGAGGTAAAAAAAGAACACTTGTTGCTTTGGAAATTTTGGAATTGTGGTGAAGAAGTGGTTGGTTGGGGTTTATATATATAGGGGAGTTAAAGTCAAAGATTATATATATTCATAATGGGATTATAAATTATTTAAATTTTGTGAATCTGAAATTTGATTTTTTTTTTAAAAAAAAATGCTAGTAGAAAAAGATAACTTTTCAAATTTTTTCACTTTGGAATTTGGATGCTCATACATGCATTCTACCTTTCAAAAGTTGAAAGGATGTTATTACAAAACTATTTGGTCAAACCTCATTAATCAACTATTTAATGTATTATTTACTGTGAATTCATAAAATAAACAATTAGATTTGAGCAATATTTATATAGTGAGCAATTCAGGTGCTACATACATACAATGCATCATATTTGTATATGATTAAAATAGCACACTTGTTCCTCGTGTTTAGACCTAGTGGAGTAGGGTGGATTCTTAAAAACCAGGTTTTAAATTCCAATTCTCATCTCTCATTACTTGGTCGAGTTTGTTACATAGAGCTTGTCTAATGCGATTTACATGACTAACGTGGTTTACATGATATTGCATCAAGCCCAAAAATTTACCGAGTGCACACCAAAATATAATGGTTGTGGGCTCTCTCGTTATAAAAAAAAAGTTCTCCCATTATCAAAACAAAAATAAAAATACACTTACTTTCATTCAATAGAGTTGTTAGTGACCCGGGCGAGTCAGGCCAAAATATCAATGGGTCACATTTTTTTGGTTAAGTCCAACCCCCCAAGTATAGGTTTGATCATATCGTCAAGCTTGTCGGTCTTTGAGCCATAGGGCTGGGTCAAATTAGGCTCGCTCCTTTTTTGGGCCGCTAATAATAAAACCCATCCCAACCCTATATGTGGATTGGTCGAACCGACCCATTGGACCGGAATAATTTTGCCAACTCTATCATCTAGATATTTAGTAGATAATGCAATAAACAGTTACATTTCTTTCTACATGGTGATATCATGATATGATCAGTGGCGGAACTAAGGGGGCAAGTGGGGACCACTGCCACCCCCCCAAAACAAAAATTTTAAAAATTAATTTTGTATTTGTTATTTATTTTAAAATTATATCTATACTAATGAAAATTTACATCCCCCACCCCTCCAAAAAAAATTGAAGAAAAATTCATTATATAGGTCTTCAAAATAGGTTTTAGCCCCCAAATCCTGCGTCCGTCCGCCATTTGGATATGATAAAACTAAATACGAAAATCATATCTCCATGTAATAGTCATCATTTATTATAAAAAATAATTGTCAAATAACTGAAAACTGTGACTATTATTATTATTCTTTAAGTGTGCATTACTAGCATCATACTTACTTATAATAATTCACAAATCACGTGAACTTGATAAATGCGTACATGTCTCTGCTTGACTTGCCATAAAAGTAACAGTTAATGGCCAAGAATTTTGGACTCTTTAAATACAAGACCGCCCCTTTAAGAACGACGTGTTTTCTTGGAAAGCTATTCAATCGTTAAAATGAATTTGTTAGTTAAAAGCATTATATTCAATATAATCCAGAATTAAACGCTTAGATATTTTGTTTTTCTTTAATAGTATATAATAGTATATCTAATGTGTAATTTCTCGTATATAACTCACTAAACTAAGTTTAAAGTTAAATACTAACTGAAATTCAAAAATCAAAGACAAAACAATTATTGATATTTGAACCAAAATATTAATTTTATTTTCTTTCTAAATAAGATGAATATGATGGAAGTAACTCGTTCTTGTGACTTGTGAGTCAACTCCTCACAAACATGGTTGTGATTTTGTTATGATTTATCTTAAATAATTTGTGGACTTACATGTGTACTTAACATATATATATTATTTGGCTATTATTAAGTTAATTAGAGCCAAATAAGTGATTTAATTAAATAGACTCTAGCTATACACATGCGTTGAATATGGACTGGGCAATGTATCGGTATTCCGTACTAGTCAAATTATAATTTAATTTATGAGCTTTTAATTTGATTTAGTACATAAAGACCATAAACAATATATAGACCATATATATATATATATATATATATATATGATTTGGTTCAAATGAGACAACTCTCCCCTAGATGAGACAGTGTGGACTCATCTTACCCATTCATCTTAAAAAAGGAAGGGATGTGATTAATTCGCTTTTTTAATTATTTTCTAATTTTTCGATTTTAAGGGTAAGATTGTAATTTTGTAATTCAAATTAGTGGTCCCCGGATTTTATGGAAACCGACACTCAGGATTTTTGTGGCGGAATTTAAGGAACCTGTTTTCTTTCCAAATATTTTTATTTTAAAATAGTTAGGGTTCTTCTCTGAATAATTAGACATCAAATAATGCATATTTAGTTATTTTATTTAGCCTTTTTTACGAAAACAATACACAATTGAATATAACGTCTACATATGTAGTTATACTACTGCTGCATAAATAGGTTCAATATAATGTATATTTAGTTATGAAAATGGGATGTTGCTTTTGGAAATTATAAAAATGAGATGTTACATATTGTACTGCATATTTAGTTATTCCACAATGCCTAAATAGTTTCTAGATAATACATAGTTAGTTGATTTTGTTGCATAGTTTATGACGTTAATATAATGTACTACATATTAGTTTTTTACGCTGCATAGATAGTTTTCAGATAATGCATATTTAGTTGAGTTTTGTTGCATATTTAGTTTTCGAACTCACTGTTCGCTATTTCTCTGTAATATTGCACCAATTTTTCTTGTTTTTTCTCTGTAATTTTCATGAACTGTAATTTTCGAGTTCTTCATAGTTTTTTTATTTGCGTTAATGGAAGAATGGAAGAATGGAAGAGAGAGAGAGAGAGAGAGAGAGAGAGAGAGAGAGAGAGAGAGAGAGAGAGAGAGAGAGAGAGAGAGAGAGAGAGAGAGACGTGAGATTGGGGAAATTGGGAGATGTATTAGAGAGAAAGAGATTTGATTCCATTTTTGTAACTAACTTGTTATGTTATTTAACCCTATTATCCTTATATTGATTAAATTAATATTTTAATATATTTTTTATCCATTAAATCATACCCATTGATTAATAGTGGGGGATGGTTGAGATTAGTCCATTTGTGTGCTCACCTGAGACATAGTGCCTCACTTGATCTCACTTATATATATATATATATATATATATATATATATATATATAGTGTTGTGGTTCCAAGTCAATCACACATCAAGACCATTAATGGTGTAGCTAGTTGCGGCGGATGCGGGGGCGACAAGTGGGTTCTTTGCCCCCAAAAATTTTCCAAAATTATATTTTTCCCCCAAAAGTTTTTTAAATTATTTTTTATAGCTAAAATAAAGGAATTTTTTACAATTGCCCCCCCCAAAAAAAAAAAAACTTTGATAAAAACTTCAAATAGGTGTGTTTTATAATTGGCCCCCAATTTTTTTCTCATAGTTTAAATATATGAACTCAGACCGTTTTTCGCCCCCCCAAAGCTGGAATCCTGCGTCCGCCACTGGCTAGTTGGCCATTCTCGGCTGGGTACCCTTTTTAAGAAAAATTGTATTAAGATTTGTTTAAAAATTATATTATTATTATATATATATATATATATATATATATTTCTATCTAAGCCCACTTCAATATTACGTCTTGGCTCCACCATTAAATATAAGTACTAACCAACACAATTTCGATTATGTATTCAAGTACGCTTAACATATTAACTTTGGTTATGGATAATTCCCATGATTTTGGATCTGGATTGGTCGATCAATTTAATAGGATTATCTTGATCAACGTCTCCAATCAGAATCAAATCACGTGATAAGAGAAAAATGAAAATTATAAATGCTAAATGCAAACGTACTTTTTCACATCCTTGAAGCATGTATCCATAATCCATATCCAAAGTTAGCAGGGACACGAATGGCCACTGACCATATACTTACATATCAATTTTTTTTTCGTTGACTTAATTAATTATACAAGTATGCATGTGCATTCATTGTAATTAATATTCATTTCTTAGAATAATTTTCTTTTTATGTTTAAACGAAAATATTTCTTAAAATGTTTTTATGTGCTTCTGTATTTTGTTACATGAATAGTATGAAATCAAACAAACATAGATCCAATTGGCTTGATCTACTTAGTGCATATGAAGGAGTTGGCTAGAAATCGCTCGACTATATAAAATCTTACTTTCTTAATTTTATATAATTAAAAAGTCAGAATCGCTCAAAAAAAAAAAAGCAACTAAATATTAATATATATATATATATATATATATATATAGGGATTGGATCAAATGAGACCACATAATTAGAGTGAAATAGTGTGGAATAATCCTATCCACAAATCTCTAATTTTAGATGGTTGAGATTTACCCAATTTAATAAATATTTTTTATTTATTTTAAATCTGAAAAGGGTAATATTGTAATTGTGTAATTACAAAATTTTCATTCAATTTTGCTGCAGCTCATCTGAATTCCCGATCTTACCTTCCTCGCCCCCTTCTCTTCCGGGAATTTGGGCAGCTCGACTTGGAAATAGACCCGCTTCGGCTTCAGCTCCTGCTGCGGCTCTAGCGGCTTGGCTCGCACGCCGTAATGCTTCACTGAACAGGGGTTTTTAATTTGGAAGTTTCGCCATTGATTCTCATCACTTTTGCGGTAATTGTTCCCCATCGTAATCATGATTTCAGTTTCTTTTTCTGTTATTGAATTTTTTAGCAGCAAAGGCTAGCTTTTTAATGAGAAAATTAATTATATGGTGATTTGGTTTGAGATATGGAAAATTAGCAAGGATTCAAACCAATTTGCTGCATGCTAAACCTTTATATCGTCATCACTCGAAGGTTCAATATGGATTCGACTCCTGCATAATGGGACAAGTCAAATACACTGTTGTAGATGGAGGATTGGTGAAGAAGACGATGCTGATATGGATGGATTATTGTACACTTAGATGTTTTTCGATGTATACTTAGAAGTATTTTGTTGTATAAATAGTTAATTTTTGATTTATATATTTATGTTGTTGTATACTTATGTTTTTTGTTGTATACTTATATGTGGTTTGTTGTATACTTATATGTGTTTTGTTGTATACTTATATTTTTGTTTGACAATTGTAATATGCAGTAAAATTATGTTAAACATACAACAAAATAGTATTAAGTATATATCAAATATATGCTAAATATACAACACAATAATTAGCGTGATTTTCTCTCTCTCTATAATTGATTTTACTTAATCCACGGTCCCCACATGTTAATGAGCGTGATTCTCTCTATCTATAATTGATTCCTTAATTCACGGTCCCCACATATTTTTGTTTGAGCATTTTAATATACAATAAAACTATGTTAAACATACAGTAAAATAGTGTTAAATATACAGCAAATCACTGATAAATGTACAACATACTGCATGACAGAGCACATGCGAGATTTTCTCTCTCCAACGCGATTTTCTCGCGATTTTCTCTATCCCCACGTGATTTTCTCTCTCCTAATAACTGATTCCATATTTGGATGGCCCCCCACATGTTTGTTTTGACAATTATACCCTTATTTTGCCTTAATTAAATATTTAATATAATTTAAACCCCTATTTATCTTAGCCATTGATATAAATAAGGGAGGGTTGAGATGAGTCCACATTGTCTCACTATAATATGTGGTCTCATTGTATCCTCCCCATATATATATATATATATATATATATATATAGTTTTAATGGTAAATTTGGGTATTTACATGGTTTGTTGGTTTATGACATACTACCCACTTGGGTAGTTAGTAGTTACCCAAGTGAGTTCATCACCATTGGATGAGCACACACAACCCATTTTGATAGTCACCCAAGTGGGTGACATGGAATTTACCGGGTTTAGGATGTATTCTGCTGTAAGAGGTGATGTGGAAATTACTTTCCCTTTTCCCTAATTCGAGAAGAAGTGGTTGGTGTTTTTTTTTTAATATATTACACTAATGAATTATTGCATTTGGAAGGCTTTGATTTTTGAATTTGAGGGAGGATTTCAAAATGACTTTTATAAAATGTATTTGAAATCCATTATAACTTGGAGAAATTGTTCAAATATGAGCACAAAGATATGAAATTTATTGTATCTAAACAAACTTGAAACTTTCTATTGGATCTTCGATTTTTATGGTGCTTTATTTAGTGTTTATTCACTAACTAAATACCATGTGTATAACCTTGCATATGTCATTTACTTGATATATTAAAAGATTGGATAAAGTATTGTAAGACATAAGAAATTAAAATCTTCCTCAAAAAAAAAAAAGACATAAGAAATTAAAAGTAGAAGTGTCAAAACTAGCCCAATCCCATGATAGAATTAGACTGGACTATATTTTTAGAATTCCAGGAAGAATAGGCCCCGAAATATCGCTCAACCCAACTAACTTGACGTGTTTTACATGTATATTTAATATATGGACCGTGCTGGACTCCATAATAGTGGATTTTCGACATGACCCAATGCAATTTTCACTTAGCACAGTGGACTAGACATGTCAAGTGGGCTGGGCCAACCCAACTCAATTCAGGCCCGGCCCGGTTCGGGCCGGCCCAGGACCGCCCGTGAGCAGTGTTGGTGTCCTGGGCCGGTCCTATACATATGATCTGGGCCCCTATTGGGCCCAACTATCATAAACCAGCCCGGACCGGCCCAGGCCCGCCTAGGGCCCGTTAGCAACCCGGCCCGGGGGATCGCTCAGGCCCAAGTGGGCTGGGTTGATTTTTCTTTTTTTTTTTACTTTTTAGATCTTATATAAATGGATTACAAAAGTATAAAAATATTGTAATAAGTGGATTAGAACCCCTAACCTCTTGATAGAGGATGTAGTAGCCCAACCAGCCAAGTCTTTTCTCGATGCCCATTTATATTCGTTTAGAGATAAACCTACAAACACACATACTGATCATACACATAAAACAAGCCAAGCCTCCGAAGCCCGGCTAAATGTCAGCCCGCCCAGCCGGGACCGGCCCACTAGAGGCGGGCTAGTGGGCCGAGCTGGGCCTAATATTTTATACATTTATTCAGCCCGGCCCGGCCCGCCTGGGTGGTGAGCTGGGCTAAACCAGCCCGCTTGAGAGGTGGGCCTATGCGGGCCTGGTCCGGGCCAACCCAGCCCAGCCCACTTGACATGTCTACAGTGGACTAGTACCATTCGAACCCATTTGACAACTCAAATCAAAAGTGGATCAACAACGAATAAGGAAAAATTCAAATATTAACAAATATTACCAAAAACTAAAAGGCTAAAATCCAAACACCATCCATCCCTCACACGTGTTACCCTGCATGAAACCCAACGGCCACACGCGTCACCACATATCCTCCTCCAACTCCCCTCCCCATACCTCTCCGATCGTTCCCAAATCCACAATCTCAATTTCTCTCCACCCACACATACACAAACCCTAGCTAATTTTCCTCCCCCAACAATGGCGGATCGACAATACCCGCCCTCACGGCCCAACGCCGCCGTCACCTCCTTCCTACACAGGCTGAGAGAACACGCGCCGAACTCCACCCAGCTCGTCGGCCTCGCCACGCTCGTAATCTCCGGCGGCATTCTGCTCCTCCTCTCCGGCCTCACCCTCACCGCCACCGTCCTCGGCCTGATTTTTTTCGCGCCGCTGATCCTCATCACGAGCCCGATCTGGTTCCCGATCGGCGTCGTGATCTTCGTCGCGATTTCCGGATTTTTGTCGTTTTTCGGGTTCGGCGTGGCGGCCGCGGCGACGATCTCGTGGCTGTACAGGTATTTCAGGGGGTTTCACCCGCCCGGTTCGGACCGGTTCGATTACGCGAGGACTCGGATTGCGGACACGGCGGGTCACGTGAAGGATTATGCTAGGGAGTACGGTGGGTACTTTCAGAGTAAAGTTAAGGATGCTGCACCTAGTGCGTGAATGAGTATGTGGAAATTTCGGTTGCATTTCCTTTTATGGGCTGGAAAATGAAGTTTTGCAATTAATTCTCTGGTTTTGCTTTTTGTGGTCAGTTATGGTATCATCTTTCTATCTCGTGTTAAAGCATGGATGTTTTTTTTTTTTAAAAATTATTTTGTTGTTTCTATAAATTGTCGTAATTGTTGCCGTTAGTGTTCATTACATTGCATAAGGTACTATGCATTTCTGACTTTCTGTAGGGGTGGCCAAATGGAATCGAAACCCGGTTCCAAATCGAAACAAAATCGTTGCCAACCGGAACCGTGGCCACCGCCACCCCTAAGCATTTGTGGATATTTGATCAAGTGGGGTTTGGATCTAACAATGGTGCATGGCGAAATAGGCAGCTTGAAGGTGTGATAGATATCCTTTCATTTTGTAATATTTTTTTCTTGCTAGAGAATAATGAATTTTGATAGTGTGAATAGACATATGGGCGTAGCGGGGGCCAGCGGCCCTCCAAGACCCTAAATTTTTTTGTCCGTTTTTCCGTGGAAAAAAAAATGAAAAAATTTATATGTGTTTTTTAAGGGGAAAAAATAATTGGTAGGGAAAATAGAAGGAAAAAAATTTGAAATTTAGGGGTAGCCGGTAGAAGTACATCTACGCCCTGGACATATGATTAAAGTTCATTTGAAATGAGAAAAGTTAAATAATGATTTGATATTATTATTAGTGCAGAAGTTATGCATCCGCACACTAAATCCTGCACTAAAAATGATTATATCATAATATTTTATTTTAGTGTATGTTTAAGACATTAAAATCATTAATTTAAATAGAAAAGGAAAAGAAGAAATTTAGCAACTTTTCACATCTTCAAAATGTAGCAGGTTTTGGCTTTTGAATCAAGTTTTTGCTCAAAATTAAAGATAATCTCTTGGGGATGCTTTGAGGATTTGTATTAAAGAAAATTTAATATAGGTTACATAATTTATGTGCATTTTAGTTTTCCTGGACTGCCAACACCCTTAACTACTTGTTGCTGTTGCATCGCATGCAGGCAGTCGGCGGCTCTTCTTTTTCTTGAAAAAGAATATATCAATTTTAGTACCAAGTCCTTGGGCCTCCAGTTTGCCCATTAAAAAAATTAAATGGGCCAAGATTTTCGTTATAGCACCAATTTTATCCACTCTAATAGCACCAAGAATGTAAGATGGGAGCTCTTCCCGGTTTTAAATAGCACCAAGAATGTCACAATACAAAACTTAACTTATTATAGTCAGTTTTAAAAAGCTCTGGGCAATTAGACGTCAAATTGGGACCTAGCGCTTAGGTGAAGAATGAGTAGTGTTTTACAGGACCTGGACGGGTTAAGCAGGGTTGGATAAGGAAAGTCTAGCGTCTAGGTAGGGATAATTGGGACTAGACGGAATTTTTAGAACAATGCTTATTATTATTATATAATATAAGTGTGTGTAGATATTTATATCCATTGCGGGGTGGAGCATGTTTTAATTATAAAATCCACCATGCAACCTTAAGGTGATATATTTTAATATTGTATATTTGTTATTTTGTCTCAACCCTAGTGGTGGTCCGTTGTCTCATCTTCTTGTAAGCATGACATGTTATTTTCCTTCTTCCCACCATGAAGGGGAAAATAATTTATTTGTTTTTTTTTCATTTCTTCTTATTCGTCATTGATCCTATATGGGAGTATGTTGTTTTTCGTTTATTTTTTATTTTTTAAAATGTTATCATATGCCAGTTTTTTTGTTATTCTTTTGTTATTGTGCAAAGCATAAAGAAGTATGTCTTAGAAGAAAAAAAAAACCATATTTTTCAATATGTAGAAGAATTTTAAATTAAAATAGATGAGGATAATAGAAAAACTTTCAGTATGATGTAATCACATAAGCCAATGATCATATATGCTAAAATATTCAACTAAAGCTTAATTGGATTATTCAAAATTGTGAAGTGCACATAATAAAGATTTTAATGATAGATCTTTTCTTGTTCTATGATACCCAATAAACTACAAGATAGAAGTTCAATCTAATTTAGACTGTCCTCCAGCATTGTAGTTCCAAATGTACTGTCAACTGCAGGATTGTTAAGTCTTTTAATTTTATTCAAACAAAATCTTTTTAATTCTAGTTTTTTCAAATAATCGAGCTATTAGTCGAGCCCTTAACGAGCTTGTTCACGAACAAGTCTAAAAAAATATTATACGAGATTGTTCACGAACATTTATAAACGAATACTAAATAAGCTTGTTCACAAACTTTTAGTAAACGAATATAGAATTGTTCAAAGTTCTGTTCATTTATTAAACGAGTCATAAAATGTGTTCATTTATGCTCGTTTAACTAGATAAATGAACATAAACAAACGTTATCCGAGGATATTCACAAGTTGTTTGTCGAACGCTCTGTTCATTTACAACCCTATGTAAAACAAACCGTAAAATTGTTATAGCAAAAAAAAATTAAGATTTACGTGTTTTGGGAGGGTTGACGCATTTGATCGGATCAAATAGAAATATAGCGATACACACCTTGAATATGTACATTATAAACTAGTATCATTAATATCACCTTCAATATGTACATTTTGAACCATAATAATATCGTATCACACCAAATTTTCAACATCAACAGGGATTTCATTCATCAAAATAAACTTATAATTGACTACAACATCAAGTAAGCAACAATTGCAAGTTCGTAGAATCAAAAAAATTGCAATGAGGGCGCACGTATCAACGAAATTGGTTTCGCTTTTGTCACAAGTCATTGAGTAATGGTTTATTTTAATCTTTTGAATAAAAGCCATACATGTTAGACAAGTTTGTTTAACTGAAATGAAATACATATTAGGATAAACAAAGCTTCCTATATGGACAAATATATTCACAAGATGAAATTAAAAACATTGAAAATGGTTGAAGAAAGGAAGGAAAAAGACGGAGAAGAAAAAGACTCCTAAGTTTTTTTTTATCACACCACTTTAATATTCACACAAACTTAACTTTCAATTCAATAACGTTTTTCAAACTTTTTAAAAATGTCTAAATTAACATATAATCTTCCACCTCTTTATAGTGTTAGGTGCAGCCCCCCACCAAACACATTTGGTCAATATTGGAGGGGCTGCCATTTTTTCAATTGTTGGCTGAAGAAGCCAAATTGAATTTGGCCTACATTATCCTTCAGCAAATTACTCTCAAATTTGCCTATAAAAAGGCTTGAGGGAGGAAGAGAATAAAAACACCAACAAAGAGAGAAAATAGAGTGTAGACATTTGGGGTGATCAATTTGTGTGAGACAAATTGTGATAAGTCTTGAGAAAGGGAAACCGGGGGTATTTTCTCTTGGGACAATACAAAGGGGTTGGGGAGAGTGTTCTTTGATAGCTAATAAAGTGGTTGTCACGAGTCTTATATTTTTGGGTTTGGTCCATAAAACTCAAGGGGTGTATTTTTCTTGTCAGGGAAATTCTTTATTAGTAAAGAACGGAAAGCTCTCGTGGGCGTGGCGGGTTTTGCCGAACCACGTAAAATCACTATGTGCATTTTATTTTCGTCGGTGTCATTTATTTTTGCCATCATCTTGTTGGTGTGATTTGTCGGATATTAGGATAAATCAAATCTCGGACCACGACACGCCATTTGTGCCCAACAAGTGGTATCGAGCCACTTGGTAAGCCGGCAAGGTAGAAAATTGAGATTTGATTTTTAGGATGGACACCGTGGCAATGGCAAATCCATTCAAGGTGCAACAATTTGACGGCAAAGGAAATTTCATTCTTTGGCAACGGAAGGGTGAAGGATCTTCTAGTTCAACAGGGCCTGGCACTAGCGTTGAAGGGAGAGAAGGAAAACCGAAAGAGAAATGAAAGACGTGCGGTGGGAAGATTTGAAATCGCTACGCGTGTCCAGACGATTCGACTTTGTATTGCGGACAACATAATCAATAATGTTGTGGATGGTGATTCGAAGATTGACACGAGTTGTGGAAAAAATTGGAGAACTTGTATCTCGGGAAAAATTTATCCACAAAGTTGCTTCTAAGCGACAATTATATATCAAGATGCTTGGGAGGGTGACAATCGATGGATCACATGAACCGTTTTCATGGGTGGTGGATCAACTAGGAAACTTGGTGTAAAGATTGAGGAAGAAGATAAAGCCCTTTACTTACTTACCTCTATCCCGGATTCATATGATACGGTGACGACGTTCTTTATCACGGGGAAAGACACACTAGACTTGGAGCATATAAAAGCATCATTGTTGTCCCATGAAAAACAAAAGAAGGCAAACCAGGGAGGAGAGGACATGAATCGCTTTGGTTGCTCGGGGCATGAATCGGAAGCGGAAGAAAATCGGTGGTGGATCGTGACCAGCAGGTCGGTCGAGGACCGAGGGGAAAGGGTGTTGTGTGCTATCGTGTCACGAGGAGGGCCACATAAAAAGGAATTGTCCTCGGAGAAAGAAGGATGATGAGCGGTGAAGGTGGCGGTGGTGATGCGGTGATAGGCTGCGGAAGACGGAGATGTTTACACGATCTCCGCAAGTATGGATACTTCTTCTCGAGACGGGTGGATTTTAGATTCGAGTGCGTTATGCATGTGTGCTCCAGACAGGATTATTTTGATTCACTTCAATTGCGGAGGCGGGAACTTTGTCTTAGGTGATGGGTCTACTTGTAGAGTAATGGGATTTGGAGTGGTAAAAATCAAAATGGGTGATGGGCGGATCGCACTTTGGGTGGTGTGGCCTATGTCCCAAAGATGCGAAGGAATCTAATTTCCTTGAGCCATTTGGATTCAAGGAAATTTGTGAGTATTAAATTTGGAGGTGGAGTCCTGAAAGTCACACGTGGCGGAGAGGTCCTAATGGTGGGAGAAAGTATCGAATTTATATCGCCGGTGACCTCAAAGGATTCTTTGGAAGTGGAGCGCGCGAGGAAGGCTTCCGGTGCAGACGGGTGTGTAGAAAATCTGGCTGGGCGAGAGGATGGATCGGGGTCGTCCTCTCGGCGATCAACTAGTGGTGTTGGATCGGATGCACGTGTATATTGGCCGATTGAATCGGTGGAGTTAGGACCTTACTCGATTCGGCATGTGCGGATAACTAAAGGCCAATGGTGTTTGATGTTTTGGTTTGCGGATAAAAGTGTTTGGTGGTGGAGGTGGAGATTGTTAGGTGCGCCCCACCAAACACATTTGGTCAATATTGGAGGGGGCTGCCATTTTTTCAATTGTTGGTGAAGAAGCAAATGAATTTGGCCTACATTATCCTTGACAAATTACTCTCAAATTTGCCTATAAAAAGGCTTGAGGGAGGAAGAGAATAAAAACACCAACAAAGAGAGAAATCAAGAGAGAAAATAGAGTGTAGGCATTTGGGGTGATCAATTTGTGTGAGACAAATTGTGATAAGTCTTGGAAACACTCGGGGTTTTTTTCTCTTGGGACAATACAAAGGGGTTGGGGAGTGTTCTTTGATAGCTAATAAAGTGGTTGTACGAGTCTTATATTTTTGGGTTTGGTCCATAAAACTCAGGGGTGTATTTTTCTTGTACCGGGAAATTCTTTATTAGTAAGCGGAAACTCTCGTGGGCGTGGCGGGTTTTGCCGAACCACGTAAAATCACCTTTGTGTGCATTTTATTTTTCTTCGGTATCATTTATTTTTGCCATCATCTTGTTGGTGTGATTTGTCGGATATTTCGGATAAATCAAATCTCGGACCACGACACGCCTCCGATGTGCCCAACAAGTGGTATCAGAGCCACTTGGTAAGCCGGGCAAGGTAGAAAATTGAGATTTGATTTTTTCCGGATGGACACCGTGGCAATGGCAAATCCATTCAAGGTGCAACAATTTGACGGCAAAGGAAATTTCATTCTTTGGCAACGAAGGGTGAAGGATCTTCTAGTTCACACGGGGGCCTGGCACTAGCGTTGAAGGAGAGAAGGAAAACCGAGAAATGAAAGACGTGCAGTGGGAAGATTTGAAATCGCGCTGTGTCAGCACGATTCGACTTTGTATTGCGGACAACATAATCAATAATGTTGTGGATGGTGATTCTGAAGATTCAGCACCAGAGTTGTGGAAAAAATTGGAGAACTTGTATCTCGGGAAAAATTTATCCACAAAGTTGCTTCTAAAGCGGCAATTATATGGATGAAGATGATGGGAGGGTGACAATCGATGGATCACATGAACGATTTCATGGTGGTGGATCAACTAGGGAAAGTTGGTGTAAAGATTGAGGAAGAAGATAAAGCCCTTTTACTTACCTACATCCCGGATTCATATGATAGTCGGTGACGACGTTCTTTATCGGGAAAGACACACTAGACTTGGAGCATATAAAAGCATCATTGTTGTCCCATGAAAAACAAAAGAAGGCAAACCAGGAGGAGGGACATGAATCTGCTTTGGTTGCTCGGGGCATGAATCGGAACGGAAGAAAATCTGGTGGTGGATCTGTGACCAGCAGGTCAGATTCAAGACCAGGGGAAAGGGTGTTGTGTGCTATCGTTGTCACGAGGAGGGCCACATAAAAAGGAATTGTCCTCGGAGAAAGAAGGATGATGACGGTGAAGGTGGCGGTGGTGATGCGGTGATAGGCTGCGGAAGACGGAGATGTTTACACGTCTCGCAAGTATGGATACTTCTTCTCGAGACGGGTGGATTTTAGATTCGAGTGCGTTATGCATGTGTGCTCTCGGTGGGATTATTTTGATTCACTTCAATTGCAGGGCGGGGAACTTTGTTAGGTGATGGGTCTACTTGTAGAGTCATGGGATTTGGAGTGGTAAAAATCAAAATGGGTGATGGAGCGGATCGCACTTTGGGTGGTGTGGCCTATGTCCCAAAGATGCGAAGGAATCTAATTTCCTTGAGCCAACTGGATTCCAAGGGCTGTGAGTATTCAGCTGGAGCATTGACGGATCCAAGGAATCTAATCCATATAGTATAATAAAGTAATATTTTTTATTTTTTAAGTACTTTTCAAAAAAAAAAAGTATTTTTCTTATACAATATAAATCACTCGGAGCATTGACGGATCCAGGACTAGGCAATCATCATCTTTTTTTTTTTGTTAAAAAAAAAAATTTAGTGAGAATTTTTTTAAAAATTAATTAGTTGTAATTTGTATTATTTTTAGAATCTTCAACGGCTCACCCCATTTTCATGTATCGGCCTATCTTGTTAAGTTCTCCTGGCTCCGTTCTTGACTCGGAGTTATTGATAATCACGCTCACACTAAAACGATGTTTTCAGGATTGGCAAAATTGTTTTTTTGGTCCGTTAAGTTGTCTCGATTTCGCTTTAGTCCTTTAATTTTTATGGGTTGCGTTTGGCAAATACTAACTTTTCTAAACCTGCACATTTAGTCCGATTTCAAAATTTCGAGGATATCTTATCTCTAAAATGCTGAGTTGGGCCAATTTTCAATGAAATGACTATTTTGCCCTTTTTTTTTGGAGGAAAACCTTGGGCATGTGCATATCACATGACTTGTTTAATATCTCAATAAAATTAAATAACAAAAATAAATATAAAATTAAATTGAAGTAAAGAAAAAATATGAACATATATATAATTTTATATAAAGTTGACAAATCAAAATATATGGTCGACTTTTTTTTTTTAATTTAATTTAAGTAAAGTAATCTGAGTATATATTCATAATTTCAACAGAAAATAAATTTAAAAAAATACGAAAATGAAGAAAAATGTATTTACAATGTTCAACTATATATAAAAATTCAAAAAATTGAAAACAAAAAAAAACATATATATATATCTATAATTTTCAATATATGTTCATATTATTTTCATATTATAAATACGTGTTCATATTATTTTCTTTAAATTAAATTAAACAAAATTTGTTGAAAATATATTTCATATTTTTCAATTTTAAATAAAAATTAAATAAAAATAGAAAACTGAAAAGAAAAGAAAATTATTTTCTTTTCTTTTCGGTTTTCCGTTATTTTGTTCTTTTTTTTTTAATTTTTATTTACAGTAGAAAATTATAAATATATATATTTTTTCTTGTTTCGTTGTTTTATATTTTTCCTTTAATTTTAATTTATAGTGAAAATTGTAAGTCTATATTTTTTCTTTTTTTTTTTGTTTTCTATTTTTCTTTAATTTTGATTTACGTTTGAAAATTATAGATATATATGTTTTTTTTGTTTTCTAATTTTTTTCTGAATTTTTATATATAGTTTAAAATTTTAAATACATATTTTTTCTATTTTTTATTTTTTTTATTTTATTTACAGTTGAAAATTATAAATATATGTTCATATTATTTTTTTAAAATTAAATTAAGCAAAATTTGTCGGAATATATATTTTATATTTTTCAAATTTAAATAAAAATCAAGGAAAACTAGAAAAAAACAAAAAGTATATTATTTTCTTTTTCTTTTGGTTTTTTCGAAGGTTCCTCTCCAAAAAAAATGGGCAAAATAGTCATTTCATGGAAAAATGGCCCAACTCAGAATTTTAGGGATAAGATATCCTCGAAATTT
The DNA here is from genome assembly GCA_016081115.2 of Rehmannia glutinosa. NCBI lineage: Eukaryota > Viridiplantae > Streptophyta > Magnoliopsida > Lamiales > Orobanchaceae > Rehmannia > Rehmannia glutinosa. Next base: position 81,182,714 of record CM071931.1, on the reverse strand, counting down.
TGAAATCGGACTAAATGTGCAGGTTTAGAAAAGTTAGTGTTTGCCAAACGCAACCCATAAAAATTAAAGGACTAAAAGAAAAATCGAACCAACTTAACGGACCAAAAAAACAATTTTGCCTTTCAGGAATCCAATGATAGTTGACCAATTGGTCAAGGTGAGGTAACTCTTGGCTTTTTTTTCCTGGAGAGTTAAAGCGTTCGAGCTTCCCGGAGCACAATTATGAAACAATTAATATTGAGGCTCCTTGTGCGCGATAGTTACGTCGGAATATGAAATCTCGATTATAAAAATAAAAACAAAAACGTTTTCAGGCGAAACCGGAAACATCAAAGTGAGTCGTACTGGAGAGAAGCTTAGACACGTCTTTTTGAAGCGCACAGCTCATTAACCCACCACGTGGCGCATGAACACAGGAAACGTGGACTGGGCCCCATCAATATAAAAAAAATTAAAACAAGAAATATCTCCGACCCCTCAATTTCACCCCTATCTACATTTCGCCCCCCTACTTTATTCTCGTTCCTTCCAAATCCCACCACGACTTTCCTTTTCATTCCACAAACTTAAATAACAAGAAATACATTTTTTTTTCAATATATAAAAATAAAAACAAAAACTTATAACTCCTGCTACTATCAGTCTGAACCGCGAATCCGACTTTTCAGTTTCGTCCGTTGCCGCTTTATTTGTTTAACCGAAAAATCATTCCCAAAACCCTAACCTCTTTCTCTTCTAGTTTTTTTTTGCAATTTTTTTTCTCTCATCCATGTCTTAGATCTGGTTTCTCTGTACTGATATACCTGTAATTACGTACGGAATTTGGAGTTTTATGTGAAGAAATGACGCTAATAATAGATCTGTGGGAGTTTTTGCAGATGGAGGATTAGATTCCAATTCGATTTTTGGTTATTGGATTGAAGAGGTGGGTTTAAATGGATTATGCTTGTTTAATTTTCGTTTCATAATTTGGAATTTGGAGTTTTGGGAGAAAGGCTTTGGGAAGTTGGTTGTGTGTTGAGGAGACTTTCCTTGCTTAGGGTGGGGACGTTATTTTTTGATAACATGAGTTTTTATGAGACGTCAAATCACGTAAATGGAACTGAGATTTTGTCATGTGTTTCATTGTATTATAGTTAGAAACCTGTTCTAATTGCTGGATAAAGTTGAAGCTAGAACTTGATGAGTAGTATAGGGATGGATATATAGAGAGTTATTTTTATTTTTTTTGTACTTCCTTTTCCTTAAACTTTTGTGTTTAATGCATTGGTGTTGAATAGAACATTATAGCTGATTATTAAATTTTTCACGGTTTGTAGGGGTGTTTGTGGATGGGGGAGAGTGAAGTGAAGTTTGGGTGGCTTTTGTGCATGATTGTATGATGGAAATGAACAAAGGATTGATTGAGTCAGAGAGTGGACAGCAGTTAACAGGGGATGGTGCTGAAGCAGTGTCACGGGTGGAGGACTCAATGACGGAACCATGTATTGATACTGAAATGAGACCTTGTGCAGCAACCGAGGATTTGACAGGGGATGGTGCTGAAGCAGAGTCACGGGTGGAGGACTCAACAAAGGAACCATGTATTGATACTGAAATGAGACCTTGTGCAGCAACCGAGGCTATGGATGGTGCGAATGACTCTGAGTTTCGTACATCAGTGCAGGTAACAGATGAGGTATTGGATAACGTGGAGGTAAACTGTTCTGCTGACTGTAAGACAAAGGAAGTATTAGATAATACTGAGCCACAGCCTTGCCCAGAAGGCCATGCTAAGGATGTATTGGTTGTTACTGAATCAAAATCTTGCTCCATTATCCAATTGAAAGAATCTGGGGATTGTGCTGAGTCAGAACATTCCAGTGGAAATTATGCAAAGGAAGTTTCGAGTAGTGCAGAGCTAGAAAACTATGCCAAAGATCATAAAACTGAAGGTCCAGAGGAGCAGTGCCTTAGAGAAATGGTGATGGAAGACCAAAATCATCCAGAAGTAGAGTTGAAGGAAGTAATAAATGACAGTGAAATGCAACCCTGCGCCAAGAATCGTGCACTGGAAATTTTAGACAGTGATAAGTTTGAGCCTTTTTCTGGTACCAATGAGGTGAAAGAAGCACCCAATGATTTTGGTTTGGAGCCTTCGCCGAGGAAGGCCATGTGAAGGATGTATCTGTTGCTGAATCGAAATGTTGCTCCAATATCCAATTGAAAGAATCTGTGAACTGCGCTGAGTCGGAACATTTCAGTGGATCTTATGCAAAGGAAGTTTTGAGTAGTGCAGAGCTAGAATCCTGTGCCAAAGATCATAAAACTGAAGCTCCAGAGGAGCATTGCCCGAGAGAAACGGTGAAGGAAGAACAAAATCATCCAGAAGTAGAGTTGAAGGAAGTAATAAATGACAGTGAAATGGAACCCTGCACTGAGAATCATGCACTGGAAATTTTAGACAGTGATAAGTTTGAGCCTTCTTCTGGTAACATTGCACCCAATGATTTTGATTTGGAGCCTTGTACTAAAAATAGAGTGAAGGAGGCAACTAATGATGATATACACTCTGAAGTTTCAAATCCGAATCTGTCCCCAAAGCATGTTACCTCAACTTTGACAAATAGCAGCCAACTCGATGTGCTTGGTAGTGATAATGGTGGTTGTGGAGAAATTACATCTGCTTGTTGCCGGAGTTCTTTTGTTGATCAGAGTTCCTGCGAGGAAGAACACAGTAAAAGCAAATCGGAATCAGTTTCCAAAGCTTACGTGGTGCTTGAAATTCCAAAGCATGTTAGACCCACTGGTATTAGGAAGATCACATTTAAGTTTAGTAAACGGAAGGGGGATTACGATGGTGACCTATCTGTTGCTGTTAAACCCTTGGCTGATGACAGAGTTCATGAGGAAGTTTATGATAACCAGTTATCTGTCTCTCCTGCTGGATGTTTAACCAGTAATGGCTTTCAGAAGCATGGCTGGAATACTTCGGAAAACGAGGATATGAATATAAGCATGGATGACATAGAGTTTCCTGATACACAAAGTCCTTCCTCCTGTGTTGCGAACAGGGAACTGAAGATGTCTAAGAAAATTGTCCCAGATAATTACCCTACAAACGTTAAAAAGCTATTGTCTACTCGAATTCTGGAAGGAGCCAGAGTTAAATATATTTCAATATCAGGCGAGGTATGCATGTCATGCATAGTTATGCTTTATTACTGAGTTGATGTTCGTCATTCGAGTTTTTTCCTGTCTGGCATTAAGTTTTATTTCTAAATGATTGCCAGAAGGAGCTCCCAGGAATCATCAAGGACTGTGGTTACTTATGTGGTTGTTGCATCTGCAACTTCTCTAAAGTAAGTCCCGTCTGTAAGTTGAATTGTGTACTTTACTCAGGTGTATGGTTTTTATGATGATGTAGAGTTGTGTGAGCAGGTGGTTAGCGCCTATGAGTTTGAACTGCATGCTGGTACCAAGACTAGGCATCCAAATAATCATATATATTTGGAGAATGGGAAGCCTATATATAGCATAATTCAAGAAATGCGGACTGCCCCTCTCAGCACAATAGACAGCGTCATAAAAGCTGTGGCAGGTTCTTCTCTCAATGAGGAGTACTTTAAGCTCTGGAAAGGTAAAATTTCATAGTTCCCATTTCTCTTCAGCTTTTACCGAAATCGAGTTCAATGCTATAAGAATGACTTAATGTTGAAAGAATTTAGTTTTGTAGTTGCAGTTGTTTAGTCTTTTCAGGCAGGTTTAAATCTCAATGCAATCCCCTGGACATTATACAATTTAACTGAATAGGTACCTGTGCTGCCGCTTGTGCTGGCAAGCAGACATGCCTCTCGTGTTTTCTAACCAGAGTTGATTGGTTGGGAAACCATTGGTTAGTTAGGGGACAGCTTAGGTCTGAGCTCAAATGAGGTTTCTTGTCTGAACTGAATGAAAAAGGTGTTTTTGAAATATGTAAGTTTTTGGAAGGGTTGAACAATTAAAGTATGAAAAAGAGTCCTTAAAAGCTTGGAAAAATTAACCATTTCTAGAGACTAATTCAGGCAACATTTGCTTGATAGAATCTTATAGTTGCCTTGTAGACCTTCACTTTTGTTTATGTCCATTTTTATACATTAAGTAGGCTTTGTATGCAAAATGTTAAAGATTGATTATTCATGGGGATGTAACCCAATTGGTGTTCTTAGGCTTGAATTAACTTCTCCTCTTTGTGGTGAGGGGTGCTGACTTATTCAATCAAGAATTAGGAGATACAGCACTTTAGATGTGAGGATAAGGACATGAAAATGCATTATATTCTCCGTTTCCAAATATTTAAATTCTGACTATTTGTTGAATTGTTGCAGCAAGTCTACGATATGGGAATGATGTAGCCTATGCAGGCAGTGAATACCAAAGCAGGCATTTTGACACGTGTCACTCCACCACTAGGTACAGTTCGTTTATATATATATATATATAGTTAGTTAGTTAGTTAGTTTTTCCCAAAATCTGCTTCTGCACCACCCTAGGCAAAAGATTCCTTTTACTTTGTTAAGAGGATTGGAAAATACTACCAAAGAGACAAAACTGTGCGTTGGTTCTTCCGAAGTCTCCTAATCTACTTAAAAATAAGAAAAGAAAGTAAAAACTTGTGAAGTCAGTGATAGATATGAGACTCGTATTGAAAATTATCAGTTTCAGAACCATAAACTTAGTCTTTAGGCCAAAACTTATTGGTGGTAATAATTGCATTTCTGGGATTTCCCATAGAGTGTCCACCACTTTTTTGGTGCCTTGAGTAGTAATCAGGCAGATGTCGCTGGCCACTTGCAAAATTGGTAGTTTTTTTTTGCTGTGCTTTATAAAATTTTGTTAACTAACTTGATGAGCTTGATGAATCCTTTGATTTATCATTAGTCTTCTTACTTATTTTCTAATATGTGCTTTCAGCTATCCCAGTCATTCCACTGAAAAGAGCCCCTATCCTGCTTCATGTCAGTATTCTCACAGTACTCCCTTCAATCAGCCAAGCTATATTGAGGTGCCGGTAGAGCAGAAGCGTCTGATCAAGAAGTTTGTCAAATATCCCTCCCTCTCTGCCTCTCCATCTCTCTCCCTCTCACACACACATACACACGCACACTCCCACACACATGTAAATGCAATGATTTATTCAGGTTTCTCAATATGCATTTCTTTACAGGCCGAGGCACAACATCCTTAGCTCATTTTGGGAACAAAAGAAAGTCGGTGAAGGTGGCAACAAAAAAAGGCAAGCTTGTTGTCTTTGTCTATTTACTTAGTTTCTTGTCACTCCTTTTCCTGGGTCTTGTCTGTACTTTGGTCTTACAGAGACATTAATGGGTTAATGTACAACAGGGATAATGATTTGCATAAATTACTTTTCATGCCAAATGGACTGCCTGATGGGACCAGTGTGGCTTATTACTCTAAAGGAAAGGTTGTATTTCGGCCTTGGTGCATTAAATTGTTTATGAGTTGCGAGTGTAACTTTGGGCAAATTTGTGTCTTCACAGAGGATTCTTGGGGGCTACAAGCAAGGTAATGGTATAGTCTGTAGCTGTTGTAACTGTGAGGTAAGTCCCTTTATCTGCACGTATAGTTTCTGTTCCATAAATTTGATCTGTGTCAAGAACTCAGTGGTGTCTCTCTGCTCCCTGCCTGAATAACTACCCATCTAATGCATTTCGCTATTTTTTTTCCCCTTCAAACAGATAAGTCCTTCCCAGTTTGAGGCTCATGCTGGATGGGCAGCGAAACGTCAACCGTGAGTAGCTTTTGAAGTAGAAAATTAATGCATATTCTGTTGAGACTGCAATGTAATTTGTGTTCCTTTTGCAGATATCGTCATATATATACATCCAGTGGATTGACACTTCATGATATAGCCTTGATGTTGGCAAATGGACAAAATCTTGCATCAAGTGGCAGTGATGATATGTGTGCTGTATGTGGAGATAGAGGTGAACTTATTATATGCAATGGATGCCCTCGAGCTTTTCATGCAGGTGATTTTTAATTTTCCTCCATTTACTAATTTCTTCATGCTTTCGTTAGGATTCGTGCTGTTTTATGTTTTAGTTTGTTGTTTTTTCTTTTTTTCCCTATTATTATTATTATTATTATTATTATTATTATTATTATTATTATTATTATTATTATTATTATTATATATGCCCCCTCTGTTCACATAGCTGCCACTTTCCTTCAGTGAACAAGTCACTATTTTGTTGGACATATTTCGTTGTTCTGAATATGTAATGTTCGTGTGTGTCTTTGCCCTTATAGTTACAAACACACATTCTTCATAGCACTATGAATGAAAAAACTCAATAATTATAGAGGCTTGATTGGCTATTAATGTCTGCACAAGTTGTTGATCGAAATGCTCTTGATGTTGTGTGGTTGAAGGACCAAAAAATGAGAACAGACCATGACACCGGTTAAGCTGGTATATATATATATATATATATATATATATATATTGGATATACAAATACTACCCTTGAAGGATAGTCTAATTTAAAAAAAAATGCAATGTCTTTCAAAATTATAAATACCCCTTGTCACATGTTTCTATTTTCCATGTTGCACCTATTGATGGGAATACAAGTAAAACAAACACAAACCTACTAGAATTTTTGTATTTATCCTTATAAATATACGTATAACTAAAAGAAGGTTGTTCCTATTAAAATAAAAAGAACAGTGAAATGAGACTCTTTTCATGTACGACAGCGTCATTTGTTGTATTTGCCTTGATTTCATACTGTATATAGTTCGTTATATGGTTATGGCCTCAATCTCTTTGCTGCTATTTGTAAATCTTGTGGGTTAGTGTCACCTTATTGTGATTGATTCACATTGAGACTCTTGCAGCTTGTTTAGGCTTACAGTGTCTACCCACCGACGATTGGCACTGTCCATATTGCAGAGACAAATTTGGTGCCGGTAGAAAAGCATCTGGGGAGTCGAGACATATTATCTTGAGGTTAAAGAGGGTTGTCAAAGCACCAGAATTTGAGCCTGGTGGTTGTGTTATCTGCAGGTCGGTTGTAGCAATTGAAGTTAGTATTTACTGCCTCTACCATTTGTATCTGAACTTTTTTGTATTCCAATTGTGAATTCTTTGCGTCAAAACATCATTGCAGGAATGGACGAGTAGCTTCTGATCATTTTCCTAATGCATCTTATCGTATTAAACCAAATTAATAGAATTCTTATCTTGTTTTTCCATTTTGGTTCATCTTATTTTCTGCTTTTTGGCGGAATCTCAGCAAATAGGGATGTCAGCGAAGCTTTTTCAATTCGAGTAGTTGTTTGCCTTTCAGCTTGTTTCACTTGAAATATAATTTTATATACATCGTGACAATTATGGCAGCACTAGTTGCTTTAGGTGGTATTCACACCTCGTTTATTCTTATTTAGTACCTTAAAAGGGAAGAAAATTGAATAATTTGTGATAACATGGATGGTGGATGAGCTTCTAGGGCTAGCAACTCCTACTTGGTTGATCATTATGTCTGCAGGTTGCATGTGTCCCATATGTCTGATTGTGAGGAGTCTGTGCTTATGGAGTAATGTATTTATTAACTGATTTTCTTTTCTTATGTTTCTAGGTCGCAGGCCTTCAGTGCTGTGAAGTTTGATGACTTGACAGTGATCATCTGCGATCAAGTATTGCTTGCTTACTTCCTTATTGTCTTAGATCTTGCGTTCAGGTTTTCCTTTGCTGATTTGCATATTTCTAGTCTATATCATTTTTGTTATTGACACTTCTATTTCTTCTTGTCTAGTGTGAGAAGGAATATCATGTTGGTTGTCTGCGTGAGTCTGGGATGTGTGATCTGAAAGTAAGTCTGAAATGTATGTTTAGGTATCAATATAGCAGGAGTTATTGACAGTTTTGTTGTTAACACATGTTCAATACATGGTTACAGGAACTTCCCGAGGATAAATGGTTCTGTTGTGATGTCTGCTATAAGATTTTGAAGCACTTCAGAATTTGGTTTCCAGTGGACCTGAGGTAATTCCAGCTTCAGTGTCAGCTACGGTGTATGAGAAGCACGCAAAAATAGGTTTCAATATCATCTCTAAGAATGATATCCAATGGTGCATTTTAAGTGGAAAAGTCGTTTTGCTGAGCATTTGTTGCTACTTTCTCGAGCTGCAGCAATCTTTCGAGTAAGCTTCTATTATATGTGTCGTTACATGTTATTGATTGTGAACAGTTGCACCTATATAGACTTATTATTACTTTTCCTGTTGGAGAATAGTCTTTAACTTCTATCTTGATTGGCTTTGTAGGAATGCTTTGACCCTATTGTTGCCAAATCTGGTCGAGATCTCATCCCAGTTATGGTGTATGGGTGAGTTATTAATCTTCCTTTGGTATGTTATGGCTGATCAACTCCTTATATGTCCAGCTTATTTTGATGTCTCGAAGGCAGATTCATGTTATTAAGCATGGACAATACCACTATCTTTTGTGTAGCATTGTTTTCTGGTAGTTGTAGAACAGTTACTTTTTAGGATTCTCCTTTTGCCTGAGATAGAGCATGATTTGGTAATTGAGGATCATCAGGAAAAGAGTAATTCATCATTGTGATTAGGGGTGGCAAATCGTGTTATCGTGTCGTGTTGGTGTCACACTATCGTGTTTTCGTGTTATCTATTTTATTTGATCTTTAATATAACAATAGTTGTAATTTTAAATTAATTTTCAATTTCGTGTTCCTATCGTGTTATCATGTTGTGTCATATCATGTCGTGTTTTATCGTGCCTTTTGTCTCTGTAATCGTGTAGTGTTCGTGTCGTGTCACTCATTGCCACCCCTAATTGTGATAGTGATTAATGTACGCCTGAGTAATGCTATATTTAAGGAACATTTTGGGGTAACTTCTGAAAAATGTTTTTGATGATTCACTATAGGTGAGTGATGAAATATATTTAGTGTGGACAGATTGTGATATGTTTCATGTTGATGTGGAGTGTCATAAGCAAGTTATGCTACCATCTAACTCTCAGTAAATAAGAGCCTTGCACTAAGAAAAATAATTACTAATAAATGCGCAAAATGAGCTGTGTTAATCATACATGTATATGTTTTCTTATTCGTATGGTAGTGTACTCTATATCATTTTTTGTCTTTTCACTTTTTCATCACTTCAGTTTTCGTGGGAATTGTCTACACAAAGATACTGTAATGGATTTAAGCGATTAATGCTCATTGTAAAACATGGGTTTCTTACCCTGTTAAGGGGTTAGGTGGTTACAAATTGAATCGTCTTTCTTGGGATTATGACATGAAAGCTTAGTGGAGTACTGAGGAATGAGACAGTCTTTCACTCTTTAACAATTATGTTATACTACGAATTGAAATATTGTATATAACCATTTCCACGATTAGCGAGAAAGAAATGCCCCATTGTTTCAGTCTTTTTCGCTTCTGCTGCTTTCTCATCCACCAATTAATATCCTTCTAACTGTTTTGCAGAAGGAATATATCTGGGCAAGAATTTAGTGGAATGTATTGTGTGGTTTTAATTGTACAGTAAGTCACTCAAAATTCTCTCTGTTGTCCATTTGTTTCCTTTTTTTCTTTTACTTGTTATTTGAAGATCATTACAAAAACTCTAAACACCGGTTGTTTGCAGGTCAGTTGTTGTATCAGCTGCTCTTCTCAGGATATTTGGAAGAGATGTTGCTGAACTTCCTTTAGTGGCTACATGTAGAGAAAATCAAGGAAAAGTAAGAACCAACTCGAGGAGCTATCTTCCACTTGTGACCTGGGGAAAGATAGTGACGTCCTCCTGCTATCCTGAAGTTTTGGATAATTTACAAAAACTACCCATGAGGTGTAGCTTAATTACAAAAAAAATCCAGTTGTCTTTTAAAATTACTAATACTCTCTTGAGATATTACAAAGATCCATTGAGGTTAGTGTTTGTTATACAACTACCTCATGGATTTTAGTACTATTAATAGCCTCTTGAGATATTACAGATACTCCATGAGGTTTGTGTTTGTTATACAAACCAACCTCAATAGGTGCAATTTGTAACATCGAAACATATGTCAAGGGAGTGTTTGTAATTTAAAAAAAAACTGGGTATCTCTGTAATTAGACTAAAATCAGTAATAGTGTTTGTAATTATCCTGAAAATTGTTTGTTTTCCTCTTTCTTTCCCTTAATCTGGGGGCTTAGTCATCACACCACATTTAGTATAGAAAATGGTCACCATTTTTCTGTTTTCTTCACGAGCAAAGTTTTTATAAAGTCGCTCAGCTGCATTAGGTGGAAAGTAATATCATGCTGTTTGTATTTGTATCTGATGTGATAGCATCAAACAATATTAGTGGAGTGTGTTGTGTTTAATAGTGCAGTAAGTGACTAACTCTATGTGTTGGGGGTGGGAGTGCGGGTGCGGAAGGTGAGTTATGGGAGGAATATGGCTTTTGATTTCTTTCCACTTTTTCAGGTCCACTTGGAATGATCTTTTCTTAGGTTGATTAGAGGTTCAGTCTTCAAATAATTTTACTAACATAAGTATTTCTACTAAATTGTAACTTATTAAACAGAATGAGTAAGATCTTTTGTTACTAGGATTGGTGCATATTACCAAAAAGCAATGATAATCATAATTAACTAATACCAATAACCGCTGTATGTAGGGCTATTTTCAAGCTCTGTTTTCATGCATTGAGAGGCTTCTCTCATCCATGAGTGTGAAACACCTGGTAATCCCTGCTGCTGAGGAAGCTGAACCTATGTGGACGAATAAGCTAGGCTTCAGGAAGACGAGCAGTGAGCAGGTAAGTTCTGTAATGTATGGGGGTACTTACTAGTGTTTAGTTGAACTTATTAGTTTTCAGTATGTATTTTCCAGCAAAATAATTTTTATGCAAAGAGTGAAAGCAAAAAGGAAATAAAGGGTGCGCTTGCTTGTGAGATTTTTTTCCTTCCTTTCATTTTCCGGACAAATTATTTATTGGACGTGTGATAGTTTGTGAATTTTTTTTTTTAAATTTCACTATTCATTCATTCTCATATATCAACTATTATCATCACATTTTCATCTTATATTCAATCACACCCTAAAAAATCATTTCCATTTTTCAAAATATTTTTTTCACACTATTCTCTCCAAAAGCATAAAAGAATGGAACGAAAGGTCAAACAATCACTTCAAAATAAGTCCCATATTGTTTAGGAGATGTGGTAATTGGAATTCTTCACCTATATTCCAAGAATTTATCTGTGCTTAACTTGAAATGCTGGAAATTTTGAGGAAAAAGTGTTTCCCACTGTTTGCTTGTTAATTGAGAGTGCGTAAAGTTTTAGGTAACGTTATTTTATTTCCTTGTATCAAAATCCTCTTAACGGTTGACTCTACCCTCTTATTGATTGGGATAAAGAACCAGAAGTTCACAAATAAGCAATGTCTTCACATCATTCTTATGTTGGAACACGCCAAAACCTTTCTCGTATCCAATTTAAAATTAAGAAAAATGGGATAGTATTTTCTTGAGTAGAAAAGTGTCTTATTCTCGTCATGTATCAATAAAGATTAATCTTCTTGCGTTTTATTCCATTTCCACTTTTGTGGACAGTTTTAGTTGCTTCCTGCTCAGATAAAAGGTAATTAGAATGTAAGACCTATAAATTGAAAACATAACACTTGATGAACTATTTATTTTTCATTTCCTTTCCCTTCCTAAACAAGAATGCTGCAGATTTCCATTTTACGTTGCACATGAAATGCTTTGTTCAGGAAGTTTGTTTCATGTTCTGCGTGTTCCCTTATATCCAAGGACGGAGATTTTTTCGTTCTAATTTCATTAAGTTTTTTTCTTTCTAAAAAATAGTTATAATTTATATTTTCATTTTCTAATTTTGTATACCAGCCCACCCACTTTCGTGGCCTGGTTACACCATTGCTTGTGTATGTTTTTCGCAACTGCTTGATGGCTGAGAAAGATTCTGACTGTTGAACCGTCATTTTCCTGCGCAGATGCTCAAGTACAGGGATTTTCAGCTTACAATTTTTAATGGGACATCGTTGTTAGAAAAGGAGGTACAACAGTAGCAAACTAGTTTAGGAGGTTTGAGGAGATAGACCAGCAGCAGATAACTCAATAGTCCATTAGTTTGCCCCTTGATTATCATCAAAGATATAATCCCTTTTTACAAAGGAATATATGATGTTGGTCATTGGAGCCCTATGCGGGCCGGGCTGTCAAATCTTTCATCATTTAATAGCATGCAAATGGGCCCAAAGTCGTTTTTCTTGTGAAGTCGGTGCAATAACCATGGATGTCAGTTTTGACAGAGACAACACACAAGGTTTGGACTTCACCTGGGATCATGGTGGTCCATTTTTCCGACAGTTTGAATTTCTGTTGAGGGCCTAAGTTGGGTTTTTCGAGTATACTTGTATCCGTTTGGCTTTCGGCCTTAACGGTAGAGTGTTTTGCCTGATGTATAGACAGAATAGTGCAGATATACTCCGAAATTCTTCAGGCATGCTGTCTTTTTAATTTGCATGCACGACGAGGTTTCTTGCTTTTTCCTTTTTTTCTGTTTCGTTTTAATGGGAAATGGAGAAATCTTCTTACAGGTGGTTTAGTGTCTCTAGAAACAGTGACAATTTTTGTTCAAAACATTTTTGTTTGTAGTTTGATGTGTACAAACATCGCATGTATGCTGAAGTCATATTGTTTCCTTAGGTTATAGTGAAGCTTGTTCGTTGGTTTCAACTTTCAGGTTTAATAAGTGAGAGCGTTTTGCTTCATGCGCATTTGTATGTATGCTAATGTATTTCCAATGCTAACGTGTGCAAATTCATATATTTCTTCATATTGTGTATTTTAAATTTTTACAATAAAATTCAAAGATGTTTGAAGATTACAAAAAGATCTCTCTTGTTTGATTTTGTTTTAAATTTAAGGGGTAACTATAATATAATTTTAAAGGGGGGTTTTGAAATACGTTTTGCCTATGACGGGAGAAATGTAAGACCGTATCAGTTCTTAGGTTTTTTTTTTTGGCAATTTAAAAAAAAAGTCTATATTTTTTTGTAATTATCCCGTACATTAGGTTTTCTTTTTGTAATTATCCCATCGGATTATATTGATTTGAACATCTTATATAGGGATGAACAATATCATTTAGTAATATTGCGAATGAGAATGAACTTGTAATGCCATTTGATTCTCATTAGGTTTTCTAAACACCCCCCCCCCCCCCACAAACTCAAGATGCGGCTGCAAGGAGCATCGAGAGTTTGCCAACCAAAAAATGAAAACGAGAAAGCGGATGTGCTTTGGTGAAGAAATCTGCAATTTGTGATGAGGATGTAACGAACGGCAAAGTAATAGTACCATGCTGAAGATGGTGACGAGTGAGATGACAATCAATTTCAATATGTTTTGTCATTTCATGAAATATCGAATTATGGGCAATTTGAATGACGCTCTTATTATCGCAGTACATAGGAGTGGGATGACGAAGAAAAACACCTATATCAACAAGTAACCATCATAACCAAACGATCTCTGTGGTAGTAGAAGCCATAGCTCGGTACTCAGCTTCGGTAGAAGAACGAGAGACAACGGTTTGTTTCTTGCTCTTCCACGAGATAAGAGAATCCCCAAGGAAAACACAAAACTCGTAGTAGATTTACGATCTACCTGGGATCACTAGCCCAATCAAGATCTCGAGAAAGCACGTAACTCCAAAAGAGAAAGAGCGAAAATAAGAGACTACGAAATATGGTGCCTCTAAGGTATCGTAAGATACGAAGAACAACCGCCCAAAGATGCGGTCGTAGGAGAAGTAACAAATTGACTAACAATGTAAACAACATAAGCAATATACAAGGCGTGTAATAGTGAGATAAACCAAGTCGCCAACAATGGTACGATACAAAGTAGGATCGGCCAAAAGTGTGCCATCGGAAGAAGAATATCGAACATTAACTTCAATGGGAGAATCAATGATCTAGTGTTTCGGTGATGCGAGACCGCTCAAGAATATCGATTGTATACTTGGATGTGAGAGAAGATAACCTTTAGGTGACCAATCGACCTCAATACCTAAAAATATCGAAGATAACCCAAGTCTTTCATTTCAAAAAGAGAGGACAATTTTGACTTGCAAAGCGGGTAATACCATCAACATCACTACCCGTGATAATCATATCATCAACATATAAGGAGAGCACAATAATACCGGCCAAAGAGTTCTTGACAAAGAGAGCAGAATCGTGATCACTCTGATGAAATCCAAGAGAAATAAGGCAATCGAGAACTTCTCAAACCAAGCATGAGGTGCCTGTTTGAAACCAAGCATGAGGTGCCTGTTTGAGACCATACAAAGCTTTCTTAAGTTTACAAATCTCTCCTGGATTATGGGCCACACCAGGAGGTGGAACCATATAAACCTCTTCTTGAAGAATTCTATTCAAGAAGGCATTTTTAACATCCATCTGGGATATATGCCATTTTCGAGAAGATGCAACGGCAATAAGTGTACGAATTGTAGTCATCTTTGCAACAGGAGCAAAAGTTTCCTCATAATCCAAACCATATTGTTGAGAGAATCCTTTAGCAACCAATCGTGCCTTATACCACTCAATAGAACCATCAGACTTTGTTTTAATTTTAAATACCCAACGAGAACCAATTGCATTTTTACCTTGTGGTAGAGGTACCAAATCCCAAGTTTTTTGTTTTTGACAAAGGAGACAATTCTTGACCCATAGCTTTTTGCCAAAGAGGATCAAGAGTCATCTCTTTGTAAGAAGTGGCTTAGAGAGATTGTGAATAGATGACAAAAATGATGTAAACGATGGTGAATAAGAAGAATAGACAAAAACGGTAATTGAGTAGACTTACAAACCCGTGAAGGATAGCGAGGCGTAGGATCCACAATCTCGGGAGACGGAGAGATAGTCGTAGGAGGAGAGGGAGCAAGAGTATCGTTGAATCATCGCACCGAAGATCTGCGGAAAAATCATCAATATCACCAAAGAAAAGGATCAATATGGAAAAGATCATATTTAGACACATTGTGAGAGCTAGATGGAATGGTGAAAAGAGGAATATGCTCAAGAAAGAAAACATGACGTGACACATATAATTTTTGTGCAACGGGATCATAACAATGATACCCCTTTGACCATCCCCATGCTTTAAGAAAAACACATACAGCGAACGAGAAGACAATTTACTACGTTCAACGTGAGGCGAAGAACAAAACATGTAGAACCAAATACTCGAAGAAAGAGTAATCGGGAGCATAACCAAGTAATTTCTCAAATGGTGACACACCCGAGTTATGAGCGGTTGGGATCCTGTTGATTGAATAAACAAAGTAAAACGCCTTCCCCCGTAATTCACTAGGATGACAGATAATAAAAAGAGAACGGCGTTTCAATGATATGTCTATGTTTTCTTTCAAAGAACACACCATTTTGTTCAAGCGTGATCGGTACAAGAAGTTTGATATATAGTTCCATCTAAAGCAAGCAATTCACGAAAATTATTAGATGTATATTCCCACCCAAATCACACATGAAACACTTTATAAATGTTGAGAATTTGCATTTTAACAAGAACTCGAAAAGAGGTATAAATTCCCAAGAAATCAGAACGACGTTTCATCATATAAACCCAACAATAGCGTGTATGGTCATCAATGAAAGAAACATAAGACAGGGACCCTCCTTTTGTGGCAATTGGAGAAGGTCCCCAAACATCAGAATGAATCAAATCGAATGGTGCAGCTGAAATGGAGAAGCTTTTACTAAATGGCAATGCAGAAAACTTAGCAAGTTTACAACCACTACAACCAGAAATATCATGACTTTTCAAATTTCCTAACAATCCAGTGGATGCTAAGTACTTTAAATGAGAAAAAGATACATGACCCAAACGAGAATGCCATAAATAAAAATTAGACGAAGATGGACCCAAACGAAAAGAAGACAAATCAATAGTAGAAGCTGCGACATCTGGTACACGAAGTTCATCCAAAACATACAACCCTCCACTCCTACGGCCTGTCCCAATCAGTCTCTGGGAGTGAGGATCCTGCACATGACAAGAATCAGAAGAGAAAGTCACAGAATAACCAGAATCACATAGTTTACCAAATGAAACAAGATTTAAAGTAAGCTGGGGAATATGATAAATACTAGGTAGAGACACATGCGTAGAGTCAACAAAACCAACACCGCTAAGGGCATAGGTGTGCCATCGGCCGATCATAACAGACGTGGAGTTTGAAGGAGAAATAGAAATAAATGATTCTCGCATTAGGGGACATATGATAAGCTCCGAGTCTAATAACCAAATAGATGAAGATATACGAGAAGCTCGGAGTCGACAAACCTGCGGCGGACATAGCATGTGGTTGAAGGCTAAGATATTTTAGGCGCTCGTAGAGAGAATCTGCGAGTAGTAGACGGTGAGGCAACTCATTTGAAAGAGTCGGATGGTGGTACAAGCTGCGGCAAAGATATTATGCGGTGGAGGTGGTCAGGACCACGTTGAGAAGAGGCGAGGGTTCATAGGAGCACGCGGGGCTAGTCGACCCATCAACCGGGCACCGAGCCTTCTAATGTCTCGGAGTTCTACAAAAGCTACATTCATCCGGAGCAATGACCTTAGGATTTGGCTTATTCGAATACTTTTGGAATGGGCGATTTGGGAAACTAAGAGAGATGGCACAGGTGTGGGAATGATCCCTTTATCGATGCAGACTTGTGACGTGTTTCATCAGCAATTAATTCATTGACCACAAAATCAACAGTTGGAAGAGGACTACGGTGCAAATTATTTCCACGCGATGACTCAAAATCATCATGAAGAGCCATAAGAAACTGAACCAACCGTTGTTCATTACGTCGGGCAATATAAGGAGCAAATGCACTAAGCTCTGTTGATTCTGTCAAGAAACACAACTGATGAAAATCTTTACAATGCGGCATGGTGCCTTTGATCTTTGATTTAAACGTTTTCACGAGATTCAATTTAGATAGGGTAAATTCCATGTGGGTGTGTATGGCTTGGATCAAACACCCACAGATGTGGGCGTGTATGTGTGTGTTATGATCCAAGAGTTAGGGTGGCCACCCACTTGAATGGCATGGAATAAACCCATAAATAGGGTAAATTCCGGCAAATCAAAATGGTTCGCTTTTGTCACTTACAAAACAGTTGAAGAAGCCGAGAAGGCAAGGGAATGAATGCTAAGTTCCTTGACGGTTGGGTAATTTCTGTCGACCCGGCTAGGCCAAGGGAAACTCAGCCTCGGCAAGACCTACAATCTATAAACCCACTGTCTGCTGAGGCTGGATTCAGAACAAACAAAACTATTGGATGGAGTGGCTGATGCTTTTATTCAGGACGCTGGTACAATTCCAAATCTTAATCATACGGCTGCTAAAACAGAATGAATGGATAATGGACAATAATCGACACGAGGATAATAACACTGAACGCAGAGAATTATATTGAAGTACATCACACACAAAAATCCTAATCCATGATAACCATCTGATTTCACATGTCTCCTCGTCTGCAATTTACTCGATCAACGAGGTCTCACCACTAATTATTATTTGCGTAGGTGCGAATAAAAGAAAAGCATAATAAGAAAACACTCATCTGTATCATCATCATGTAGCCTCCGTAACTGGAAAGTGCAAATTTGTGACAGATTCCTTCAAAAAGCTACTTCCACAGAATGCATTGGGGCTCACAACATTGAAATCGACGCTGCCCACCTGAGGCTCGGAAACACCAACAACCACCACACTGTCATCCTGCAGAGGCTTCAACTTGGTGGTACCCCCGCCATTTTTCCGAGCTTGCTTCTTGTCTTTGCCCTTGCTGCCTCGAGAAGATTTGCCACCGCTCTTATGCTTGTTCTTCCCATGTTTTTTTCTGTCATTGCGATAACGTTGATTTTTGCTTGACGGAACATGTGATTCTGCTGTTGGAGTTGGATCGTAAACGTCAGGGGCCCAGGTCACTGACAACTGCTTAGGTGTTGTACCCTGCTTTTCACGGCTACCTTTCATGGCAGAAACAGGCTTCAAAGGAGTCTGAGTAGCATCAAAGAGTAAAAAGAATAACACAATTGTTAACAATATTTTACCGAGACCTAAGCCGTTATATTTTTATCTTATATTTAAAACTATCCGTACATCTGGAGCAGATTAGTCCAACATCCAGTGCTTGTCCACTACTAATAGGGGAGGAGGAGAAGGTAAGAAAGAACAAAACTGAACCATCAAAGTACAAATGAAATCACCATTCAAAAATTCATAAATAAGGCAAGAGCTACACTCACCTGCATCATCCAGAAGATTGTTTAGATGAAAACAAATCAACAATGCAGAAAAATACCTAGTTTGTAAAAACTATAACCAAAGATAAATACGAATTACGAACATATGAAATATATATGTACATATCCAGTCTTTTAAGACACATACAACTTCAGCCAGAGGCCCAGAACCTGAGAGAGAGAATAATACAGTCAAAGCAGATAGGATGAAAGCCTACTTTCCAGGATATTATTAATTAACATGCAATAGCAATGTAATTCCACTTATGCCCATTTAAACAGCTGACGGTAAATAGCCTGACAAGATTCCGCATATGACGTTTACTTGATAAGAAAAAAGATCCATTTCACACAGAGTTTTAACACAACGGAACAAACACTAACAAATGCTGTTAAGATGTTGAACAGAAACTTACAGGCTGCGATATGGATTGCGAATAGCATTGGTTGACAGATTCAATAGTAGACTCGTCTACTTCAGAAGTTTTATAGTCCTTGTGCCCTTTTTCCTCACCCAACAATCCATCAACAGAGGATTTGGGCTCAGCAAGAGCCGGGAATGTAACACGGTTGCTAAAGTAATTCTCAGACGCAGAATTACTGTTTTTTCTATTATCTGAATCTTTGCATTCATCTTGCCTCACAACATTGGATTTATTAATGTCCACAGGAGATAGATTGAAGCCACTAGTTGATATTTCAATGTCTTCAACACTTACAAATTCAGTCAAGCATATTTTGAGGTCATTCATAGAAAGATACCCGGAATGGTAGTTAGTTGAATTAATGAGATCCGTTGAAGACCCACTATCACTGCTTATATCTTGGGAAGCTGGTGTATTACTGGGTAGACAAACTTCCATCTACAACAGTGCCAACTAACAGAAGAGATGTGAAGACAAAATTAGATGTTGATTAATCACGGCACCATCGAAACAACGCCAAGCACAACAAATAGAATTCTAGTATTATCCAGGTTGGAGCTAACTGAAACAGTACCGGTTTTAAAAACAGAAGATCAATGCACGAATCTAGGTCAACATGTAAGTTGCGAGTAGGTGGTTAACTATTACTCGAAAGCCCATGTGTGTGCATGAGAGAGAGGAAGGGGGGGAAAGTTAAAATGCCAGGACATTTCGTTTAATGATAACAACGGAAACTCCATTATTAAGAAGCAACTCAGTCATTTATGCATTACCTCACTGCTCCACTAGTTTCATTCAATAACCATACACCCTCGACCTGATCATGCTGTTTGCACCCTCAAAAAAATAACAACTCAAAGTACATAAATGCAATGAACCTGAGATCACATATATGGTTAGCATATTCACTTTCAGAAAAACATCTTCTATTCCACTACTAAGATTCATCTCACTCATTCTTATATTTAAACTTTTTTAACTTAAAGTGACTTCGCAATTCAAATAACAAAAGTTATCATGTGCTGAGAAGAAATGTTCAAGACATCACAGAACACACAAAAAAAAAATCAAGTTAATGAGATAGCTATGGGACAAGTATTTAGACTTGCTGATCTAGGAGTGGTGACGATCAAACTATCTGACTCCATTGTGTTTTGCCGCTCACCAAATGCATAAAGCAAAAAAGAAACAAAACAATACAAGTAACAACATATCGACCCGCCTGCATTTCAAAACACTCAACAATGCCTATATTCCCTATAAAAAGAATAGAAAACAAAGACAGTGCAAAACTTAACATAAATATCATCTAGGAAAAATACCTTATATTGGTCCAATAGCTGCCGACACAAATCCCCGATAATTTGAAACCGAGATCCAATCAACGAAAATAGTCGAAAATCAGAAGATGATGAAATCGCGATAGCTCAGTTTCCAATCAAAATTAGCTCCACCGCCGAATATATCAGTATTATTACTTACAACACAATAACAACTCGTCGCAAATTGACAAAATCGCGAAAAGAACACTTAATTCGTGAAACCGGTACTAAAACAACTCAAAACACTTGGGGTAAAACGTTAACTACTAAGATTACCACGACGATCGCTTTTATGAAGATGTTTCAGGCGATGAAAAGACGAGCCGCCATAGAAGAAGGTCACGTGCGGGCGCGTGAGCAACAGCAAATCGCTAGAAGGCACCGAATGCATTATTCGATGCTCTTCGATTCACAAATTTCCTTTTATTATGGATTTTTTTTTTTAATCACGCCGTGCACAAAGCGTTCAAAAAATGGAGAGAACAAACAAACCGATTTGCCGAATGATTATTTGAGAGAATGGCGATTGGATCTGTAATCGGATCGGAAAGTTAACGGATGATCTGCATCGGAAATTGGAACCCTAGGATAAGCGTCAGATTCGTCGGATTGAAGAAGAAGATGAAGTATTGGATAATAGTAACGTTCTCATCTACCCAAAGGCCAAAACATTTATATATGATACAGATAATGGAATCTAAATGACAAAAATGTTTTTTTCAATTAAGTTTGACGACTTGAGAGATTTAATTCATACTTTTAAATTTTTTGAAATTAGTTCATTAAGTGGCGAAAATTCGGATTTTTAGTCAGTGACTGCAATAAAGATAGCAGAGTCACAATCCTATGTGGAATTTTTTTCTTTTTGTTTTTTTTTTCGCTCAAAATATGAATTGTTTTTGTTGATGTGGCGATTTTGGAGGAAAAATATTATTTTCAATGTAAATTAAGTAAAAATATAATATTCATTATGAATAAAATAAAAATAATTTGCGGAATATTTTTTTTTTTTTTATTAGTCGAAAAACACAAAATATTTTTTAAAAAAATTGATGAAAAATGAATAATGTTAATATAATTTAAATATTTTGATTTAATAAATATATTCAAAATATTTAAAATTTATTAACACTATTCTTATTTTTCAAGAATTTTTTAAAAAAGCTGTATAAAAACTTTGAATTATAAAAAAACAGTATAAAAAACTATGTAAATTTTAAAAACTGTACAAAAATTATTTAATTACAAAAAATCTGCATAAAAGATATTTAAATTTTAAAAAACTGTATAAAAACAATTTAATTATTTCTCTTTAATTGTAAATATAAAATGTTATTTATATAATTAAATAATTTATAATTTAAACATATGATATAAATAATTTTTTTATTTTATAATTTCGAATATATTTCTCCAATTAAAATATCTTAAATTTTATTAACATTATTTTTGTTTTTCATGGATTTTTTAAAATTATTTTTCCATTTTTCAAATTAACAAATAATTTAAATATTGACATTATTTTTGTATTTCATGGATTTTTTAAAATTATTTTTCCGTTTTTCAAATTAACAAATAATTTAAATATTAACATTATTTTTGTTTTTCATGGATTTTTTAAAATTATTTTTCATTTTTCAAATTAACAAATAATTTAAATATATTCTGTAAATTATTTTTATTTTATTCATAATGAATATTATATTTTTACTTAATTTACATTGAAAATAATATTTATTTCCCTCCAAAATTCCACATCAACAAAAACAATTCATATTTTGAGGCAAAAAAAAAAGCAAAAAGAAAAAAAAATTCCACATAGGATTGTGACCTGCTATTGCAGGTCACTGGACTAAAAATCCAAATTTTTGCCACTTAGTGGACTAATTTCAAAAAAATTTAAAAGTGTGGACTAAATCTCTCAAGTCGTCCACTTAGTGGACTAAAAAAACATTTTTGCCGAATCTAAATTTAAGCATCGGATTAATTGTAGGTTTTATCTGTTTACTGCTTAAATTACTATTCTATCCCCAATGGACAATGGTTCTCACTGATTTTTTCAGTTTCTAGCGATATTTTGCCGCGTTGTCTCTATTATTGCTCTCTATTTTCACTTCACTTGACAATTGATTTTTTTTTTTTTTTTTGAAGCATAATTGATATTTGAAGGACACTATCCTTTGATTGTTCACTTTTTATTTAATCTGTATTCACGAATCATAATATCATATCCTTTGATTATTCACTTCATATTTGGTGTCTTAACTAGCATTATAAATCATACATTGATTTACTCTTAATGGGGTGGCCAGTGTCCTACCGGCGTAAGGGGAGTTCTTGCATAGTTCGAGTATCTGATTGATTGGTTTGCAGACTATTACGTCAAGTCTGAGGGTTAATTTTAGTATATACACAAAAAATAGTATTTGTGGGTTCTCCATTATTATATATATACACATACATTAATTTAGAAATTTCCCAGACACTGATTAGTGATTAAATTAATTGTTACAAAAACTATAACAAATGAAAAAAAAATTACAAAGAAACTTGTCATTAAAAATATAAGTGTAGCCAAAGAAAGGCTAGCAAAGGATGATAAAGGAGATTTTATTGTTACCAGAACCATTACTTATCCAGGTTTTTATGAAGTGAGGGAAGCTGAAGCCTTGGGAGTTAGGGAAATTGTTTCGCAGAGGATCGAAATATGAAAGTATTGTAGAAGAATTTTGAGCTTTCATGTATGGTGAACCTACTATGTCGGTAGTGTTTGCTCGCCAAAATGGAAAATCAGAATATGAAAGTATTGTAGAAGAATGTTGAGTTTTCATGCATGGTAAACCTATTATGTCGGTAGTGTTTGCTCTCCAAAGTAATAATAGGATTGCTCATGAACTTGCAAACGAATCTTTGTCTTTTGATAGTCCATCAGTGTGGAGCTCTCCACCTCTTGCGTTGTAAACTCTTTGATTACAGATGTTTAGTATTAATAAATATTTCTTTTCAAGTCAAAAAAAAAAGGCAAACAAAGAAAGAAGTTATTGATTGTAATGAACTTAGTGAATAGTATACAAAGGAATGGATTAAAGACAATTACTTTGATTTGAATAAATACCAATAATTATTTATTAGTTTATTCTTTATACTAGTCATTTTAAGCCAATAACAAGTTTGGTTCATCTGACGGGCCACTAGTTAGGGAAGGTTCAAATTTCATAATTCAAAGTCCAAGTATTATTTTTTTCCAAGTACAGTTGAGAAGCGAATTGTGATTCATGAATTTCTATCTAATGGGGTAAAATCGTCTTGCTTGTTTATTTTATTATTTAAGTACAAAATAATTATTTGTATATTCATAATAATTAGTTATTGGGTCCAAATATTATCAATTGGTTCATGAGGCCAAGTCATTATTCTAAGCCAATTAGGCTTAAATGACCCACGAGGTCAATCGCTCATGAGGTCCAATATCTCAACTATATAGCCAATCTCTATTCATTTGTGAGTAAGCTAAAACTTGCAATTGGAATTTTGAGTTGAGAGACTTTACACAATGCACCTACAGGCTACAAGGGCGAATCTGGTAAATGAAATAGTTTTCGCCAAGACAAAGTCGACCAACAATTAAGTCGATCGTGGTCGTAGACTTGTGGTTCAGAGTTAGACATGACTGCAGGTCGTGAACCGGAGGTTCGCTGGTCAGAACCAGCGGTTCACGGTTCAAGAAAAAAAAAGGACCCTTAAACGGCTCACTACCGGGATGGTTAGGGTTGGTTCCGGATTTGGTTCGACCAATGGCTCCGGACCGACCACAGCCCCGGTATTCATAAAACGATGTAAACAACAAAACACATTGTGCCAATATATTTGTATTGTACTTTAGAAAATTAGCAACCAACATAGCAGCTAATAAATTTTGTGGTTTACCATCTTCAACTTAAGCCTATAACAAACTACCTAGTAATATATTGAAGCAATTTATAAGGTAGCATATGATATATCAATATTACACACAGCTCAAAACAAGATTGCACCATCACTCCCCTACCTCTGATGACCAAACTAACGCCTTAGGCTCTCCACAATATAGTTTGCATACAGGTCCCTGCAATAGAGTAGAAGAATGTGTTAAAAGAAAAAAGAAGCAATATCCCCTAAGGTTCGGGCTATTTACGAAAAACACCAGAGATGCTTCAAAATTAAAATTACAGAAAGCTCCCTCAGGTTTGATTTTGTTTTAAATTAAGGGGGTAACTATAATATTTCTAGAAATATTTTGGAGGGGCGGGGGTTGAAGTATTTTTTGCTTATCAACGGGGATAATGTAAAAGAGAATCAAACCTCAAGGGTTTATTTTTTCGCAATTTTTAAAAACCTCTTAGTTTTTTTGTAATTAGCCCGAACCTCAGTTTTTTTTTTTTTTTGGTAATTATCCGAAAAAATAAATTATGATATATTATGCTGTTTGCTTGTCTCCATGACATGTACACCCTGACAGACACAAAGCTTATGTTTACTGAGGAGCCAAAATATAGTATTTGATGTTGCAGGAAGTTTTAACAGAATACTTCATTATGTTATTCAAACAGAAGAAATCACTTACATTGACCGCTGGATTGCTTCATAAGCCTTTGTGGGTGGAAGAAAGTCATCAACTGCAACCTCCTTATTCTCATTTTTCTTGTCTGTTTGATCGGTAGAGTAACAATGTACAAAATCCAGTAGACGAAAAAAAGAAACGTAAGTCAAATTCCAGTGTAGGAACATTTGGGCAAGCATAAAAAAGAATAAGGGTCAAAGACTTTTACAGTCTTCAAAAAAACGGCGGATTTCAGCCAATCGATGGGGTGGAAGCTCTTTAATGTCTGTATAGTTGCGATATTCAGGATCATCAGCACAGACAGCAATTATCTTGTCATCTTTCTCTCCCTGTTGCCGAAAACAAGTCAACTATTTTTCCCCAAAATTGTGGGATGAAAGAGATGAAAATGTAATGTATCTGTACCTGATCAATCATGGGCATGAGGCCTATTGCTTTAGCCCTGAGAAAGCAGCCAGGAAGTACTGGTTCCTGTTTATATTTGAGGAGATAGTTAGCCGAAGAAAATAAATGCCCAAAAAAATGTTTGTAGAAGCCTAAAACATCATATTGGCAAAAGGTACAGACCGAAGCAATAGAGAGCCATGGTCTCAAATTTATTAGCCCTTCAAATATCCGCGAATATCTAATATTAGTTAATGGATGCATCACATAATATGAATTGGGCACAACATCAAAGATTAACTGAAAAAGGCTGATGCATTCCTACTTCTCATCAGTATCAATCGAAGAAAAAACTCGAGATATCTTATATATTAAAAGGCCTTATTCTTTCATTTTTCTCCAAGGAAAAGACCCAAGGTTTTCTATATATGTAATTAAGTGACATGCACACATTTTAGCTATATTAGCCAATGGATACTAAAGGTTTAACATCTAGTGTTTGAATTTGTTAGAAAATTGCAGGCAGAAAATCGTACCTGCATAATCACCAACACATCCATTGGGTCATTGTCTTCACAGAGAGTACGAGGGATGAAGCCATAATTATGGGGGTACACAACCGATGAGTAAAGAACACGATCAACCTGCATGTGCAACAATAATTTAGTATACCATAATTAACCAACATAAATTTCTTAGAAGTCAATAAGTTGATTACCTTGATTAGACCAGTTTTCTTGTCAAGTTCATATTTCACCTTACCTCCCTTACTTATTTCAACCACCTGCAGATATTAAGCTAGTTGGTTTGAGAAGCTCCATAAATAAAGCAAACAAAATATTCCAACAATCATGGGAGAAGAAAGAAATCAGTCCTTAAGCTACACAGCATGAACAGAAGGAATCATCAAATGACAGCATAAAAACAACTGGCTCATGTATATGTTCATATGGACAAATTGAGTTGAGCAGACTTTTCCATACTGTGGATCATAATCTACTTCATAGTAAACAAAGATGACAATTTTGTTCAGGTGAATCTCTATCTGATGTATGCATTAACACTCAATGGTGGAATGATTCAATGCAAACCAGTTTGAAGAGTTTGGTGAGATGCCAAAAAAGTATGTATAAACTGTTGGTATGCCAAAAAAGGGCTTATGGATAAGAAGTTGACTGAGAAAGAAAAACGAAGACTTTACAAACAGTTATGGACAATTGGCAAATCAAAACTCGAAACACAAAATTGGATACATTGTCAAATGAGTGTTTTGAGTCAACTTACTATGTTCTGATACAGTCTCATGTACTTTCTCAAAAAAAAGGGGGGGAAACAAACAGCCTCATGTAAACTGAGACGTCAGTTCAATGCAATGTACCAAAATGTATCATTTGTGATGGAAAAACACAGTTACTCAGGTTACAAATAAAATATAGACAAACTTTCACTTCAGTATTCAATTTAACATCTGAAATCAACGCTAAATTTTAACTAGTATGAGAAAATGCTAACTAAAGTAAAATCTCCTTACACAATTGAAGATTATTGGAGCTCCAGGTCCTGCATTGGACAAATAGAAAGACAAATATTCAAATGCCAGTATGCTATTAGATATTTGAACATGAAGTAGTAAAGACACACACCTATCTCAAGATCATGCCAAGGGTGAGCAGCAACAGTTTTCGTGTTCATGGAAGATAGTATCCTTTCATTAAGAGGCGGATGTGATGACTTCTCAACTCCAGAGGATTTGTTTGGTGTCTCAACAGGTGTTGCCATAACTGCAGGCAGCATATCACGACAGCAACAAAGATAAACTTTCTCACACTATTACTAGATAAAAATGATGCTATAATGTAAGATTTATACATAGGGATAATTATAAAAACACCCCTGAGGTTTGGGCTAATTACAAAAAAACCGGGAGATTTTTGAAAATTACAAAAAAAACCCTTAAGTTTGATTATATCTTACATTTTTCCCTTCAAAAGCGAAAAATATTTCAAAAAACCCCCTGACGATTGTAGTAATATTACAGTTAACCCCTTAAATTTAAGGTTGAATCAAACATAAGAGGGTATTTTGTAATTTTGAAACATCTCTGGGTTTTTTTGTAATATGCCCAAACCTCAGGGGTGTTTTTGTAATTATCCCTTATATATTGGAAACTAAAAAATGACAAACTTATGAAATTGATATAGGTCGAAAACTTAAGAATTGTTTACTTTTCAGGAGACTTCATGCATACAGGAATTTGTAAATATAATAAAAAAGAACATACAAAATCCTTTATCTAATAACCAACAATCCATTAATTTGACATATCTACAAAACAAGCTATCAACTGTAACATTTACAAATAAAAGTGAACTTTGAAAGAAGACACAAAAAGATACCAAAATCATTGCGAATAAAAAATACCAGAAGTAAACTATCATGCTAGCACAATAGAAGGTTTCACAGGTCCCTCATACCACCACATCAAAGTGGTAGTGTGTGTTAATGAACCCTCACAAAAGTTTCTACTAATTCAATATGCATTTATCAATGTAGCCTTTTCAGCTGTTCTCACGGATAAATGTACATAGTTTAAGAACTGAGGTACCGAAAATTCCCAACGCAAAAGCTTAGAATAAGATAAACACATACCAACTTCGTTACTATAAAAGACAAAGGAGCCACACATGTAGGCTTGATGATGTCTTTACTACATGCACACAAAATGTACATAAACAAAAAAACGACAGAATCTCATATTCTCATTGGTAAAAAAGGATGCTATATTGCTATATACAAATTTCTGATATGAATATCATCGAACCAGGCACAAACTTCACAAATTCAATTTGTTAATGAATTTATAATTTAAACCACCCAGACAGACAGACTATACAAAAACACAGAAAACACTAAGACAAATGACTAATCAACCAAATAGAGCATACGGCAGCATCAAACTATCAATGAGGTTGCACTCAAGTATCAATCGACTCCATCAAACGCATAGACTATCAGAAACCAACAGCAACATCAATCAACACGAAAACATTAAAAAAAGAACAAAAATGCACCCATAATTTTCAAATCACAACAAACGGTTGATATTGAGCTAACCGATGCAAAAGAGATTCTATCTTGAGCGATCTATGCCATAAGTGCATCAAAATCAACTAAACATGTTCATATCCGTATAATACAATCATGCATATCATATAACCAGAACAAAAACAAAAGAGCCACAAATATAAGACGAATACCCCATAAAATGCCCCCGATCCCAAAAATACAACAAAAATAACAAAATGAAGCCACCGCGAACCTGAAACGACCGCCTGAGGCAAAAAATAGAGCTCAAAAAGCGCCTGTAAGAAAATGAAAAAGCTCAGATCTCGAAATGGAAGTGTGTTTAGATACTTATAGAGGAAGTAAAGAGTTTTAGAGAGATACAAACCCTAGAGAGATAAAAGGAGTTGAGTATACGAGAGCTTTCAGTCTGAGCTAGTGGTGGTACGTTACGTTTTCGCGCTCTGTTTCGTACTTTTGCCAACCAAAGACGAGCATAATAAGCAAAGGAAAGTAAAAGCAAATTCACCCGTTTTTCATCTTTTTCTTTTATATTTCTTTTTTATTAAATAATAAATTTGGCATATGGAATGAGAAGATTCTCTGTGGTGGAATATAACATAGCGGGCCGGGAGACACGCGGCATGTGGTGATTGGTTCTGTTAGGCAATGGTGGGATCTATTTCGACTGGACTGGGCAGGGATTGAAATACAAGTGATGATGAATCAGAGTGGGCTTTCCTTTGAAATGTTGGGCCGAATAGGCCCAATTTATGGGGTCACATAGGTCCAAGGAAAAAGATTAAAAGAATATATTATCAGGTTACTACTCTATACTCAATTTGAGATCGATCGTTAAAAGCTCGTTTGAGCTCGGTTTTTAACATAACAAATCAAGCTTAAACATATTTTTTCGTTCGATAAGATGTAAAACTTGGCTTAAGCTCGACTCGATTAGTAAAAAAATAATAAAATATGTGAAAAAATATCAAATTACTCGAGCTCAATTCGTGTTCGACTCGACTAAAGCTCGTTCGAGCACGATTTTATTAATAATCAAACCAAACTTAAACACAATATTTGATAAAATTCAAACAAACTTGAACAATACTATTCGGCTCGACTCGACTCATTAACACCCCTAATAAATAGGTCTAATCTACATCCAATGTGATTTTGTAATATTTTCTTCGTGGCAGTGCTAAATGTTCGGTCTGCATAAACATAATTTGCTGTTAAAATGTTATATTCTGCGAATTATTCCTAATTCCCCTTGCCATCATTTGCATGGTCTCAACTCTCATATAATCCTTCATATTGTCCCAACTTTTTTTTTTTTTTTGAAGCAAAAGGGAAATTTTATTGATAGCACAAATCATCGATAATAAAATTCACAATATAAAGAGGTGGAAAACTCCACACTGATGGACTATCAAAAGAAAAAGCTTCCTTTGCTAGTGCATGAGCAACCTTATTGCCGTTTCTTCGAACAAACGTCACCGAAAAGGCGGGTTCACTTTGAAGTAGCAAACGACATTCCTTCAGGATACTGTCGTATTCAGAAATCCCCATCTCCATACTCACTAACCCATCCACCACGTATTTCACATCCGTCTCCACAATCAAAGATTGAAAGCCCAAACTTTTTGTCCACGACAATACTTCCCTAACACCAATGGCTTCCGCTTCCCGAACTGAGTATATGCCCGGAAACACAACTGATCTAGCAACAACAAATTCACCATTGTCATCCCTCACTACCATTGCAATACTAGTAGCATGTGCATTCATTGAAAGCGAAGCATCCACGTTGCATTTAAAGGTAGGAAACTGAGGTCTGGTCCAAGCCCCCGCCTGCTGTCGAATTCTGCTATCTGTCGAGCTCGATACAGCTGCTCCATTTGTTGCACACCATTCCGTGAGCACAACAACAGCAACCTTTACAGCCCCCTCAGCAGAGTTGTGATTTTTATTCCACAATTCATCATTTTTTTCCTTCCACAAACTCCATATCAGCATAAGAGCCTTTGCACCTGTCCATTGGTCATGGAAATTGAGCACATTGCACACAAATTTTTAAGTGATTCAGCACCCATACTCCATGAATCTTTCAACTCTGTTAGCCCTGCCTTCTCCCAGCATAATATACTAAACTTACATTGTAAGAAAATGTGCCAACCTGTTTCAAAATCCACATTACACAGCACACAACTACAATCCACATCTATATGTTTTCTTGACAGATTACTAAGAAACTTGAGAAATTTTCCTCCATCTAGGATATTAATGAAAAATACCCCTAAAATAATAAAACTTGATTTATGTCGCACTCATGTTGTCCATCTCACTGCCAAAATTTGTCCAAAGAAAAACGATTCGCAAATGTTTAGCCCATTTCAATAACGATTACAACTACATCAATACTATATACTAAAAGAAAAAATAAAATTGGCACATGCCATCACTTCATTAATTTTGACACGTGTCAACTCCCTCATTCACCTAAATCCACGTGTCTACTTTATAGTTATCCACGTGGAATTCTTATCTACAAAGTAAAGGTGTTAAAAGATTATAAATTTAAAAGATAATAACAAATTTACGAAATAAGAAGTAATTTAAATATCAATAACTTATCTACATTATTATTTAAAAATATTATCTTTCAAAAATATATTTGGTGTATATGCACCTTTTAATTTCTGATTTATGCTAACTCCAACGTATATTTCAAAATACTCTTATTGAATCCAATTTTGACCCACTAACCAATTATATTCAGTTATTCACAATTAATTAAATAATTCAAATGAAATTACAATCAAACTAAATAAGCCCATCTACCCTATATGCTAAAAGAAAAAAACAAAGTTGACACATGTCATCATCTTATTAATTTCGGATATTTGCCAACTTCTCATCCTCTCAGTTCCACATGGCGACTTTACATTTATCTATGCGACAATCGTGTGTGCATAATTAAACAATAACAAATGTAATAAAGATTATAAAAGATGAAATATAATCCCAAAAATAAAGGATTTGCTCATAATTAGTTTGAAAAAGTCTATGCTAATCAAAGGTTTTAAATTTGTGATACTAAAATTTTATCTTTGGATAAATCACGTGTAATACACGGGTGTTATTCTAGTACTCATTCTATATACTATATCTAGTAATGTACGAATTATACGACTCTAAAAATCCTAAAGATTTGGCAAATTTACCATTTTCAAATAAAATGCAAACTCAAATTCAATGAAATATAATGAACATCACCAAAACTAACATTTATCCATAGTTTCAGTCGAAGCTTGTTTTTCGCCTCACATACTACAATTTACGCCTCCAAAGTTTTTCTTTTTGTGATTTGATGTTGTTACTAGGGTTTTGTGGGGAAATTTTCTATTTGTTTTTCTGCTTTTCGCCTATGTTTCTCGCCTTTTTCATCGTGGTCTGAATATATGAGGAAATATTAGTTTTGATAGTATTCATTATATTTAGCTGAATTTGAATTTGCATCTTATTTTAAAATGGTAATTTGACCGAGTTTTTATGATTGTTATAACGAGTATAAGTTGACATTGTTAGATACAGTATTAATGATTATTTTTTTGCAGCTCACTCCAAGTTAAGGAATCTGATAAGTCGGTCCAACTTATTCTTTAGAGCTGATATAATCTTCGGATGGAAACTAGTCTGCAACACAAAGAACAAGATTAGGGGATCTCTGGAGTGGTCCCAGTGAAACCCCCGGACGCTCAAGTCAGTGACTGAAGGAGAAAAATCCAGAGTGTGTGACTAGAATTTGCAGTCAATAATTGAACTTCTTTCAAATGAGCTGGAAGGACCTTTATATACCTGGGTTGGCGGACCTCATGAGCCGTGTAGGATAAAGTGGTTTGTGGATCAAATAAATTTGTATGTACCCAACAATAATGAATAATATTAGGTAATTAAGAAGATTAAATAATGCATAATAATAACTATGAAATGACTTTTCTACCCACAACAAGTATGAATAATGCGTATGTAATTGTAATTGTTCTTGAAATTGGCAAAAAAATTTGCGAATTCGATTTTTTCTTCAAACAGAATTTGGTGGTGGGCAGTAGGGGCATAGGTGCATAAATCAAATTTCAATACTTTGGGTGTATTTTTTATTAATACCCGAGGTGGAGGGGCAATTTCTCAAATTTTCCCAATTATTGCCCCTTTATCATTTATTTCTCTATTCATTTTTTCAAAAATAATAGAAAATAAAAAGAAAATACAAAATTCAACGACCCACCGCTGCTGACGTCCACAGGTGCTTCCCTCCTCTTTTTTTCATCATTCCTCATTTATTAGATCCCTCTTTTCTTCTCTTCCATGCGATCTGGTATTTTACTTTCTAAATTTTTCTTTCTCCTTTTTAAATTATATTTCAAATTTCAAATTCCTGATTCATTTCATTTGTTCATTATTTGAATTATAATATAAACAAGCAAGCGACATTGTTGTTGTTGTTGTTGTTGCTGCTAGGGTTTGCTTTGAGGAGCGAAAATTGAAATAACAACAAGAAAACAAAGCAAATCAGATGGCCGCTCCTCCCGCCAGAGCTCGAGCCGATTACGATTATCTCATCAAACTCCTTTTGATCGGCGACAGCGGTGCGTGTTTTTCAAACAATTGCGTCCATTTTGTTTTTACAGATTTTTTGGTTGATGTTTTTCGCCTTTAGGCTTTGGATATGTAATATGTGAATCAGCTTATGTATTTTGGCAAGGCATCAGCTGCATTTGATGCGAAAATGCTTATAGTGCCTCATTATGGTTTTGATTATCGTTTTGGGGGTTATTAATGATTTTTGTTTGTTCATTCGATGGGGGCTTTTCTGTGGCGGGGAATTAAGTTTTATATGGTTTACCGACAAATGTTGTATGCAGCTATTTATCTTCATTTATGAATATATATTGTCTTTTTCGTTATCAGTTCTGATTGGTAAGATGATAATGAAAATGAACGCTCCATATGATTTTATAATGTGTTTTTCAGAACCCTATTCTGATTAGTTAGATGATAGTACAAAGGAAATAAATACGCCATGTGATTTTATGGTGTAATAAGCTTGTGCTGTGTGCCTGTGTCCTAGATTCTCCTGGATTCAAAATTCAAATGCATGTGTTTGCAGGCACGTGTGACTATGTGATAAACTTTGAATAATTAAATATGGGGAATCAATTGAGAAAGTGTGGTTTTGCTGAGGAACAAGTTGAATAACTAAGAATTTCAGATGGCTTTTCAGTCCACGAGAGTTTTGAGAAAGAATATTACTAGAATTTGAGTCAATGAGAGTAGCTAGCTATGCAAAAGTAACTGTAGCACAAGTTACTGATGCTCCATATCGTCTGGGGTTCATATGCTAGGCTCTGCTTTGGATAATATGGTTCAAATGAATTGATGAGGCTATGACTTAATAATCTGATCTATTTGTTAACTCAGAAATGAATAAAACCTGTATCGTTATGGGTAATCAAAGTTTTACGCTGTCAATGTAGCTGGCGTTGATTGACCTTCTGATGAACCTTAGACGCAGCAGGTATGTTTAGTTAGTAATTGGGATTTTTTGGGGGAGTTATCTGGTGAGAGAGGGATTGATGTGATGTATTCAGAAATGTGTCTATTATTAAGAGAAGTGGAGTTTATCTTTGGCTGGATGTGTATTCTTTTTGTGCATATGCTATACAACTTATTTTATTTCAGCTCTACTCTTGATAGATTGTCTTGTATTTGTTTGAAATTGTCATTTGGCATAACTGGGGTTGAAGTTATCATTATTTTTTATTTTTTCTTCAGGTGTGGGTAAGAGTTGCCTTCTTTTACGATTTTCCGATGGTTCTTTCACCACCAGTTTCATTACTACCATTGGGTTGGTTACCTTCAATTATAGAGAGCTTACTCCAGTTAGGGTTTTCAACATTGTTCGACTTGCCTTATTTGATACTGTTTTCATGTAGGATTGATTTCAAGATAAGGACTATAGAGCTCGATGGGAAAAGAATTAAACTGCAAATTTGGGATACTGCTGGACAAGAGCGATTCCGAACCATCACAACTGGTATGCATTTGACTGATGCTGGAAATCTGCTCCCTTTTTCCTTTTGCTTTTCTGGATGTAAGATAGATCAGTGCTCAATTTTTTGTTGCAGTTTATTTCTCCCATAAAAATGTTACATGTTCCACGCAAGTTCCATGTAGCAGTTTTAAAAAGTCTAGGTGACACTTGGCTTCGTATAGAGCAAAGAGAGGAGTTTTTATGTGATGAGTTACAGGGTGTTATATATTTATATATAAAACAGTACCACCGGATAAGAATATTTGGTGCTTAGAAGTCTTTCGGGCCTATTTGTTAAGATGACTATCTTGTACACTGGAAGAAATGCTGATTTCAAAAGCATGTATTTGTTGTGTTTGGTAAAATATTATTGACGAGTTGTACATGCAGTTCGATAGACTGAAAAGTTCACATGTTATTCTCATGCGTTGTTCTAATATCCTTTAAAAGTATTTCGCAGTATTAACATTATGATAGTGCAGCACCATTGTGTTACTAGTCTTATATGAGTACGGTACTTCTTTTACACATCTTTATCCTCTATGCTCCAGAAAACTGAAGCCGTGTACTCTCTCTTCCTTCCCTCCTCTGCTCCTTCATGTTCCCTTCTGTTTGTCCCAATCCTCCTCCTCGCTTTTCTTTTTAATTTTTCCTCCTTACCATTGTTTTAAGTTTTATTTAGGGTTGTGGTTGTTGGTGAGTACAATACAATGCCAATTATAGTGGTGGGGGTGCCACATGGTAAGGATGGTGGAAAATAAGGTGAGGGGTGATGGGGGGAGCAATTTTGTGAGAGGGTTGTGATAGTGGATTGATGGTGGGAACTTATGGTGAGAACTGTATGGATTAATTTCTGCATACATCAGAGTATATCTTCTATATTTAGGCATCTGTGGAAAGATTTGTGAAATCCTAAAGAGAGATTTCCTTACCACTGGTTCTGTTTGCTCGAGGTCCATAGCTTGGATTTTCTGATCATTTGATCAACACAAATGTGGATAAGTTCTTTTGTGGATGTTTATTGTACATTACATTATCTTCGTCTTCTCTGTCTTTCTAGCCTTTAAATAATCCCAAAATCATCTTTCTTGAATTGTGGCTATTTGCTTAAGTAACTATTTATTTTTGCAGCTTACTACCGGGGAGCCATGGGTATATTGCTGGTGTACGATGTGACTGACGAGTCATCTTTCAACAGTAATTTCTCTTGATTCTTATTTAATTGTCCTGATCAAGCATGAGAAATATATTTTAATTGTCTGAAACTTTTGCATTCATGTTCTCTTTTACGTTTAATTATGTTTTCCATATGTATCAATCACCTTTATCATTGTACAGTATTTCCTCGTTTGTCAACATTGATTTATTCTTTTTGTAGACATTCGGAATTGGATCAGGAACATTGAACAGCATGCATCTGACAATGTCAACAAGATATTGGTTGGCAACAAGGCCGACATGGATGAAAGCAAAAGGGTACGCTCTCTCTGCCACCCCCCCTCCCCCACACAAACAACCACCCCCAAAAAGGAAGAGGGACAAAAGGCACATGCGTGTACATATTTTGAAATTTTAGAGAATCAAAATTGCAAGTGAATAATGTTGGAACCCCATCTATGTCCACTGCTAGCGTGATTATCCTGACATGTTTACTATCATCTTCTAATGTTTACACCTCTCTCTAATCGAGCTGGTTTTTTGCATAATAATCAAATGCAAAATTGCTCAAACATCTGTAGGCATTCACGCCTCTCTCTAGTTCTATCTTGTTCTTTTGCATAATAATCTGACACAAATTATATCTGCAGGCCGTCCCTACGTCTAAGGGTCAAGCACTCGCTGATGAATATGGAATCAAATTCTTTGAGACAGTAAGTATCACCTGTTACTCATTGTGGATTTTCACACCAAATGATTCAGTCTAAATAACATTGTGTTAAACAGAGTGCCAAGACAAACATGAACGTGGAGGAGGTTTTCTTCTCAATAGCCAGGGACATAAAGCAAAGACTTGCTGAAACTGACTCGAGGGCCGAGGTATTAATTTTTAGTTTACACCTGTGTGTTTTATCTATTTGGGATAATTACTAGTTGTCTTTCATATTTACAAATACCTAGCTATCAAATTTACAAACCTCTGTGGGGTGTTTGTAACACCTTAAGGGGATATTTGTAATTTTGAAAGATAATTAGAGTTTTTTGTATTTTGATTAAATTAAACCTCAAGGGTGGTATTTGTAATTACCGCTATCTATTTCTCTATATGTTGTACAATATCAAGATTATTATTACCAATGTATTGGATGAATGCAGCCTCAAACCATAAGGATTAGCCAACCAGACCAGACAGCAGGGGCTGCCCAAGCTGCTCAAAAATCAGCTTGCTGTGGTTCTTGATTAAACCCACGGACCGATGATAGGATGGCCAGATTACATCCCCCTTAAACTGACCATTTTGACGAGAAAAAATTAGTCTCTTTGTTATGACAATATTACCATGTTGCTTGTATTGTTTACCCGTCTAATTATTTTTAGAAGCTACAAAATTGTGCTACATTAAAAGATCTTTTATTGACTGAATTGATCGATATATAAGTATTTGTTATGAACTGTAGTGGGTTATATCTCTAGTTTTCTGGTTTGAACAAAGTTTAATTCATTTCTTTGTTATTTGATTTGTAAAAATGAGATTGGTGGTTAATCTAGACGATGGCTTGGTAATTGGTTGACTGATCTTCAAGTGTCAAATGATATCCATCTATGGGTGTCTATGGTTATGCTCTTGCTTTCAATTCACCAATAATTGTTTGCTTATTTGGTGAGCGAGCTCGAAATCAGGCTAAAGACAATCGTGTTTGTTAAAAATCAAATACAAGTGGAGTCGGAATGGTTTGGGTTAAGAAGGGGGTTTAGTTTCAATTTTTTGATGTAGAGTTACATAATGGCCGTGCCAACTGCCAAGCCAGACCGAGTCCAGTTGCATTACTTGGTGCAAGTACTGGGCTTGCTTTGGTAATAGCCCATGTTAAAAGCTAGATGTTTTTTAAAATTGAAAAAACCTTTGAGGTTTTATTTTGTTTTATATTTTTTCGCTTTATGAGTAAAAAATTATTTCAAAAATTTCCCAATATTTACAGAGATATTATAGTTACATTTTTAAATTTAAGATAAAGTCAACTGTATTAATCTAAAGGATATTTTGTAATTTTAAAACATATTTGTATTTTTTGCAATTAGCTCAAAAAATCTAGGGAGTTTTTTTGTAATTATCCCTAATTTTTATTTATTTGTTCAACTCCTATGCTTGTCATTACTAACTACCGCCGCAAAAAAGGCCACCGAAAACCTACTACAAGTCTACAACTATGACTCATTTCAATGAACTCTTCAACTATCATGCACAAAAAGTCGTTCCAAGTGATTGTTCTATGTTGGACTCTCTTCCTTTATCCAGATGCACATTGTAGATTGAAGACCTTAATATTTATTGTTCCACCATTGTGTCCCGAGTAGTCGAAACCTTTACCTCTCCAAGGAGGGTTAAGAGTTACCTCATCTTGACATTTATCGTTTAATAGCAATAGGGGTGGACAAATCACATTATGCAAGTGGCGGTGGGCAATTTTTGTTATTTCGCATTCTTGAAACAAGAAAAAGAGAAAGAGAAATGAAAGAAAGGCGGTGCGTTAGGTTGGCGTGGATGAGCAAACAGATATACATTATAGAGAGCGTATAGTGTTTAGCTTTTAGGTAAGTGGTGGAAAAAAAGCAGGCGAGGGGTGGGTGGGGGTAGGGTGGTGCCCCGGTGGTGGTAGTAGTAGTCTAGTGGGGTTCACTGCGCAGTGCGCATACACCGCTGCGCATGCTAGCATCGTCACCCTCCACCTCATCCCTCAGTCATCATCGCCATCATCCAATTCCACCCACCCAATCGGTGCCCAATCTCTTTTGCTTACAACAATTAATTCAATGCCTACTCTGCCTCATCATTCCAACCACCCTGCAGCAACCCCCACCACCCCACCCCGCTGCTATCGTGCGCCTCATGACCATAGCAACCCATTCCCATCCACTAGATAACAACGCCCACTCTCCTCCACCCTTTATTTCCTCCCATCTTCTTATCCCTTTTCTCTTGCATATGTCGTGTGTTTCTTGTGCAGTTCCGCCTTGCTAACGTGCGCCATCTCCGGTGAAAAGCCCATAGCCATCCGAGTACGATTTTTTTTCCATCAGTGGCACAATCCCAACCTGATCCGTAAAATATATTGTTTTAGGCCAATTTGCTAACTTGCGCCTGAGTAAGCTAATCGCAGCCTCGAAATTCGGACGCGAATCGATCTCGAATCGATCGTCGCCGACTAGTTTGTTGAATTGTGCAGCTTCCTTTTGATCATAACCACATGTCTTCGGTCACAACCGCTGTAGCTGCCGCCGGCGATGAAGTCACGGTGGCCGACAAGGTCGAAAAGCCTCCACGGAGATTCCCGCCGCCGTGCTGGACACAAGAAGAGACCTTAGTTCTGATCGACGCCTACCGAGAGCGGTGGTACGCCCTCCGCCGTGGTTACCTCCGGACGGCAGATTGGGACGCGGTAGCTGAGGCGGTGGCTAGTCGCTGTCCGGGAGCCTCACCGGCGAAGACCTCCGCGCAGTGCCGCCACAAGATGGAGAAACTCCGCCAGCGCTACCGTGCCGAGAAGCAGCGCGCTCTCTCCTTCCCCCACCCCGCCGGACGCTACTTCTCGTCGTGGTTTTTCTTCGAAAACATGGAAGCTATGGAGAATGGAACCACACCTCCGACGTCCGTTCAAAAACCTGATAATTCAGATGATGGATCTCGCTTGAAAACGTTTCTCGATCAGAATGTATTGAAATTAAAGCTCAAGGCGAAGAATAATCCGGAATCGAGTCTAGATTTAGAATACGATCACGGTGTCCAAGCTAGGAGACTCAATTCTGGAACTAAAATTCCAATTCAGTATTCTTCTTACCTGGATATGGAAGCTGCTGAAAAAGACGAAGAGGATATTCCTCAAGATGACGATCTTATAAATCGCGGAAGGAGAAATCAACCGATGAATGCAATTCCAGTACCTCCGTTGAAATCTAAATCGAAAAAATCTGGCAAAATGTTCAACAACGGCGCTTTTGCCCCAAATATGCTTCCTCCAGGATCAAGGACCAAAAATTTCGGAAAATCCGATCCAAGTATCGATTTCGATTACAATCGAAGGGTAAGCAACGATAATAGCAACAGATCCGAAGCTCATCATCAAGGTATTACAGCGAATTATTGGACAAGCTCAAAAAACCCCAATTCTGATTCCGGAGCTTCGATCCACGGATCGAAGAGGGGGAGAAACGCAGTGGAGGAGATTGTGACCTCGATTAAACTGTTGGGCGAAGGATTTGTGAAAATGGAGAAAGAGAAGATGGAAATGGCTCGAGAAATGGAGGCGATGCGAATGGAAATGGAGATGAAGCGAAATCAAATGCTTTTGGAATCGCAGAAACAGATTGTGGATGCTTTTCTGAAAGGGCTTTTCGAGATTAAGAAGAAGAAGAAAGTGAAATCTGGTGTTGCAGCAGATTTAGCTGAACCCTAGTTTGGAAATTTGAGGTTTTTTTTTTTTTTTGGGTTTTATGTTTATATGTTTAAATTTATGCTTAAATTTGTTAGTTAGAGGTTGAGTAGTGAGATTATATGTGGGGTTGCTTCAGATTACGCAGTGTTTAGGTTAAAATGTAGTGTTGGATCTTAAATTGTAATAATTGTGATATGGCAATTGGCAAATAAAGGAGAAGCATAGGAGAATTTCGTTTATTGTTTGCCATCAAAATTGTAAGCATAAATTCTTGTGTGAGGCGGTTTCACGTCTATAATTGATAAGATGGATCCTATATTTAAATAGAATTTCGATTTAAATTCATACCCATGAAAATAATTTATATTTTTGTATGTGTTCAGGATCTGTCTCATTAACTTAGATTAATTAGACAGTCTCACATAAGACTTTATCTTTAGCGAGTGTGACTAGAATTCACTAAATGTAGGTACAATTCTTTGGAGGTTCAGGTCAAATTCAGGTCGAACACGGTTAACACGAAAAAGA
The DNA here is from genome assembly GCA_016081115.2 of Rehmannia glutinosa. Lineage (NCBI taxonomy): Eukaryota > Viridiplantae > Streptophyta > Magnoliopsida > Lamiales > Orobanchaceae > Rehmannia > Rehmannia glutinosa. The sequence goes on along the minus strand of CM071931.1, from coordinate 81,142,345 downwards.
AGATAGGTTAGCTCAAGCCAACCCGCGTGTCAACACAATTAATATATTCTACCCTAATTGTATATTGACATGTTATTTTCGTGATTTTTTAGTTGGTTATATTACGTCGGACGAATTATTAAATTCATTTTTTTAATAATTTAATATATTTTTATTTGTAATTTTCAGTTTTTCTCTAATTTTTCTCCTTGCCAACTTTAATGATATTGGTTTTTCGTGTGGGATTACTCATGTCATAATCAGCTTGTGTTTGTGTTATGTATTTTGACACGAATAATTAAATGTGTCATTTTCGTGTTTGTATCAAATATATAATACGCGTGTCAGAATATGACCCGCGAATACGAAGCTGAGACCCCAAGTTGGATCACTTCAGTGCTACTTGCTTTGAGTGTTTTGAAAATACCCACAACTTCTTCTTGCTAATGTAAAATACTTTTTTTTTTCTCTCAATTAGGACATTTTGTCCACAGTTTTAAAATGATTCTATTGTTTTCTATGTATATTAAATCTCATTTTTTGTTCCTTTTAACTTTTAAAAAAATATCATTTTTATTATTTTCCTAAATTTAATAAATAGTTGAAGGAAAATTAAAAGATATATTATATACCGGGGCAATTATTCTGTGTGTACTTGGATTAGGCCTGTGTTGACGATTGGACATATATTAACGGGTTTAGATATTTCAGATCATCTTCCAAGTGCAAGTTAAACCATAAAGGGAATTATTAAAAGTTTTACCAAACTAAAACCTGGGAAAAGCGAAGGGTGCGATTGGATATACTTTCATTTTGAAAATTTTCTTTTCGCTAGAGAATAGTAAAAAAAAAATTCTGATAAAAGTTTTTGAAAATTTTGAGAGTGTGAATGGATATGTAATGATGAAAATTGATTTGATTTAAAAATAATGAAATAATGATTGGATGTGATTAATAGTTAGAAATATGTGAGTGAGTGAATAGTGAAATTTGTTGGAGAATGTGTAATAATGATTAATGTTTTGTGGAAAAATGTGTAGATGTGATTGGTGAAAGTAAAAATGAGAAAAAGTGAAAGTGAGATAATAGTATATTTTTTGAAAATTTTCATAAACAATGCATGTTTGGTTAAAAAAAATTTCCAGCGGAACAAAAATGAAATCTCGTTCATATCCAATCGCTGCCGAAGATTTTTTGTTTAACAAGGTCTCGATTAAAAATTAAAAAACAATACAAAAATGTAAAATTTACAAAATTGGAGGGCATGAATGAAATGCCACATATATAGTTTACATTCTGTAAAAAGTAAACAAAAAAACCCTACCAAAAACAAAAAGCTCTCAAAATTAACCCCGCGAAATTATTGTGAGGCTAATACAAAACCAAACTCGTGTTACTTCCCAAATTTTTGGGCTAAATACGAATGAGGCCTGAGAACAGGCCAAGCCCACATTGGAGACATACTTGAGTAACAATCTACTGGGCCAGATCCACGTGTCAGTTGTCACAGTTGGGCTTCACCTATTTTGGGTTACTTTTTGGGCCGAGAACCTTGGAGGGCTTTGTTATATATACAAGTCTTTTTTGGACTAACAAAAACTCTTAAACTTATGTTAAAACAGAGAACACTGAATAGACAGGCCTGTGGTCAGAAAATCTTGATTCACCCCTAACATAGCACAATTGCTTAAGCCCTTCTCCTTTCCAAAGAATTCTGTCACACCTATATATCATTTCATAAATTTCCCAAAATTAGTGAAAATGCAAATGTATAATCAACAACTATCATTCTAATTTCACTAACAATGAATGACACGATACGATTACAGAGACAGAAAACACGATAAAATATGACACGACACGAACACAAAATTAAAAATTAAGTTAAAATTTCAATTATTGTTATATTTAAGATCAAATAAAATAGATAACACGAAAACATGATAGTATGACACGAACACAACACGATAACACAATTTGCCACCCCTTATTTCACATACTCTCAAATTCATAAAATTTTATATTCTTATTTTGCAAATCCACTTAAAATCTTTAAAATGAAAAATACATCATTTTAAAAACAAAATTAAAAGAAAAAATCAGTTTACTTACCGAAAAATTTGTAGGTAAGTAAGTATTAAGATAATTATAAAGATAGGTAAAATCGTTGATAGATAAATATTTACCTACAAAATCTGAAACTGTTGGTAAATACCTACAATATTTCTGTCGGTGATTTAAAAACTGTCAGTGATCTGTCGGTATAATTTGGGAAAAATAATATTTTTATTTTGTAGATAACTGTAAAACTTAATGACAAAATATTTCTGTCGGTAAATTGAAATTTTTTCGTAACGCGCATATTTTTAATTTTAGTTCTTACCAAGCAGGAGTACGGCGTTTCTCTTTAGGTGTGGAGATTTGAGCAACATATTGGTCTGAATTTTTTATGTATTTGTAGGTTGGAGCAAAATATATTTCCCCTTCTTCCCAACCTTTGAATACTCTTCCAGCCTTTTGTTCTGTCCTCAACTGCAATAACAATATACACACTTTTTCTTACAAAAGAAAAACCATACGATAAAAACTCATATGACACGGTCTCACTGATTAATTTCGTGAGATGAGCCATAAAATGACCCGTATTAGCTAACCGATTTGAATTTAAATCTAACTTGCTTTGATTTGTAAAATGGGTTGGATCTGTCTCATGAATTTAAATCCGTGAGACTTTCTCATATGAGTGTTTCCTTAATCTTTTTTTGGGTTAATTACACAAAATATCATCGAAGTTTAGTCTAATTACAAAAAAACTCCGTTATCTTTCAAAAATACAAATATTCCCTTGATACTTATTTCTATTTTACAAATTGCAGGGATGTTTGTTAAACAAATACAAATTTCAAGGGAATTTGATGATTTTGAAAGATAGTTGGAGTTTTTTGTAATTAGACAGAACCTTAGGGCGGTTTTTGCAATTTACTCTAATTATCTACCTGATCTTTCTCCAGAAGTGCTTGCCAATCATTCCTTTCTAGTAATTTGTACGTGTCACCACAAATACATGCGAGCCGATAATTCAAGTCCCCAAGCCAAATTATTTTGCTACATTAAGAACAACAATATAAGACATATTAATTAAGCATGATGAGGTAAAAAAACATTAGAAATTTTGTATAATGTTTTTTTTTTTAACTTACTCGTGATCCAAAATACTATCGGGTGGATTCGGTTTTCCTGGACCCACAAATGAATGAGAGAATCTTGTTCGTTTCAAAATCTCCATGACATCTAAATTTCTTCTAATTGCATCACCTTCTTTTTCTCCAGATGCCAAATGAGTACACACGAAGCAAAATGTTGTTTGATGCAATGTCATGCTGATAGATATTGATCCCTAATATTAAACAAACAGTTAATTAAATAAAGAATGAAAAGGATTAAAAAAATGGATTGAAATGATCAACATATAAACAAATTAAATTAAAAATAAAATCATAGAGATTGTTTATTTAGGGAAAATAAATTCTATGGTCCTGTAACTTGGCTATTTTGAAATTTAGTTCTCTAAGTATTCACATTTAAATTCTAGTATAATATCTCTTAATTTTGGAATATTTAAGAAATTTGCTAATTATGATTGGTCAGGTATAAAATCTCAGGAAAATTGGGGATTTTGGTGATATGATGTAAAAAATGCCAACCATAACATTAAATTCATCAAATTTTATGTGTCAATTTTAGGTGATTTGATGTGTCAGTGTTTGCACCAAATCACTAAGATTCATAAGTTTCTTAGACACATTAGCAGTAGCACACATCAGTCATAGTTAGTAATTATGGTATAATTAATCAATTTCGGTCAAAATCGGACTAAATATCCAAAGTTTTGAAAGATGTTGAGCCCAAATTTAAGGTGACTACTTGAAGGACTAAATCTCCAAGTAATCCAAATTACATGACTGAAGAAAACTATTTTTCCATTTATTTACATAAAGATCATATTGAAATAAACTTGTGGTAGCACCATATTTGTACATAGTACAACCAAGGGACAAAATAATTTCTTTTAGGGTTTTATAAAAAAATATCCGTGAACTATGTCTAGTGTAATTATACAGAAAATACAGTTATCTTTCAAAATTACAATTATCCCGTTAATATTTATTTCTATTTTATAAATTGCACTTATTGAAGGAGGATTTTTGTTAAATATTGCAAATCTTTAGAGGGAAATTATAATTTCGAAAGACAATTGTATTTTTTTTTTTGTAATTAGACTAAACTTCAGGAGTAATTTTGATAATTTAACCCTTTTTTAAAGATACAAATTTGAGTCAAGAATTAATAATACCTTATTTCCAAGGTATCCCATAATGCCTCTCCCAACACATGAAACCTTCAAGCTGCTAATATGCTGATTCAAGTCCTCACGGACCCACACGGACAAAAATACCCCCACCATCTGTTTGCTGGCAGCCAAACAGTACGTATGCTGATCACTGGGACTAGGTGAACCCTCCTCACTGGAACAAGAACTGGATCTCAAACTCAATTCAATCTCATCGTCTGATGAAAACAAATCAGAGGAGCTGACTCTTGGTTTGACTTTTCGGTGCCGTTGATCGTCGTTCATCATTAGGGACTGTTTGGATGGGGAATTATTGATTGTGTCGCCGTTTAGAGATTGGCGGATCAAGGACAGCCATTTTGTAGCTGGAATAGAGTCTTCTTGGCCTAACACGTTGCCTGCATTTAGTGGTACAATTTCTTGGAACCTGATTTTTAAACCAAACAAAGGGGACAAAATTATTAATATTGCTCATATATTTGGTATTGTTTATGAATATTTATTCTATTTTGACTAAGATTATTGGAAATACCCTTATTGTGTAACTTGCCAACTATGACTCTAATCCAATTAAGAACATTGATTGATAATTAATTTATTAGGGTGAAAATTTCTAATCAAAAGAAATAAGCACGTATCATAAATAATAGAGGTACTTTTAATCTGTATCCCAAACTATGTGTGCTTTTCAATTTTACATATTTAACTTTGAATTGTTCTACTTTACCCCCTCAACTTTGTAATTGTTGCACTTAACTTATAATTTCCAAATTTACCCCTCATTGTGAGTGGATTGTATGTAGTTATTATATCTCGAATAATTATTTGGGTCAATTTCTCTCAAAATCTCATCTTTATTCAATATACAAATAGTATTAAATAATAGTAAATTTCATTAATAAACATAGTCACATATAAACTATGATACCATTGTTAGATATCACAAAATAAAATAAAGATAAAAGATAATGGGTAAATTTGAAAATTATAGTTTAAATATTAAAATTTGCAAAATTTGGTGGATAAAGTAGAACAATTGAAAGTTAAATAGATAAAATAGAAAAATACGCCTAGTTTACAAGCAAATTAAAGTCACCTCTTAATAATATTAAGGGATAATTACAGAAACGTCATGAGATTTGGTCTAGTTACAGAAAATCCAGATACCTAACGCTTTTGGGCTATCGGGGCAGGGGACATATCTCAGGTATTATTGAATTGCAAAAAAAAAAAAAAAAACTGAAGTTTGATTTCATCGTATATTTTCTCATTTTATAAGCAAAAAACATTTAAAAAAATACATTTACACAAATATTAATGTTACTCCCTTAAATTTAAGATAAAATCAAACATGATTGTTATTTTGTAACTTTGAAACATCTTTGGATTTTTCTGTAATTAGCCCAATCCTGAGGGGGTCTTTTATAATTATCCCTTATTATTATTATTATTATTATTTATTTATTGTGAAATTTATGGGTTGGAGGGCATACCCAAGTACATAAATATCTGCTGGTGCTTTAGTCTTTAACCAATCACTCAGGTTCAGATCGTCGTCCGGAGTCTTGCCTCCAACATTCCATGTTCCCACAAACATCCTGCAAAACCAAACAACTCATAAGAACATTCGAATCTCCGAAGTAGAAGACCAAAAAAAGCAAGAATAAATTCTATTCTTGGATACAATATAAGCCCTTTCCAATCTAAAAGCAAAATGTAAACAAATTATATTTTTGGGATAATTACATACCACCCTTGAGGTTCGGCTAATTACAAAAGAACCCATAGGTTTTTGAAATTTACAAGACACAATTGGGGTTTGATTTGATGCCTTACGTTTTTAGCGTCATAAACAAAAACCATTTCATATACCCCGATATTTATAGGATTATTACAGATTCTTTCCTTTAAAATTAAGATACAATCAAACCTAAGCTATTTCGTAATTAGCCCAACTCTCAAGGAGGTTTTTGCTATATTTTTTTGTACATCTCATCCAAAAGAAAAAAGGCAATTGGATTTCTTTCATTTCTTTAATGACCAGAGATTATACAAGAAAATATCGAAATATATCAATATATAAAGATGTGGTCTTATATGAGATGTTTCGCTTGAATTTAAGTTTATGAGACGAATCCTTAAAAAAAGGAAAAAAATATAAGCTTTTCTAGGGGTTTAGGTTTGGGCTAGAATTATATTTACATATAGGATCCGTCCTAATGACAACGCCCGTGAGGAGATCGTCACATATAAGTTTTTGTCATATATAAAAAAAGTACTCCATTCCAATAGGAGAAGGAAAAAAGATCTAATAAACTCCTTACCTGAGGTTAGAGCTACTAGAGTCAGGTGGTGCCAGCTGGTCGAATCCTGGCCGTTCAATCTCATTACTCGTTTCCATCAACCACTCTTCTATAACAAAATCAAATTGAGTCTTAATTAGATATATTAACGACAAAGCCAAACACCAATTATTTCATCACTATCATCTAAAATATCTACAATAAATCAGCAGTAAAATTAAGGGATAATTACAAAAACACCCCTGATATTTGGGCTAGTTACAAAAAACCCAAAAAAATTTGAAAATTACAAAAGAAACTTGAGATATGATTCCATCTTACATTTATCATGAAGTAGATTTCGAAGCAATTACCTGATAATTCTTCGGGTACGACGACGTCGTCCGAGCAAATTTTCTTCCTCCTCGGAACAAAAGCTGATTTTCAAGAACCAATCCAATTAATACTAATTCAAGATAAAAAAATGAAAAAAAATAATAATGGAAAATAAAAAATAAAAAGCAACCTTTTGCATTATAATCCGAGTGAAATTCATCGGAGCCACTCTTTATGTTCAACCATTTTTTAGCCACCACTTTTGGCCACGAGGAGGACTGTAAGAAAAATATATTTACATAAAATTTCTTCACAACAAAAAAAAAACGGAAAAAAAACTATATTCTTGAAATTACTAAATTTGTGCCCCTGTAAATTATATTTTGATCAATTATATTTTCCCTCTAAAAAAACATATAGCAATTTTTTTCTAATAGAAAAAACGAGATAAAATAAATTGGGTGTGCCGGGCTGGACTGGCCCCCTAAATCCGCCCATGAATTAAAGCTAATTTTACAGAACATACCTTAAGATTTGTTCCTTCTTCTCTCATTGTTTTGTTCCACAAATGAAGCTAAAACCAATGGGTTTCAATTCCTGTTTGAAAGATTCATAAAAATGGATTGAAAATGAGGAGATATTTAAGAATATTTATAAATATATTAAATCATATTTTTATCCTTAGATTGGTGTTTGTGAAAATATATGCAAGAAAAACAAGTGGGGTGTCTGCGTTTGAGCATTATATATGTATTCGTACAAATAATTAATTTTGAAGATTGACAAATAAGTGTGTAAAGAAGAGTTGAAAAAATGCCGACAATTGAATTATTTAAATTTGACATATAAACAAGTGTTATTTGGAGTATTAATTTAATAATGAATTTAAAAATAACCCACTTGCAGGAGATATTGAGACAACATTAAGAAGGCCACAAGAAACACACACACACACACACACATATATAAAACATTAATTTAAAAAAAGGATTAATTCCAGAGCTACTTAAACAGCTGTTTAAAATTGCAAATTGAATGTTAAAATACTTGAAAAAAATAAAAAAAAATTGAAATAAGTATAGTATCACGATTCACGTCAATTGCTTACACGAGGATAGGAAATAATAGTAAAATGGGTTAATTACAAAAAAACCCTTTAAGTTCGGTCTAATTACAACAAAACCCAGAGTTTTTTGAAAATTACAAAAACCTCATTAAGTTTGATTAGTTTTATATTTTCCCACTATATATGCCCAAAAAATTCAGCTCCTTACATTTATCAAAATATTACAGTTATCCCTTAAAGTTCGGGTCAATCTCAATTCTCAAACAAACCCAATTTTTTTTAAAAATTACAAAAATCCCCTTTTTATTTGATTAGTCATTTAGTCTTATGTTTTCTCTCTTCATATGCAAAAAAAATTCAAAAGCCCTCCTTACATTTATCAAAATATTACAGTTACCTCTTAAATTTAAAACACAATCAAAACTCAAGGGTTTTTTTTTTTTGTAATTTTTAAAAACCTCGTGGCTTTTTTTGTAATTAGTCCAAACCTTAGGGGCCTTTTTGTAATTATCACAATTAAAAATTTGAGAAAACAGAAACTTATCATGTCAAGATTTTGGGTAAAAAAAGGCCAATTAATTCGAAAAACAGCACATAATTGTGAAAGAAAGGCAAACAGGCTTAAAAGAAGCCAACAGAACAGAGGACTGCAAATCATAAACGACGTCGCATTTTAGAGAAATTTAGAAAATATAGCAAAATCCTAATATACTTACATAAAATGAATGATTAGATCTCTGTTTGGTCGACCTTTCCTTTTTCAAAATCTCTCTGTTACAGAGAAAAAAGAGATGGAAAAAGATTTTTTTTGAAGTGATTAATTTTGGTATGCTTTACTGATTGGAGGTAATGTATAACAGTAGAAAAGACAGAAGAAGATTATGGGTTCCTCGGAGAAACAAAAAAGCGGCTTTCAATTTATAAACACACAAACAGAGTCTTATGATGGAGGGGACGATGAAGTACAAGAGAAATGATGGAGGGGTATTATGGTAATTGTATATTTAAGGGGGACATCAAAAGTGGTATCAGAACGACGAGTATGAATTTCATTGGTCTCCTGGATACTGTACTTGTTTTACTATAATTTTTTTTCTCTTTTTGGGGAGTCAAACAAAATGTGTTTTTATTTTTTGAGGTGAGATCGATTAGTTGACAAGTGGTAACACATTTGTAAAATTCATGTATACGAGATTGTGTTCGATTCTCACCTAGCTAGCTTTCTTCTATCTCAGGATTTGTACTTAAAAAATAGAGTAAGGAAGTTAACACTTCTGAGAAAAAGCGGGTTCTACTAGAAAAATCAGGTAAGTATTAATAAAATTGTAAAGTGTAGGTAAAATTATAGGTAAAATATTTACCTACGAATCTAAAACAGATTGGTAAATAACTACGAGAAAATCATTCATGTAATTGAAAAATTGTCGGTAATCTGTCAGTAAATTGTCGGTATAATTTGGGGGAAAATGATTTCTGTAGGTATTCTCTAGGATATTGTAAAATTTAGTGACAAAATCATTTCCGTCGGTAAATTCTGCCGGTAAATTGGAATTTTCTTGTAGTGTAATTTAATAGAATTAGGTAAAATATGTTTGTATTTAATGTCATATAAAGATCCACACAAAGTTCTTTTTTCTTTTTTTTTTTTGTCGATTTTATTTGTATTTCTATTGTATTGTATTGCATTAATTATCTATCTTATAACCTTTTTTTTTCTTTTTTGTGGTGTAAAATGCATATGTGATATCAGTTAGTGCAATGCATTAGAATTTGCAATAGAAAATTTTGGTCGAGGTGAATTCATTTTTGTTGTTAATGTTGAAGAAGATTTTGATCAAATATATGTGGATTTTTGGGTCTTTAATCAGAATTATGGAGGTCCAACTTATTGGATTCAACATGTTTTTTTTTTTGGTCACATATTGAGATGTATATGAATGGAATTCTTGACACATTAAGCAAAGGGTTAATTATACTAAATCTCTTAAAATATGCGCGTTTTTGGATTTTTTTTTATTTTTTATTGCATTTTACTTCGTGAACTTAACATTTTTTGTACACTTCATCACCTATATAGTGGTATTGTATAAGGGAAACAATAAATTTGGGGAACAAGTGTTAAAAAAAAAGGTTTAGGATGCAAAGTTAAAAAATTCGCATATTTAATGAGACAAAGTGCAATATACCATTAAGAAAAAAAGGATTAATTGACATGATTTAAAGACTATTTCACCCATTAATTGTACACTATTATTTAAAACATAAAACAAATGAAAAATACACAAGGAGAGACACAAATGTCATCACCAAACAATAAAAATCAATTGTTTTCTTTTAGCCAAACACACTATGATGGGGGATTAGCCATCACTCACCCAATTCAACTAGCAAGAGAGACACTTGTCCTTACAAACCCTAATTTGGACCTTTTTCAACATTTTTTAATCTCTTATTTTACCTTAAAATACTCGAGGCCAAAGAGTGAATGTGAGCAAAGCAAATCAAGAAAAATCTTATAAACTTTAAAATAAGTTCTTTATATTTATTTTGATGGATCACGCTACAAAACGTGGCGCTTGGGTTTGAAATTTTACTCGAACCAAAGATAAATTTAATAATAATCAATGACTAAGCTTTCAATTATCATGATAAGTGCTTAGTTAAGCCAAATATTTTTGCACAAGTGTAATTTTGTTTACCCATTCAACTTAGCAAAGGTCATTTTTACCCGAGGAATTGAAACACCAATAAAACTTTATACTTAAATTATAATAATAACCAAGCAAATATATATACACTTGGTGGAATAAGATTTTGACATATAATTGGGACTGAATTTTGTATCACAGATTTTAAAATAACCTTCGTATATATAATAGATGTGGTAATTATTAGTTAGTTCAACGAATTAAACACTCCGCCGGCTAGTCTAGTACAAATTATTAAAAAAATGTTTTAGGACAAAATATACTTGACACATTCACGTACTCTATAAATAAGTAAATAACGACCTTTTATAGATAATTGATCAATATTTATTCTTAAATGAGGTATATTGTTTTTAAATCAGATCAGGGTATGGGTTTGGATAGCTTAACTGGGTCAATGGGTCATTGGTTCAACCGGTTGAACCATTGTGAAAATGCTGATAAGGATACATAATTTAAAAAAGTAATTACGATACAAGTTGACAATATGAACAAAAATAAAATTAAACGAGTATATATGTATTTCACTAAATTGTGTATAAAAAAAAAAATTGTCTTGGGGGAACAAAGACAAAGAAAAAACGGAGTATGGATGCTAAAAGAAAATGGAAGAACTTCAAAGAGAGCATCCGAATGAAAAACATAAAATTTAATGTATAAGTGAAATTGAAAACAAAAAAGAAAGTAGTCACGTAGGAATTAGTTTTGTTCTTTATCTTGTTATTGTTGTACGTTTATGTCTTTTACTTTCTTATTTTTCCTTTGTTAATTGTAATAAAAAAAAAATTGAATCGAGTTAAGGGGTAACCGGGTCGATTGGTGTTCACCGGTTTTTACCGGCCGGTCACAACGGGTTTAGATCTTTCCATCCATTTTAGTTACAAACTAAAAATATGTGTCATGGTCGGTTCCCGATTTAACCGGTCCGACTACGCCAGTCGGTCCAGTCCGGGTTAAAAACATTGAAATGGGGGATCAACAACTGACTTTTTTTTTTTCTATAAATAGAAATTGAGTTGCTCACGGTTTGACTAAAAAAATTATTTTTCTGTTTTGCACAAGTGTCGGAATATATATTTTTAAAATTGCTATTTTTTCCTTCGTTTCCTATACAATGAATCATAATATTTCCAAGAAAAATAAAAATAAAAATAATACGTACGTGTTTACATTTAAATTTAGGAGAAAAGGCAGTCGTGTAATTGACAGAAAAATTACAACCAAGAAAATTAATGAAAAGAAAGAAAACTTCATGTACGTAGTCAAAAATGTTTACATTTAATATTTTTTAAAAAATGCTTGAGAATGAAAAAGAACACACGTGACATCAAAAAGGTGGTCAGAACTTTAGCTAATGCCAAGAGGCAAAAGGGTAGTAGTGGGTCTGGTAGGATTTTAGCCAAACAGTTGACCTATATATATATATATATTATGAAAATTATTCAAAATTGTTTTCATGTTCAAAGTCTAATGGAATGGACGAAGAATGGCCTGGTTTTGTAATTAGGGTCTATAAGATGATATAAATGCTAGTTACATAACTTGCTTACCCCTTTTAATACGCTTTCTTGAATTGAATTATCTATTTTAATTTGCTCGTTGTACACTTGATATGTATTGATAATAATTCAAAGAGGTAAAAACACTTTGTCATCCAGTACTATCTTGGGAGATAAATTTATTTTTGTTACACTTTGCCATGATTAGAAGCACATCAATTGTGGAATTTTTTCCCGTGATTCTATCATATATATGATGTATGTCACACTTCTTATTTGTGCATTTTTTTTAATCAATTTCAAGTTGTTTTATATGAGCGAAATAGTAATTTAACTTTTTAGTATTATGATCAACAATTGGAATTGAATACATCAAACAATTTGTGATTAACCAAAAAGTGCAAAAACAAGGGTGATAGGAGATTTAATTTTCATGTTCCACTTCATGTTCTATCATCTGGATGAATGACATATATGTTGATATATTATAACAATCAATAACTCATATTTATTTCAATGACACATGTTATTCATCTAGTTAAGTGGAACATAAAGTGGAATAAGAAATCCGATCTCTGTGATAGTATTTTAGCAACACAATCAACTATATATCGAGGGTGCTTCAAATAGAGGTGTCAAACGGGCCAGGCTAGAGCCAAACAATAACCGGACCACTATTTTTGGAGTCCAGCCCGGCCCAACCCACAAAAATACAAAGGAAAAATCGGGTTGACCGGCCCAGCCCAATTTTTCGGGCCTAATCGGCCGGCAAAAAAGCCCGACTCATTTCGGTCCTAAGAAAATGTAGCCAAATCCGTCCATTTTACTGGGCCGGTCGGGCCATCCCACTGGACCGGACCAATATTGACAGTTGTAGCTCCAAATAACAAAATGTGAATCCCGCGCAATTTAGATGACAAAATGTAACAAAAGAAAGAAAAATTAGCTCACAAAATGTCAAAAACATCATAATTTAGATGGTAAAATGTTTTCTTCCCCTAATTCATATAAGAAATGTAACATAATATGGAATAGAGAATTTTTTGTGGTAAAATAAACGCGGAATGCTTTCATTAGATCTTATTTCAAAACATCTTATTATTCTTTTTACATCTTGCAATTGGGGGGAAACAAGTGTCATTTATGTTGGGCACAACGGAGGCGTGTCGTGGTCCGAGATTTAATTTATCCGAAATACCCGACAAATCACACCAACAAGATGATGGCAAAAATAAATGATACCGATGAGAAAATAAAATGCACACGAGTAATTTTACGTGGTTCGGCAAAACCCGCCACGTCCACGAGAGTTTCCGTTCTTTACTAATAAAAGAATTTTCCAAGTACAAGAAAATACACCCCTTGAGTTTTATGGACCAAACCCAAGAAAATAAGACTCTCGACAACCACTTTACTAGCTATCAAAGAACACTCTCCCCAACCCTTTTGTGTTACAGAGAGAAAAATACCCCAAATGTTTCCCGCACCTATCACAATTTGACTCACCCAAATTGATCTCCCAGTGTGTACACTCATTTTTCCTCTCCACCCGGTTGGATGGCCAAGCAAATAACCGCTTGCCATGTCTTCCTTCAACCATTTGCTCTCTATTTATAGAAAAAAATCAATGGTGTGAAGCAACTTCAAAAAGCAAAATCATTTTCTCTTTTCCATCTAGTAGTCAAAAATGGAGGATAATAAATTTCTTCCTACCATATTTGACAAAATTGTTAATGGTGGCTTTTACCTAACAATCTCCACCTCCACCAAACAATTTCAAACACAAACCGAGAACATCAAACACCATTGGCCTTCGTTTCTCGCACATGCCGAATCGGTAAGGTCCTAACTCCCCGATTCAATCGACCAATGCACACATGCGGTCAATCAACACCACCAGTTGATTGCCGAGAGGACGACCATGATCCATCCTCTCGCCCATCGGGATTTCCTCACACCCGTCTGCACTCGGAAGCCTTTGTAAGTCAGCGGCTACGATAATCTAGAGGGGGTGAATAGATTATCTCCATCTTTTCGATTTCGCCCTCTTTTTCAAACCGAATGCTCAAACAAAATAATGAAGGTGCGGAATGTAAACAACACACGTCGATTTAAAGAGGTTCAACCCACCAGGGCCTAATCCTCTACCACCCCAAAGGTATATCAGGGATGGATTTCGAAAAGAAAGAATTTTATTAATTACCAAAATTAATACAAATTCAACTTACAACACCTTGAAGAGCACCACACTCTTCTTCAACACCACCTTTGAGATTACCACAATCTCACTTGAAGATTACCACAATCTCCAACGGCACCTTGTGAAGATTACCACAATCTTCACCCTTGAAGAGCACCACACTCTTCAACACCTCAACAAGAAGATTACCACAATCTTCTTACACCTAACACCTAGTTCACCCAAGTGTGTTCTTACCACAAGAACACTCACAAGGATATCTTGTGTTTGAATGACGACCACAAATTCAAGATTACAACTCGATAATTGATAATACAATAGAGTGCAAGTGTAATCAAGAATAACTAGACCTCAAAGATGTGAAAGTGATAAGCTAGGCAATTTTACAACAAGAATAATGACTATGAAAGACCAAGTGTTTGCTTGAAGTGTATCTTGTTGTGTTGTAGTTTTTTCTCTCTTATTGTGTTGCTTCAATTCTTCCTCTATTTATAGAAGATGTCTTGTACATGATAGGCTCCTCTTGGGGACATGAATTACGTAAAAAATTGCAAGACAATTGAAGAAAAGTTGTTAGAAATCAATCCCACAATTTAGGAAAAGTCATGCCTGCTGACAACGGTTAGAATTTTTTTGTCAAACTTGAGCGAGGTGGTCACAAGCACAAATAGGCGTTAGAAAATGAGAAAACACATTTACAGGCGGGCAGGTCGACGGGGTCCGACGGTCGACCCTATGTCCAGCCGGTCGAGCGAGAACCAAAAAACGAGTCCGAAAGTTCTGCATTTTGAGAAAATGCTCCCAGTACGGTCACCGCCAATTGGTCGGCCCGGTCGACCGCGACTGTCGCCCACTTGGTCGGCCGGTCGACCACACCGGTCTACCACCCTGTTGACCGGTCAACCACCCCCTTTTTTTCAAAGAAATAGCTTATTCACTATTTTTCACAATTTTCAGTCACGGGATGCCCTAGAGGCGACCGGTTGGCCTCAAAACAAAAGTATTGTCAATTTTATATCGAAAATAAACTTGTAGAAATACTCGAAAAATATTAAAACCATTTTAAATCATTTAGGAGTATTTGGACAACCTTTAAAAACATTGTTTTGGTATAAAAACAAAATCATCAAAATCATGATAAAATCATTTATCAAACAATCTCCCCCTTTTTGATGATTACAAACCAAAACTATTTTAACAAGGTCGATTTTGAAAACAAAACAATTTTTCTAGGTAAAGAGAACTATCCGTTGTGGCGACAACATTCCATGCAATAAAAACACATGGATGGGAGTAGAGATATTCAAACACATATAGCAAATGCTCCCCTATCAACATGCACAACAAGAGTTATATAGAAGCAACTTAAACATAAGCTAAAATATTAGCTTTTCGATATTGAGCTTAAGTATCAATAACTTAAAAGCTCCCCTGTCAAAGATACATCATTAGAACCGTATATAAGTCCATACTACAACCAATGGACCATGATTCATACATAACCATAATGCACCAAGTGGACTAAATATGATCCACAACTTATGGCTTTATGAAGCCATAGCTTATAACTAACTTTTCGTTAAGCTTATCTTAACTTTTATGAGCTAATGAGCTTATAACCTGTTTCTCCCCTTTGGAATCATCAAAAAGAATGTTAGCACGATAAATACATCATATATTCTTATCAAAGTGCGCAAGTAAACCGATGTATCGAGCCATTTGAACATTGAAGCTTATAAGCCAAATAGAAGGGAAAAGTCGAATCATACGACTTGTAGAGGTTTATGAAAACTCATTTGATAAGCAAAACATGATCTCTATAAATGTATAAGACTTTTGAAATCGAGAGAATCATGTAGGTGATGAATTTTTTCATTGAAAGCGTTTTATCGAACACTTGGCGGGCGTCAAAAATAGAAAAAGTTATATATAGCCCTTGTAAATGAAATCAAGCCAAGTTTTTCATCACCAAATTCAATTTAACGAATATCATTCATCAACAATCAATAAGCTCATCACAAACATATATGAATCACATCAAGAAAAATACATATAAGCCACAAACTCGAGGTTCAACCTAATAGAGCTAAAGATAGTGAAATTCTTACCATTCAATCGGTAAAGACGAGCAATGATGATGATAGTCGAGCTAGATAATCCCCAAAATATATAATTCATGCATCAAAACTCATTTGAAGTGAATTGTGTGTGAAATTTGCAAAGGGACGAAAAATGGCCAAAATGTGTCAAAGTGTTGATGCTGAAGGCAGAACCATTTTAATCAAATTATAGCCTAGGGCGGCCGGTCGTGGTTGAGGGCGACGGTCGGCGTTGAGGGCGACCGGTTGCCCTCAACCTCATCGCCCACTGTCTTGCGATTTTAATAAAATCGAATTTTCAACCAAAAATCGATTTTTCGCCCTAAGTTTTAAAACGTGCAAAATGCAAACGTAGACCTCATTCAATATACATTATGTCATAATCAAGCTCGAAATGAGGTAAAATACTCGGCGGTTAACGATCAAAAAGTCCGCGAGTTATCCTTGAGACGGAATTAAACACATCTCAAGTTTTTGTTAAAAATCACAATCCCTTAAAAAATATATCGAATCTCAATATGTTTAGTTCGATTATGACGAACAAATTTTGAATACGAATAACCGTATAATAGATACCAAACTTGTTATCCCGAAAAAAAAAAAAATAAGAAACGTTTTAAATCTTTGGATACAACAAGTCGTAAGAAGAAGTGCTTTCAAATATTTGAAAATTTCTTTTAATGGCACTTTAATGAGATTTGTTGGGATAGTTTTGAAGTCGAGCATATAGACATAAGGTATATGGAATGTCGAGTCTATAGGAATAATACAAGAAGACATACCTCGAATTTGTTTGTCAACCGAGCATGCCTTTCTCAACCTTTGTCAATCTCTTCATTGATAGCCGTAGAGGTTGGAATGATTCTTCCTTCTTCAATGCCTAACTCCTTCAAGAGTTCTTTTGAAATGTAACCATCTACTTGGCATTGAATGATTTGAAGTCAAGCAAGAAATCATGCTCATTTCAAGTACACCTTGCATCAACTTAGAGAACCGTATCTTGCACAAATATTCATTAGTAGCACCAAAAATATTCTCATAAATATGCACAAGTTTAAACAATATTGCCCTTTTTCACAAACAAAAGAGTAGTATCAACTTTACCTATTGTAAAATCATTTAGCAAAAATAGCTAAGTCTATCATACCATACACGGGGTACTTATTTTAAACCATACAAGGCCTTAAAAACAATCATTTGGCACGGAAAAATTTTAAACCCGGAGGTTGTTTTACATAGACTTCTTCTTGAATAAAACCATTTAGAAATTTGGATTTAACATCCATTTGGTAAAACTTGAAATTTTCTTAAAACAAGAATGGGCAAGTAAAATGCAAATAACTACAAAATGTGCTATGAGTGCAAATGTTACATCAAAATCGATTACCTTCTTCTTGAAAATACCTTGAGCTACTAACCTCGCCTTAGTTCGACCAATGTTGCCTTGGTCATCGAGTTTGTTCCGGAATACCCTTTTATCTTCTTCATCACTATCATCATAGGGTATCCAATTGATCTAAGGTGTTCATAATAGAACATTTACATCCAAATATTTGGAGTACTTCATTTCTCATCTACACAACTTAACAAACTCATTAATGGCATCGCTTATATAAGCAAGAAAAAATAGTCCAAGTGTAAAAACATGCCTCAATCATCAATCACAAAAATATCTTGCATAAGAGCATAGTAAAAATAGACACTATATATATAGACCATGAAGCAATAAACACATACTATGCATTTAGAAGATCATCAAGAGTCTAATAAATCATGCAAGTTCAAATAAGCTTAAGAAAGCTACAAAAGGTCTCTTTTGAAATTTGAAAATCCGAAAGCATATAGTTGAGACCTTATTTAAAAAAGTATTTGAACAAGAGTTGATACGGCAAATATGTGCAATCAAATATCGAATAGTGCCTTTCAAAAAATCTAAAAATCCTCTTAATGGCACTTGTATGAAATACTATGAAAAACAAGCACATAGGCACATGGCAATACATATATCGAGTCTATAAGAGTAAGAATAACACAAGTAAACGTACCTCGATAATTTATGCCTTTATTGACAAATAATGACGTAAATGGCCATTTGTAAAAATATGTAAATCCTACACAATTCTTAAAACAAATCTAGCACAAATCATAATGATAAAAGTGTAGGCTAAGAGATATCACAAGTAAGCTCATGCCATAAAAATCCATAAAAGATGATAACACACTTTAGTCTACAAAGATGCACAAGAGTTTTTAAAAACATCATATAAGGTCTTCTTTTTCAAAAATATTTTAAAAGCACAAGTATATATTGAAGACCTTAATAAAAAAATAAATATTTGAAAACTCATTTGCAATTAAGACACAAATAAAAGCATGCATAATAACAAAATAAAATGCATATTTAAATAGGGAGATACGGGTTACCAATTACGCCATTTCCATGGGTTGTGTCGTTCCCATTGTTGATGATATCTTCCCCGAGAAGTCACTTTGTTGATGATGACTTCTTTGATTGCTCCATTTCAAGGTTTGTTGCTTTCCCATTGTTGAAAGTCTCTTCTTCTTTGAAAATCATCTTGTTGATGATGTCTTTGCCATTTCAAGGATTGTGTTCTTCCCATTTTTGATTATACCCTCTTCTTGAAATTGGCTTTGTCGAAAATAGTTTCTCCTTCTTTGATCAAATGAAACGGTCATTTGATGTCTTCTTAGCGGTATAAATTTTCTTTGATCATTATTTACGGGTACCTAATATGACATTGTTTTGTGGTACCCTTATGTGTTTGGGTCCTTTGGGATTAGTCTTGAGACTTTTAGGTCTCCAACAATAATTGGAGCTATTTCTAGCCGACAAGTATTTACCGTATGACCCTTTTTACCGCAATAAAAGCATGTAATAATTCTAGGAGCATAATGACCAACGTCTTGGGAAACTTGATTCCTTTTCATGTGATAGACACCATAAGGAAGGCTTATGATCAAGTTCTAGTTTGAATTATCACAACAATCAACAATATTGGTCATCTTATCGGTACTCAAGTTGGATTTAGATAAATCATTTTTCAAGCAATTTAAATCCTCAACAAGAGTACTATTTTCTTTCTCAAGGTTTCTAACCTTGTCAAGAGTGGTGGTGTGAGCACATGATAGTGATTCATAGGAAGTAAATAAACTATCCTTATCATTCTTTAAAACAATGAATTCCTTTTTCAAATTTTTGTATTTAACAAGTAAGTTTTGGAATTCATCTTGTAGTTCATCATAATCATTTTGCAAATCACTATAATCATTTTGAATAACAATATCATAAGAAGTAGAGGGCTTAAGACATACCTCATTTTCTTCATTGATGCCCTATAAGGCAATATTCAACTTCTTCATAATTGGAAGTTGTAAGAGGCTTGTTCTTAGATTTGAGCTTGTATGACCTTGAGAAGTAGATGCTTTTGTTTGACTTCTTTCATTTGCAAATACTCCATAGATGGCTTCTAATTTTCGCCATACTCGTATGTGCCGATAGAATACCTACAACATGATCAAATTCCAAAGTGGTAAGTGAACAATGTAAAATATTAAGAGCTTTACCATTTAAGGATATGATTCTCTTCTCTTCATCATTGAGCTCTTTGAAGCCTTTAGAGGTGTGTGGTGTATTTTTCGTCGGAATGGATTCTCCATTGATGACGGTGTTCCAAATATCGAACATGACCTTGTAGATAGCATTCCATTCTTTCTTTCCAAAAATTAAAATTCTTGGAATCAAATAGTGGTGGCTTGGTGGTGGAGGTGCGGATAGATGAGCTTCGTTCGTAGCCGACGATCGTTTCTCTTCACTCGCGATGTGAAACGAGCTTGCCAAAAGTTTGGCTCGATACCACTTGTAAGTCCAAGCGCTCACGATAATCTAGAGGGGGTGAATAGATTATCTCCATCTTTTCGATTTCGCCCTCTTTTTCAAACCGAATGCTCAAACAAAATAATGAAGGTGCGGAATGTAAACAACACACGTCGATTTAAAGAGGTTCAACCCACCAGGGCCTAATCCTCTACCACCCCGGTATATCAGGGATGGATTTCGAAAAGAAAAAGAATTTTATTAATTACCAAAATTAATACAAATTCAACTTACAACACCTTGAAGAGCACCACACTCTTCTTCAACACCACCTTTGAGATTACCACAATCTCACTTGAAGATTACCACAATCTCCAAGCGGCACCTTGTGAAGATTACCACAATCTTCACCCTTCAGAAGAACACCACACTCTTCAACACCTCAACAAGAAGATTACCACAATCTTCTTACACCTAACACCTAGTTCACCCAAGTGTGTTCTTACCACAAGAACACTCACAAGGATATCTTGTGTTTGAATGACGACCACAAATTCAAGATTACAACTCGATAATTGATAATACAATAGAGTGCAAGTGTAATCAAGAATAGCCAGACCTCAAAGATGTGAAAGTGATAAGCTAGGCAATTTTACAACAAGAATAATGACTATGAAAGACCAAGTGTTTGCTTGAAGTGTATCTTGTTGTGTTGTAGTTTTCTCTCTTATTGTGTTGCTTCAATTCTTCCTCTATTTATAGAAGATGTCTTGTACATGATAGGCTCCTCTTGGGGACATGAATTCTGTAAAAAATTGCAAGACAATTGAAGAAAAGAGCTGTTAGAAATCAATCCCACAATTTAGGGAAAAGGCTGCTTTGCTGCACAATTGGTTAGAATTTTTTTGTCAAACTTCAGGCGCGATCGGTCGCGCACAAATAGGCGTTAGAAAATGAGAAAACACATTTACCAGGGCGCCGGTCGACGAAGTCGGCCAGTCGACCTGTCAGCCGGTCGAGCGAGAACCAAAAACGAGTCGAGAAAGTTCATTTGAGAAAAATGCTCCAGTCACGGTCACCGCCGGTCGGTCGGCCGTCGACCGCACCGGTCGCCCACTTGGTCGACCGGTCGACCACACCGGTCTACCACCTGTTGACCGGTCAACCACCCCCTTTTTTCACAAATAGCTTATTCACTATTTTTCACAATTTTCAGTACGGGATGCCCTATAGGGCGAAGATTCGCCTCAAAACAAAAGTATTGTCCAATTTTATATCGAAAATAAACTTGTAGAAATACTCTCAGAAAAATATTAAAACCATTTTAAATCATTTAGGAGTATTTGGACAACCTTTAAAAACATTGTTTTGGTATAAAAACAAAATCATCAAAATCATGATAAAATCATTTATCAACGACCTTCCGGCGCGCTCAACTCGGTAATCCTTGAGGTCACCAGACGATACAAATTCGATACTTCTCTCTTACCCTTAGGACCCTTCCGCCATGTGTGACTTTCAAGACTCCACCTCCGGTGAATATATAATTGTTGGAATCCACTTGGCACCAGGAAGTTAGATTCACCCGCATCTTTGGGACATAGGCCACACCACCCAAATCACGGTCCACTCCATCACCCGTTTTGATTTTTACCACTCCAATCCCATGATTCTACAAATAGAACCATCACCGGAGAACAAAATTCTGCCCTCTGCAATTGAAGTAAATCAAAATAATTTTCCTGGAGTACACATGCATTATGCATCCCGAATCTAAAATTCATCAATCTCGAGAAAAGTATCAATCCTTGTGGGAGCGTGAGATATCTCCAACTTCGCGACTATCACCGCATCACCACCGCCACCGTCACGGTATCATCCTTCTTTCTCCGAGGACAATTTCTTTTGACGTGATCCTTACCGTGATAACGATAGCATACAACACCCTTTCCCTAGTCCTTGAATCGACCTGCGATTACGAGATCCACCACGAGAATCCCTAAAATTCTGCCGATTCATTTCCGAGCAACCAAAGCATATCCATGTCCCTCCTCCTGGTTTGCCCTTTTTTTATGGGACAACAACGATGCTTTTATATATGCTCCAAGTCCGGTGTGTCATTTCCGACAGCCAACATCGTCACCGGACTATCATATGAATCGGGATAAGCGAAAGTAAAAGGGCTTTATCTTCTTCCTCAATCTTTACACCAACTTTCCCAGTTGATCCAGTTGCCCCTGTGTGCACCTTTCATATCATCAACTTTTTCTCCTTTCCCCTTCAACTCCGTTCCTTCCCTGACTTTGTTGAACTAGGAGATCATTCACCCTTTATTGCCAAGGAGTGAAATTCCTTTGCCGTCAAATTGTTGCACCTTGAATGGATTTTGCCTTGCACGGTGTCACAGGAAAAATTCAAATCTCAATTTTCTACCTTGCCCGAGTTACCAAGTAGCTCGATACCACTTGTTGGGCGCGGCGGGGCGTGTCGTGATCGAGATTTGATTTATCCAGGAATACCCGACAAATCACACCAACAAGATGATGGCAAAAAATAAATGACACGAAAAAATAAAATGCACACACGGTGATTTTCGTGGTTCGGCAAAACCGCTACGTCCGAGAGTTTCCGTTCTTTACTAATAAAGAATTTTTACAAAAAAATACACCCCTCGAGTTTTATGGACCAAACCCAAGAAAATAAGACTCTCGTACAACCACTTTACTAGCTATCAAAGAACACTCTCCCCAACCCTTTTGTGTTCAGAGAGAAAAATACCCCAAATGTTTTCCCGCACCTATCACAATTTGACTCACCCAAATTGATCTCCCAGTGTGTACACTCATTTTTCCTCTCCCACCCGGTTGGATGGCCAAGCAAATAACTGCTTGCCATGTCTTCCTTCAACCATTTGCTCTCTATTTATAGAGAAAAATCAATGGTGTGAAGGCAACTTCAAAGAAGCAAAAATCATTTTCTCTTTTCCATCTAGTAGTCAAAAATGGAGGATAATAAATTTCTTCCTACCACATTTAGATGGTAAAATGTTTTCTTCCCCTAATTCATATAAGAAATGTAACATAATATGGAATAGAGAATTTTTTGTGGTAAAATAAACGCGGAATGCTTTCATTAGATCTTATTTCAAAACATCTTATTATTCTTTTACATCTTGCAATTAGGGGGGGAACAAGTGTCATTTATTCACTTTTCTCATATTTTGTGATGACATAAGATAGACATTAAAGGGTTAGGTTTATTGGTCAGGTCTAATGAACCAATGCTTGCAAAAAGGATTAGTATTGGCTTTCGACCAAATCCTGATTACTAGTTGATTAGCTGTAATAAAATCATGCCAAATATTAACTAACCCATTAACCCCTTCGTTAAATTTAAAAATCGATTATTATATTAATATTGCAAAATAAAATAAAATAAAATCTCCATAAATGGGGATGTCAAACACCTGCAGGGACGTGACGGGCCCATTTTGTTCTTATCGCGATAACATCTTTTGGTCGTAGAAGAAATTTTTGTAGCGTTAATTATGGTCATGGAGAGGTACGAAAAAGTAAAATAAAAAAATCCCGGAATTCAATTAAAAAATTATATAAAGATATGATTCACCACACAATATTGGTATTTGGTGCAATGTTTTTAAACTCGGACAGAATATCGAACCGGATTAATTATTGGATTATTGGGTCACTGGTTCAACCGTTCAAAAAAACCGTTTGACCCATATACGTACACACACACATATATATGTACAAATATAAAAGATAAATACAAATACAAATATAAAAAAATAACAAATAAAAATAAAAAATATAATAAATTATAATATCCAAATATATGTATAAATCAAATATAAGGAAAAGTTGTGTAAATTTACCACATATCCGTTCACTTTTTGTAATAAAACAAAGAAAATATTGCTTAAAAAATTTAAACCGGGTTAACCGAGTCGCCGATTTCCGGAGACCGGGTGACAACGGTTTTATAACCACCCGGATTTAATATAGAATCGGGCCGAACATATGACCGATTCCCGGTTAAACTATTCGAACCGGTCGGTCCGGTCCGGTTTTCAAAACATTGATTTGGTGTGGTACGGTAAATCAATCTTAAAGCATATCCAATTATTGATTCAGCATGAGCTATGATAAATTGACCCAATTCATAGTTATATTGTAAAAATCCCCGCATAACCCCGATTAGTCTCCATCTAGACGCTAGTTCCACTTGTTCGCCAACTTTTTTCTTTCGATTAGGCCCCGCCTAACCTCGTCCAAGTTCCACGTAACCCCGCAAGACTCCACCTAGGTGCTAGGCCACAGTCCGTCGCTTAACTAGTGCCTAACGCTTTTTACAATATTGATTATTAGTATCACACTGAATAACGGGAAAAAATACCATTACTCTTTGACAAATTATTATAAAACATAACAAAAAAAAATACCATTACTTTTTGACAAACTATTATAAAACATAACATCTTTTCTCTGAATAGTATCAGTCTAATAGTAGATGAATTAACAGAAACCATATTAAATTGAAAATATTGACTTATAAATAATTTTTGGAAACTTCGACTTAGTAACAGTATAAATAATCACAATAGTGGCTGGCATACATGATTTTTGGCTAATTAGAGAAAATGATCCCGAGTTACGATTGAAATCTTCTGTTACAATTTTTCATAGCATGTTGTATTTTATATAACACATGAACACTAAATTTATAAATTATACTTTTGTTAAATAAACACTTAAAATCAATTATACAAACATGCATGAATATATTATACGTAGAATATATATGGGATAATTACAAAAACACCCCTGAAGTTTATGCTAATTACAAAAAAAAACCGAGAGATCTTTTAAAATTACAAAAAGAACCTTAAATTTGATTTCATCTTACATTTTTCTCCCTTCATAAATAATAAATATTTCAAAAACCGCGTGATATTTCTAGAAATATTACAGTTAACCCCTTAAATTTAAGATATAATCAAACATGATGGGGCTTTTTGTAATTTTGAAACATCTCTGAATTTTTCTGTAATTAGCCCAAACCTCAGGGGGTCTTTTGTAATTATCCCAATATATAATGCAACATAACATTGAAACAGATTTTGTTCAAATTCTATCAAATTTAACATTGTACTGTAAAACAACAAAATCACAAAAACAATTATAAATGCAATGAGACATGAAGAATTTATATGATAGAATATTTGAACTCTTGACATATTTAAGGAAAAAGCGGTGGCCCATAACCTGTTGCATGTGAACAAAATGCGTAACTACTTCAACTATTTAGGTTACCTATGAGGCTATGATGGAACTGCCTCGGTCCTAATAAACCAATCATGTGTTCTTATGTCATGTATTGCATGCTTAAAGCGAAACAGTCGATTATGGACAAACGGTTGCGAATAGGGCTGCAAATGCAACCAGGGGCGGAGGTATGTAATGGGGAAGGGGGCCCTGGCCCCCCAAACTTTTTTTTTTAAATATTTTTATATGTAATATTTTTTTCAAGTGCTTGGCCCCCTAAATCCTAATGTCTAACTTAATTCTTCACGGGCCAATTTCTTCTTTGACTAAAATTAGTGGAGTTTTACCACAATGCCACCACAAAATAAGGAAAAAGTAACCAACTTTATATAAACATACAAACACTTGTCGGACACTCGTATATATGTTATATATATATATAGCAATTTTAACTATTCATTTTCTCTCCTTTCCAAAAAAAAACTTTTTTTTCTCCTATTAAAACTTTATCTAGACGACACCCAGGTAGAAAGAAAATATTTTCCATTCTTTCAGATTTTCCATGGTATAAGAGAACAAAGTGGGTAAAACTGTGGTTAATTTACAACTGATTTCTCAGGTATTTCATTTATATTTTTGATTATATTTTTCCATTCAAATTCAAATTGCAATACATAATCCTGAAATTTATTTTTTGATTCGCTATGGTGAAAAGAGTGGGATTCATTAAAAAAATTAGCAAAATATTGGGATATATTAATAATTAGTGGGATTCATTTCAATTGAATCTCTTGAAATAGTTATGTGATTCATTTAATTCAGTAAAATAGTTATGTGATTCATTTAATTTTAGAAATGAGTTTAAATTTTACATTTTAAATTATTAAATTTAAATAAAAAAATCCCTGCGCCGCACGCGGGAGTCCTCGCCGGAGGGGCCTTTTACGGTAGCGCGGCGGCGGCGGCGCCTCAGCCGCTCGGGGGCGACTACGGTTCATCCCTCCGGTTTGGCCCCCAATACCATATCCTGCCTCGCCCTTGAATGCAACCGAACCGACCTTTTGAGTATTTGAGTTCGGCTAGTTTATTATCGAGTCAAACTCGAGCCTGAATTTATCGAACATGTTGATGGCTCACAAACTTTTCGAGTCTAAACGAGCTTAGTAAATATTAATTAAAAATTATAATATTCTTCAATTTATTACAAAAAATAAAATTATTTATATTTAAATTTCATAATATGTTTATTAAAGCTTATACTTTTATTCAAAAAAATAATTTTATTGAATTATTTTTATATTATCTTAAGTAAAAATATGAAAAGTTAAAATTAAAATCAAATTATTAGTTCAATTTATACGAGCTTACTATAGAGCCTATTCCCGAGCTTACTAACGAGCTTGTTCACGAGCTAACGAACCGAATATCTTTAAGTTTGAGTTTGGTTCGTTTATTTTAACGAGCCTCATTAAACCAACTCGAACGAGCTTTTATCGAATCGACCTCCGAATAGCTCACGAGCGGCTTGGTTCGTTGCGGCCTAATTGAGAAGAAGCAAAAATGAAAATCAAAGACCAAAAGACACTAAAGAAAAATTAGAATTGCAACGAAAATTTAGCGGCGACTAAGAACATTCTCCCCTAGTAAATATTTAAACATTCATCGCTAAATAATTTTTAGAAGATAGAGAAATCATACAATTTTTGTGATTTAGCGACGAAACTTTACCCATCGTTGGCTCGTTGCTAAGATTAGCGCGAAGACATGCTTGTTCAAGGCTAAATATTATTCATAAGCATAAAAAAAATTAAGATTAATAAACATTAGCGAAGGAAAAATTAAGATTAATAAACAGAAATTTGCGGCGAAAAATTATTTCTGTGATAAATCAAAAATCAAATCTTTCCGGCAATTTGTTGTAGTGAGACCACAGCGATAGCGTTTTGACTTTATTTTCCTCACGGAAAAAAAGAAAACAAAAACAAAAATCACACACACAAATACAATACAAAAACTAATAATAAGGGATTATAGCTTATGAACTATACATTATGCATGGTAAATATATTCAAATTGAGCAGGTATTCCTCTGGAAGGAGAATTACAAGCTATAAACGAAGGATTACGACTGACGAGGGTTAATTGGTGGCAACCCATTCAAGTGACGACGGATTCTTTATTGACGGTGCAAGCAGTCAGGGCCTTGATCGAAGATTTGAGCTACACTAATCCAAAATATCAAATCTTTATTAGCTAGCCTAAATGTTGCAAATTTTTCTCATATTCGTAGAACAATCAGGTTGCGCATAAGTTGGCTAGTTTTACTTCTTTTTCTTCATCACCCTTTGTATGGATGAATCGAGATATCCCTAGATGGGTTGAAGACATTGTATTTTCTGATATTTCTTGATGCAATGCAAAAACTATTAATATGGGAATTTAGCTTATGAACTATACATTATGGTAAGTATATTCAAATTGATTAGACTTTCAAGGATTGTGACAAGTTGACTTGTGGAGAGCACCAAATGCAATTAATCCTACGACAAAATGTCAATGGATTAACAACAACCACACACTCGGTCTTTTCTTTTGTCTCCAATTTCAACACAAGGAAATCTGAAGCCTTGCCTAAGAAATTGATGAAATTTGGAAAATATGAAGGGTCAACCAATTCAACGGTTGACGTTCTTGCAACTGGGCTGGAGAAGAATCCAGTGGCTATTATTGCACGATATGGTGTATGTATTAAGATTTCTCGAAAAATATACATTCATATTCTCCAACATTTTGATGAAATGTGAATATATTAGAATACAAAATTGTGGAGTCAAATGACTCGAGCCAGTCCACGAACATAGTGCATAAACCAAAATTCTGCCTCTTCTATATTTACATCCCCTGATTTTATTTTATTTTTGGTTCTGTTCTTTTAATTATGCAGAAGGAGGGGGTTAATAATAATACCATCAAAAAGGCAAAGAATGTGAATATATAATAGTATACATTCCATCACTCAGATAAAACAGACAAGTAAAAAAGAAAAAATAAAATAGCAATCCCTTTTACAAGAATCAACAGAAAACTGAACCTTCAAAATATATACCCCCAATTAGGGTTGTAAATGAGTCGGGTCGAGCCGAACATAGTATTGTTCAAGCTTGTTTGAATTTTAATCGAGCTTCAAAAATTGTGTTTGAGTTTAGTTTGATTATTAATCGAATCGAACTCGAGTAGCTTGATATTATTACACATATTTTGTTAATTTTTCACTAATCGAGTCGAGCTCGAGCTGAGCTTTATATCTTGTCGAACGAAAAAATGTGTTTAAGCTTGGTTCGTTATGTTAACGAACCGAGCTTTTAACGATCGATCTCGAATCGAGTATCAAGTAGCTTGGTTCGTTTTTTAGCCATACCCACAACACATGAATAACTCATACACACTGATCAAACATTCAAACCAGACAAGAAATAGAAAACCCAGAATCCCTCTAACTAGAATGAACAAACCCATATCCCCAAACTCATAAATAGCTAAGCACTGCTTCAATCAAACCAAACAAGTAATACAAAATCTACAATCCTTTTTTTCTAAATAGAAAATGAAATTGAACCCAGTTTGGTACCTGAAGAGGCCAATTGAAAGAGTGCGCAAGATCCAGGGCTTGTTTTTGGGAAGGCAAGTGGGGATCAGCTATGGCTACCACAGCAACACCTTCACTCTTGAGGTGGTAAAGATTGATGAGATGCTCTCTTCCCATCATCCCAACTCCAATTATTCCATAGTTTACTACTCTATCGTCCATATCAGCCATTGGATTGAGGAGTTTTTGCAGTTTTTTTCAGTGTAATTTTTAGTTCCGAACTTCCGATTGATGAAGTTGATTTGAGTTCACAAAAGGGAAAACGAAGGCTATTTTGTGGATGATATTTTCTCTGTTTGCTAAATAATGTTCTAAAATGTAGAAATCAGGTGTTTAACAGTTAACATGTATCTACAAGTCCAATTTTTAGTTGAAATGAATTGATTTTCGCGTAAAAAATGAAAATCATACTTTATTTATTGTCTGAATTTATGTTAAAGTGTATATTTAGATATAAAAATATGTTTGTTTATAGTTTTTGAGGCGTATTTTTGACATAACCATTCGTTTCCAATTACCAATAAATGAGATTTGAATTTAGGCATCTAGCAAGAAATTACAATTCCAATTTATTTTTAATCTTATGTATACTAAGCATAGGAATTATTTTACTATATTCCAATTGCTAAATAATTATTTTACTATAAAATTGAGGGGATATTAAGATTTCTCGAGAAATATAATACATTCATTTTCTCCAACATTTTGATGAAATGTGAATATATATTAGAATACAAAATTGTCCAGTCAAATGACTCGCGCCAGTCCACGAACATAGTGCATAAACCAAAAATTCTGCCTCTTCTTTCTATATTTACTTCCCCTGATTTATTTTATTTTTTGAATTTTTTTGTTCTGTTTTTCTAATTATGCAGGAGGGGATTAATAATAATACCATCAAGAAGGCAAAGAATGTTAAAAAATACAGGGAAATTGCCCCTCCAACTGGGGATATTTTTTAAAAATACCCCAAATTTATTAAAACTTGATTTTATGCATCTGCACACCAACTGCCCATTTCACTGCTCATCTAATGGCCACATCATTGCCAACCAAATTCTGTTTGAATAAAAAATCGAATTCATAATTTTATTTGCATATTTCAAGAACAATTATAACTACATATCATTTTCCATACTATATCTAACAATGTCAATTTATACCCGTCCTACAAATCCTTAAAATTCGGTCAATTTACCATTTTCAAGCCAAATTTACTCAAATTCAATTAAATATAATGAAAATCATCAAAACTGCCCCGACTAGAAATTTTAGAACCGATATAGTTTGACGTCATTAGATATAGTATAGAGAATAAATATATACTTATAATTGTTCTTGAAATTTGCAAAAAAATTACGAATTTGGATTTTTCTTCGAACATAATTTGGTGGATAGTGAGGTGGGCAATTGCGGTGTAGGGGCATAAATCAAGTTTTAATACGTTGGGGTATTTTTTGAAAATACCCCCATATGGAGGGGCAATTTTCCAAATTTCCCAAAAATATACCTCTGCAATCTTGAATCAAGTGATTTCTCAAAAAAAAAAAAAAATCTTGAATCAAGTGGATAACATTTAGTCTAAAAGTCGGTCCACTAGCAAGATACGAGAATCATCATTACAACTGTACCACAACGTCGGCCCAATCACTAATGAGTCATCGTTTAAGCAATTATAGAAAGCTATGGATTAAAAATAATAATAATAACATAATAATAATAATAATAATAAAGAGGCCCAACTATTTCCAGATAGAAAGTACAGATAAAATAACCAAATCTATAAAGCCATGATTTTATATGTGAATTGTGATAGATACTTATTCCTGCATTTTATTTATTTAATATAACCTAAAGGATTATGGTTGACCTGGTTAGTGCCATGGTCTTCAACATTATTTTGTGAATTAGTTCAAGAATTGTTTAATAGAGATATGCAATGCAGCTGTAATGGGAAACTTTCCAGTAATAGTCTTTGAAGCTGAAAAATAACATCGCAGGGAGCCAGTTACGTGTCAATTTAAATAATGTCACAAGTACAAAAGAACTTATTTTCATTGTTCTTTTAATAATCAATGCAATTTCGAAGTCTTTATCTAATTTAATGCATTGTGATACAAATACCTTATGTTTTGAAACGTGCGGATTCGGTCTAATTACAGAAAAATAGTGAGATTTTTGAAAATTGCAAAAACCCATTGAAGTTTAATTCCATTCTACAAATTCCCGTTTCATAAGCAAATTAACATTTAGAAAATCCCCTTAGGGCTGAAAAACGAACCAAACTACTCGTTACTCGATCCAAGATGGATTGTTAAAAGCTCGTTTGAGCTCGGTTCTTTAACATAATGAACCAAGCTTGAACGCATTTTTCCGTTCGATAAGATATAAAGTTTGGCTCGAACTCGACTCAATTAGTTAAAAAAAGAATAAAATACGTGCAATAATATCAAGCTATTCGAGCTCGATTCGTATTTTGCTCGACTAAAGCTCGTTCGAGCTCGATTCGATTAATAATCAAACCAAGCTCAAACATAAATTTGGAAGCTCGTTTAAAATTCAAACAAGCTTGAACAATATTATGTTCGGCTCGACTCGACTCGTTTACACCCTTACATATAAATAAATATTACAGTTACCCATTTAAATTTAAGATATGATCAAACTTAAGGGGTACTTTGTAATTTCGAAACAATCTTTTTGTAATCAGGCCCAACCTCAGGTTTTTTTTCTGTAATTATCCCCTATGAAACTATTGCTAAGAAAGATGGACACATTTTTGCTCATTCTGACATTCTCTACCAAATGATGCAATCAAATTTCGACTTTTTTGAATGCATTTTGTTCCCTCATTCTTAGACCATTACCATCCATCAAGTGTGATTAACAATGATACAAGTTTCAGTCCTAAAAACATCCTTGTACAACACAGAATGAACCAGAAAACAAAACACTCGCAGCATATTCTTAAATACTACATAAGTCAGTCAAATTACCTGAAAATTCTCATCCAGGACGAAAATCCAAGGATCGATCAGAGTGGAACGGATCCATAAAATACTAGTTCTGCGGGTCCCGTCATGTACACATGGTTGTCGTCTTCTCTCCATTCGATGTCGAGTGGCCCTCCAGGCAAATCGACGGTACAACTCTGCTTACAAGAAAGTGGAATTAGAAAACAAGTTGTGTGCAGAGACAACGCGAAAGCAAATGCAAATTAACAACCAGGAAACAACTATAATAAAGTATTTCTTCTTCAAGACGTCTAATCTAAGGGAATGTTTGCAAACACTTCTTCTGATTTATTGTCGCAGAAGCTAAAAGTAGTTGAGAATCAAAAGTTGGTCGTGTTTGCAAATAGAGCTAAAAGCTATCTAAGTTGAAATGTTCCCGAAAAAGAAAAGGAAAAAACAAAAAGAACACATTCAAAAATAAGTTTTTTGATGGAAAGACGAATTCAAACTTCTTATTATTAGTAGGTCAATATTATGTTTTTCAATTTTGAGGTTAATATCAAAAACAAATTTCTTTTTATTTACAAAAGTACCAAAAACACATTTCCAAAATCGGAAGCACCCCACCCCAACTTTCAGATTCTGATTAAATGAAGTAGAGCAAAAAAAACAAAAGTTGACATTTTCAAACACTAAAAAGTGATTTAAAATAAAAGTGATTTGCTTTTTCAGATAAAAGTTTAGAATCACATTTTTTAGCGTTTGCAAACACACCCTAAAATCAACGAGGTGTTTGTCGGGAGAAAGAAAAAATTTCTTGAATGAACACACAATCTTAAAAAACGGTCATAGAAGACAACAGCTGCAAGCTTACTCTCACAGCACGACCCTCCAGAACTGCAGCGACAACTACTGCACAAGCTCCTGTTCCACAGGCTAGTGTTGCACCTATATATGGCAGCAACCAAATTAACTTCATAGTTGAAAGGCTAGGACGTTAAAAAAATTAGAAAATCATAATTGGTGGAGAACTCCGCCTGCATATAGACAGGGCAACCCGTCTATATGTTGCCGGTCCCAAGCCCGGATAAAGGAGGAGGGTTGCGTTAGGTCGACAGCCAGCGTAAAACTCTTGTCATTTCCTTATGGTATGGATCATATAAGAAATCGTGATAAGGCTAGGATGCTCCCCGTAAGGAGTGCGCCGCAGGGTCCGACTGCGGTGTCTTGGCAAGGACCGCTACACCTCCATAAGGGCTTGGGTGTAGTGAAAAATACACAAGAGCCCTCACACACTAATAAGAGGAACACAAATGATAATAAGAAAATTAGAAAGTATAGAATTGGCATCTGGAACATAGGTACTTTGACAGGTAAAACTATAGAGCTCGTAGATATTATGAAAAGACGAAACATAGATATTATGTATCCAAGAGACTAAATGGGTAGGCGAAAAGGCTAAGACACTAGATATTACAGGTTATAAACTTTGGTATAGTGGAAATGATAGAACTAGGAATGGGGTGGGTATCATTGTAGATCCTCTCTTCATAGATCAAGTAGTAGGAGTAACTAGAAAAGGAGATAGAATCATATCCCTTAAAATTGTAGTAGGTAAACGAACTTATAAATATTGTTAGTGTATATGCACCTCAAGTAGGATTAGATGATGCTACTAAATTTAAATTTTGGGAAGATTTAGAAACTCTAATGCAATCAATCCTCAAAAAAATGAAAAAGTCATCATAGGTGGAGACTTAAATGAACATGTTGGGAAGGATAATGAAGATTATGAAAGGGTCCATGGAGGATATGGCTTTAGCTCGCGTAACAATGAGGTAGAACCATAGACTTTGCGATTGCTTATGATTTTATTATAGGTAATACCTTCTTTAAAAAGAGAGACGAACATTTAATCACATTTAAAAGTGGTCCTAACAAATCACAAATTGACTCTTTCTAACCAGGGGAAAAACGAGAAAAATATGCAAAAATTGCAAAGTAATACCTGGAGAAAGCCTCACCACCCAACATGGACTACTAGTTTTGGATATCAAACTTATTAACATACACTTAAAGAGAAAGAAAATTAACATACCGAGAATTAAGTGGTGGAACTTAAAGAATATAGAAAAAAGAGATAGTTTTGTCAAATCTCTAGTAGAAACCATTGATTGGAAAGTGGAAGACAAAGCCGATGAAACATGGAACTATGCAACTACTCAAATGAAAAAGATCACAAAAGAAACATTAGGGGTGTCGAATGGTAATAAATGGATTAAAGAGTCATGGTGGTGGAATCAAGAAATCAAGAAAAGGTAAAGGAAAAACGAACTAGTTACAAAGTATTGTATTCTGTAAAACGAAGAAAACCTTAAAAGATATAAAGACGCTAAAAAAAAAGTAAGAAGAGCAATATATGAAGCAAAAACCAGCGTATGAAGATTTCTATAAGAAACTAGATCTTAAAGAAGGAGAGAAAGATATATATAAAATAGCAAAATTTAGAGAAAAACAAACAAGAGATCTAACACAAATTAAATGCATAAAAGATGAGAATGAAAACATTTTAGTGAAAGACGAGGACATAAAAGATCGATGGAGGAGGTATTTCAATAATCTTTTTAATGAAGCGAAGAGGAATGAAGTCACATTAGGGAAACCAAGCCAACTGAATCGAATAGAAACCGTACCTTTTATCATAGAATTCAACTTCATGAAACAGAAAAGCACTAAACAAAATGAAAATGGTAAAGCGGTTGGCCAGATGATATACCGATTGAAGCGTGGAAATGTTTAGGTGGAGTTGGAATATCATGGCTTACTAAATTATTTAATGTTATTCTAAAACTAAGAAAATGCTCGATGAATGGAGAAAAAGTATATTGATACCTATATATAAAAACAAAGGGGATATACAAATTGTGCAAATTACGGGGAATTAAATTAATAAGTCATACAATGAAACTATGGGAAAGAGTTATAGAAGCGAATAAGAATAAGAAATGAAACTAGTATATTAGATAATCAATTTGGCTTCATGCCGGAAGATCCACAATTGAAGCTATACACTTAATTAGGCGATTATGTGAACAATATAATGAGAGAAAACAAGATTTGCATATGGTTTTTATTGATCTTGAAAAGGCATACGATAGAGTCAACCGTGATATAATGTGGCGCGTATTGAAAAAAAGAGGAATAAAAATGGCCTACATAGATGCCATAAAAGATATGTATGATGGTATAACAACATGTATCAGGACACCAACAGGAATATCTAGTGAATTCCCAAACACTATAGGTTTGCATCAGGGATCTGCACTAAGCCCGTACCTTTTTATCCTAATAATTGATGAAATCACTAAACACTTACAAAAATCCATCCCTGAATGTATGTTATTTGCGGACAATATAGTTTTAATTGATGAAACAAGGAAGGAGTAAATGCAAAATTGGAAGTTTGGAGAGAAGACTAGAATCAAAAGGTTTTACTATAAGTAGGGCTAAAACAGAGAATACATGGAATGCCACTTTAGTAAAAACAAGAGAACAATGAGACGAAGGTTAAAATTGATGGACATGAAGTGAGTATAACAAAGAGTTTTAAATACTTAGGATCTATAATTGAAGAGAACGGAGAAATCAATAAAGATGTCACACATAGGATCCATGCGGGTTGGAATAAATGGAGGAGTGCATCTTCTATCCTTTGTGACCGTAAAATACCATTAAAATTGAAAGGAAAATTTTATAAAACGGCCATAAGGCCCTTGATGCTTTATGGAGCGAGAATGTTGGGCGACTAAATATGAACACGAACAAAAAATGAGGGTAGCGAGAGATGAGAATGCTAAGATGGATGTGCGGATACACTAGATTAGATAGAATAAGAAATGAA
This sequence comes from Rehmannia glutinosa, assembly GCA_016081115.2. NCBI lineage: Eukaryota > Viridiplantae > Streptophyta > Magnoliopsida > Lamiales > Orobanchaceae > Rehmannia > Rehmannia glutinosa. The sequence goes on along the minus strand of CM071931.1, from coordinate 81,106,204 downwards.
CACATTAGAAACAAAGTGGGAGTAGCACCAATAGACGAGAAAATTAGAGAAACACGATTAAGATGGTTTGGACATGTTTATAGGAGACCTTTAGATGCACCTGTGCAACGTTTAAAAGGTAGAGAATCACTCACACAAATCAAAAGAGGAAGAGGTAGGCCTAAAAAGACTTGGAAAGAAGCTATTAAACATGACATGTTATACCTAGAAATAAACGAAAATATGGCTTATGACCGTAAACGATGGCGCGATATGATCCGTATAGCCGACCCCACGTAGTGGGATTAAGGCTTAGTTTGTTGTTGTTGTTGTTTTCATAATTGGTGGAGGCAAAATCTTGTAATGGAAAAGGTAAAAAAATGCATAAGAAACTTTTATTCGTACAGAAATGCATGCAAAAGAATAAGAAAAAAATGAACCTGCCCCACGCTCCCAAACACGCATTTTAAGGTGACTTGGAGAGAAGACTTGAACAAATTCTGCAAGATTAGAAACAATGCTCTCAACTTAGCAATGCATACTTAATTCAGTAATAAAGTTGTATCTCAGAACCATGATATTGCCTTAAGATCAAGAATGAAGAAGACTTCAATTGTTCTTTTTGTCAAACAAGTTAAGAAAAAGACGTGGATCACAACTAGATAGATATAATATGGATATCTAAGTGCATTGTTTGGCCAACATTTTGCATTCCTAGTTCCAATGCAGAAGACTTCTACTCATTTATGCTCATCTGTGTGTCATTGAGCTAGCATACCCATAATTAAGAGGTACATACGACAAACAAATAAAGTAGCGGCAGATTCAGTCTGTAATGTCAGTTAAAACTGATACCTGTGTTTGTTCGGGCAGGGAACATCACGTGATGTTCAAATTTTGGGCCAATTTCAGCTAAATTTAGTTCATCTACTTGCAAATCCTGTGACCTCAAAATCCACAAGAGATAACGAAATGAACACATTAACAAATCAATAACCCGTTGTACCAGAGGCGAGTATATAGAGACAGCATACCTCACGTGATTCTGTACCAAAAGTGACACAGTGTGGGTTTCCCATGCTAACACAAGTAACATTCCAGATTAACCCATTTACATCCAATTTTTCCTTAACAGCAGACTGATCTTTATTTGGAGTTAACTTTGTAGGAATCTCTGATGCCTTCAAAATTGGCTCACCCATATCAACTCTTACCTGAAAATGTGACCAGATGCTGAACAAACTTGAATAAATAGTGATGCAAAGTAAGAGATTTCATAGACCATAATGTGCTCCAAACAGAAATACAGAAATGTTGCCCACTTGAAATGTTTACCTTAAGATATATATAGCCTACCAAAAGTGAATTATAAACTTAGTTGTGACATTCTGAGAGTACCTTTCCATCTTCTTGTATTTCAGGAACAATTAAACCAGCACCAGTATGCACAGTGAAGCTGCACAACCGAAAAAGAGAAGAGTAGCCTTTCAAATTCGAGTGTAAGAAAGTATGTTTTACCCTGCACTTTATCTCCAAGTTTAGGTGCAAATGAGAAAAAAAATAGCAAGACTATGATTACCATTAAAATCAGAAATATAAAAAGATATCCACGTTTCTGAATAGTTGGCTGCCGATATAGCGAACAGCTAAAAATGAGACCATGAAAAAGTACAGAAGTGAAAATAAGTGAGTATAGAGGATTGATTCAGGGCTATGTTTCACAAGATAGCGATACCATGAAAAAGTACAGAAGTCAAAAAAGCCAAAAACTGGAAGTCAGTCAATCTCCAAAAGCTGAAATTCTTTGCAACTGTTAATCGTAATGCATAGCTTGTTGATCCCATGAGGGCAATTTTATTATCAGTAACATAAGGACCAAGGCCAACTCAAACTCAAAGTTTACTATCAAAGTGAAAATCCAACAAAAAGATGAGCCTTAGAAGCTAGATACAAAACAACAAGATATCAGCACACTTTTATATGAAATAAACCTTTGCTTCCCATGAAGATTTTCAAGCTCAGCAATAAATCTGGCAAAGCATCGGACTCCATTACCACACATCTGTGACAACAAAAGCAGAAGTCGACCTTAGAACAAGCAAAAGGAGATAAACGGGAAGTCCATCAATTATATCACAATCCATGAGCTGAGTAAAAGAAGGAGAAGATTTTTTAATTTGTTATTTTCTTAAAATGATAGAATTGAAATAAGAAATTTCTCATGCATGATTTAAACAAAAAGAGCTTCATGAAAACTAAGCCAGAATCATCTATGATGCTTCCTTGTCTTTCAATGGTAAGTGAACACAGAGACAGTGCATAGCAACTCTTTCCTTAGTTTCCTTTCAATTTTAGAGTCCATAATGCATTGTTCTAAACTTCAGTGTTCTTTTGCTACAAAACACATTCTACAGGCATGATCTGAAAAACTTGTATACTGTCTCTAAAAATCACTATACAGAGAACCGTTTCTTTCGACAAAATTTAAGATGATAATTTCATGACAGTTCATTCAATGCAACGTCAATTGCTAGCTATTGATAAAATAAATGGAACCATCAATCTTTGTTAAATGACCAAAAGAAAGAACAATGGATACACTCAATTAGGAAAAACACAAATTACCTCGGGCTCACTACCATCAGAATTGAAGATCCTCATGGTATAATCAGTGCCATTGACTCCTGGCGTTGCAAATATCACTCCGTCAGCTCCAATGCCAAAGTTTCTATCACACAATTTCACTGCTTGATCTGGAGTGATTTTAGGCTCCTCTGAATCTCGATTATCAACCTAATCAAATCAACTTAAGCACACAAAAATAAGCATCAACCCCAAACAATTTATTTACATGGTCAATTGAGTGTGCGTGGATATAGGTGTAGCTCAGTGCTCTCTCTAGAACAGGGGCAAAATAAACAAATACAAGAACGGACAAGCTCTTTGTAGGTTAAAGTCTTTCAGATATTAACTTATTTCAGCTGTTAATAAGCATAAAAACTGTCCCGAGATATAGATTTCAATAGCTTCATACAAACTACCGTTCTCTTTTTAGTAATGATTGCATTTTACATGGATTTTAAAAGGTCCAAACCTCACATTCAATAGTTTGTACTTCAGAGAAATAACCTCCGTCGTCATTGTATTCCTCACAAAAAAACAAGTGCGTTCTTTATCATCAAATTCTGAAAGAATAACTCGTTATTTAAAAGAGCAAACAAACAAGCATAGATGTAATTTGAAACATTACTAATATGAAGTCATTGCCGAGTCCATGATACTTGACGAAATGAAGAATTCCACTTTCTTTGCGATCGAGAAACGACGTCGGAGAGCTCTTCTCCGTAGCCTGAATGCTCATTGAAGAGAAGACCCGGAAATTAGGTATCTGGCCGGAGCAAATGGCGATAGACTTGAGAGTCCTCGGTAGCTGAATCGTTGAAGAATAGAACCGAAAAAATGAGGAGTTAGAGGAAATATAGCGGTTGTTGACGGCGGTAAAAGGCGGCGCTATCGCGGTGGCAATCGCCATTGGCGTCGGCGAATTATAAATACTCGAGGAAGACTGACGATCGAGGAGTGAAAGCCCAAAGCAAGTTTTTCAGAATTAGAATAAGCGGAGATTAATTGATTATACTAATAGCCATCACCCGAGGGCTGCAATCGAACCGAATCAAACTGAGCTGAACTTTTAAGAGTTTGAGTTTGGTTCGTCTATTATCGAATCGAACTTGAACCTAAATTTATCGAATATATTAATAATTCACGGACTTTTTCGAGTTTAATTAAACCTAAACGAGTTTAGTAAATATCAAATAAGAATTAAATTATTCTTTAATTTATTAGAAAAATGAAATTATATATCTCTAAAACGCCTACAATATATATATATATATATATCAAAATCTATTATTTTATTCAAATGAATAAGTTTATTTAAATATTTTTACATTATATTTATCATAAGTAAATGTATAAAAGTTATAATTAAAGTCAAACTATATATTTCTAAATTTGAATTTAGTTCATTTATCTTAACAAGCTTTATTAAAAAACTCAAACGACCTTTTATCGGGTCGAAGTTTCGATATCTCATGGCGATTTGGTTTATTTGCAGTCATATCTTAATGTGCATATTGCTATTGCAAGTTTAGACTAGTTCACGTTGTTAAGTTTGATCAATTTTCCGTTGATTCCAGCAAGAAATGTGATTTCTTTGAATACAGATGATCACTGATACATAAAAAGCTGTTTTCAAATTAATTGGGGTGAAGGATTTTTCAAATTGACATAATGACATTAGATGTTCAAAAATTAAATATCATAGCCTCCTCGTGCATTGTTAAAAGGGATAGTTACAAAAGACCCCTGAGATTTGGTCTAATTAAAAAAAAAAACCCAAAGATGTTAAAAAAACCCTCAAATTTTATTATGTCTTAAACTTAAAAGAGTAATTGTAATAGTTTTAGAAATATTATAAGGCTATTTGAAATGATTTTTTCTTATGAAGGGAGAAAATGTTAACGGAATCAAATCTCTAGGGATTTTTCATAATTTTCAAAAACATCTGATATTTTTGTAATTAGCCCAAACTTCAAGGGTGTTTTTTTAATTATCCCTAGTTAAAATCTTCATCATGCTACGAAAATGGAGAAAAACAAGAGTGAAGAAAGTACAGTGGTAGTTCAAAGCTTAAAACACTAAGGCATAATCACTTGTGCAATCTTCTTATACAATATAACCTGGATAAATTATTCCTCGATTAATTAATAACCTCATTTAAATAATACTTTTGGTCGGTCCCGACTTGAGACCAACAAGCAAAATTAATAATTCGCTAATTTAATATCTCACTAAATTAATAAATATTGGCAGTCAAGTTGAAAGATACAGCAAGACCACACTCTTATAAAAGAACCAACAAAAAATAAATAAGGATTAATCGCAACACAATATAATTGGAGGTCTAACAATACTAGAGAAACTGTCAGCTTCATACTTAAGTAACATCTAAAATGCAACAAAATTTGGTTTCGCATCTGCGTTTACAAAAATCTCAAGTGTGTCCAGTCCAAATAAGGAAAAGGGATAAACTGAAATATGGACGGCAAGTCCCTTAGATGATCCCGATTTTGTTCGCAACATCTAAAGCATCATAGTCGGGCGTCAACCTAACATAAGCCTTCTTGGTTCCATCCGGCCTGAAAAAAAGGTTTATAATATTCAAGTACTAGGCAAAGATATGCATGGGATGCAAATAACTTCTCAATAATTTAATCTTGCAAGCCATAATTCCAGCAAAATCAAATTCATTAGTGTTACTGTTAGCAGCTGCACAAAGTGGGAAACGCGGCACCTGAATATTTGGAATAAGGAAAAGAAATAATTACATGGTCATGATACGCCACTATGCTTCATTATTATCAAACTGCACTATTAGAACAAGAATAACCATAATATTATTAGGGCACACCCACTGGTGCAATTCAAGTTCAACATCTTGAACATGAATTCGATTTATACTTTTAAATTTTGTTTGATATGTTGGAATAGGTTCACCGAATGAGAAAAATACTTGTGGATAGTAGTACGTGAGGATTTGTGAGACTCATTTGAATCATGAAATTGAGCAAACTATTGTAGCTAATAAGAGAGGATTTTGTTCATGGTTGATGTGTCACTGCTAGGCCCACAAAATAAACATAAACTTTTGAGGATGCTCTTATGGGAGGAATGTTCATCTGAGGTTGTAAATAGATACATTGCTCATAAAAAAAGAAGGTACCAGAAATTAAAAAAATCTTGGATGATCATATCATTTTTGTGAACAAGCGATCAACATTTTGCATGTCCTCGCACATGAAAATAGTGGATTAAAAAAAACGATTACTTAACAGCAGTCAAATGAGAATCTTCATATTCAATCAGCCAACACAGAGAACTGAAAACAGTTACCAACCACAAAAAGTAAAGAAGCATTTCCATACCTGATAAGGGTGTTAACCTTCTTTGTCTGAATGTCGTACATTTTCTTGACGGCATCCTTGATCTTCTTCTTGTCAGCACGAATGTCAACAATGAAGACTAGAGTATTATTATCTTCAATTTTTTTCATGGCAGATTCAGTGGTGAGAGGGTACTTCAGAATCTGGTAATGATCAAGTTTGTTGCGAGGAGGTGCACTAATTCGAGGGTACTTGGGATTTCTATCCAACTTCAATGTCCTTGGTCGATGAAAAGTAACTTTAGTACGTATCTTCTTCGACTTCTTCTTAAAGGTTGCTGCACCTGATTTTACAGCCTTAGCAGTCTTCAAGGCCTGAGCCTTGGGGTCTGACTTCTTAGATGAATCAGCTGCACATACATAAAAAGGCAAAACTAAGTAACTAATGAGCGGAAAGTATAGAATTTCTGCTAGAATGACATTGCAACAGGTCTAGAAAAAAGATGGAAGTTAAAATACATATCATTTTACTCAAAATACAAATTATGAAAACCACAGTACAAGATCTCTCTCTAACCCACAGTTTACCCTTACACAATATAGAATCTTAGCAAAGGGGCACTAGATGCTAAATTTTGTCTTAGGACTTCAGATATAATATTAATCTAGAGATAACAAAAATCAATAAGCATTTACAAAATTTATCAAATGTGACAATTACCCATGACTATGCAAACACATATCTACAACTATGAGATTAGAGTTTCCAACACGAATCTTGTGGAGCTGCACCAGCACCAAAACCAAAACCAACAAATTCTTATCAAGCATATCTACTCTGACAATTACACCATCTATGATATATTTTTGCTAACAATGGAGATAGATTCACCAAATATATACAAATGCAGTTTTAACACCACTTATAACAATTACATTTTCGTTCATTTTCACCTTCTTATTGGTTCAGGTAATATCTTATCTCTTAAGGTCGTGAAAGAAATCAAATAGGGCAGTTCATCCAAAAGCCAGGGTAATGTTAACTCTAAATTGCACGTAACCCAAAACCAGATCATTGGTCGTAAACTCGTAATCCTTTGTACAATTCAGCAGAGTACAAAACTAAATCCCGCAACCAAATTTTATGTAATTACATAACTACTCAATGAGAAACAATGGGGAGCAAAAACAAATTCTCCGATATCTCAATAATTCACGAAATATAAAATCGTTTTTAAAAAATGCGTACCTTTGGCTGGAGCCATTTCGAACTGAAGCAACCTCTGCTCCCTTATAAAATCTCACCTAAAAATTAACCAATCCATTAACAACGATTCAGTATCTGAAATCATATATATTTATACATAATGAAGAGAAACTGCGAAAATTGAAGCCATAGCCAGAGAGGAGGAGGAAACCTGCGGAGTGAACTGCGGTTCTAGGGTTTTGGAGACGGGGAAGTTAGCGGCTCTTATAGATGGACTTTTAAGTCTGATAATTAGGGATATTGTTTTGGGCCTATGAATCTTGGGCTAGCCCATTCTTATACTCACCCTATATGGGCTGGGCTATATTTAAGCTATTCCTGCTGGGTTATCTGAAATTGGATGGTCCAATCCAATTGAATATGAGGTGCCATTATTAAAAACTGGTAAAATTTGTTTGTTGCCATAATAAAATCCCTTTGTCGCTTAATATATCTATAACAAGAAATATTTTTTGTAAAAATATCAAAGTTGTGATTAAATGCATGTATTAAGTGACAATAAATCTTATTTTACCACAATATGATTTTATAAAATTTAATGTTGTCAAAAAAAAATGCTAATAAGAATTATATTATATTAATATTGTTAATACTTACTAAAAATGGTATATCCACAATTAAATGATAACACATAGATAATGGCAAATGTATTGTGTATTGTATTGACAAAGAGTTGTCAATCTACATGTATCACTAATTGTTAATAATAGTTGCTCAAAAAATTTGTTAATAATAATTAATGTAGCACGGGTGGTTCGTGCCCACTCAAGAGGTATTGTCCGCTTTGACTTGGATTTCCAAGGGGTTTGTCCATGAAAAGGGGTCTCTTAGGAAATAGAGGCCTCCACTCTTGCTTGTAAGCCCCGATCCACCCACATGCTCAATCGATGTGATATAGCTCTCCCCAACATAAGCCCCAAGCATGTAGGTGGACTTTGTGTGGAGAGTCAATGCGAGATTCTCACAGACATTGCTAATAATGTGGCACATGGTGGCTCACATTGGCCCAATAGGCATTGTCCGCTTTGAACCGAGTCTCACGGATTTGTCAAAAGGGTATTGTCCTCTTTGACCTCGATTTCACGAGTTTGTCCACGAAAAGGGGTCTCTTGGGGAAAAGGCCTTCACACTTGCTTATAATCCTCGATCCATCCTCACGCTCAATTGATATGATATAGCTCTCCCCAATATAAGCCCCCAAAGCATGTAGGTGGGCTTTGTGTGTGGAGAGTCGATGTGAGATTCTCACAAACATTGCTAATAATGTGGCACATGTTGGCTCACATTGGCCCAATAGGGATTGTCCAATTTGACACGAGTCTCACATATTTGTTTGTGAAAAGACGCCTTTTGGTAGTAGAGGGGCTTAGGCCTCGCTTATAAGGCACGGTCCAACCACATCATATAGGCGCTAGTGATGTGGCACGGGATGGCTCACGTCCGCCCAAGAGGTATTGTCTGTTTTGGCCTGAGCCTCACGAGTTTTCTCCTGGAAAATGCCCTATTGTGGAAGAGTGGCTTGGTTCTTGCCTATAAGCCACAGTTCACTTTCACGCTAAATCGATGTGATATATATCCTTCCTGACATTAATATTTTTATACATAAATATAAGTACGATGTGTACTGCGTTCATAATTCATGATAATGTATCCATGTATTTTACAAAAAGACTATAGGAGTGGGGATTTGAACCCTTGGCCAAAGATATAAGAACCTAACTAGATGTCATCAGACCACATGGATCTTGGCTAATTTATCCATATATTTTAAAGAAATGTATCCATATATTTACTTCATATCTTATCACTAATATTTTATTTCATGTGGTGCATGTGCAAAGTCTAATAGACTAAGTACTCTAGTGCTTATTAATTGTCATGTTATTTTTTGATGGGAGTTAAGGGTTGCAATAAATAGTAGATTTGGGAAAAACTTTGACTTGCTTGAAAGAATTGTTTCAATGGATGGTCCAGATGGATGTACTATTTGTTAGGCAACTTCATTTTCATATATCCAAAACCTTCTTGAAGGTGACGCTACAAAGTAGTCAATAACTGAATTAAAATTTTAAAGGTCAAAATAAACTAAATTAAGCCTAATATATGTCAATCAAGTTTAATTTAAATTTATTATCAGGCATTAGATTTTTATTTAAATTTGACTTGATCATAAAATAAATCGAGCTCTATAATCTTTTATTGAGCTTGTGAGACTTAGGTTGTAAAGCGACTAATACGATCTAAACAAATTTTTAGCCCTAATTCGAGTAACAAATAGTTTAATTCATTATAGCTCTAGCCACAACTAGAGTTGTCAAAATGCTCCGGGTCGGGCCAGCTCACCGAGCCAAAAGTAAAAATCGGGTCAGGACGGACCAAGTAGTAACCGTGCCGCTAAAATTGGATCCCGATTCATGAAATTACGCTCTGGGTCGGTCCAATTTTTCAGGGCCTGATGATTTGGCCCGATTTTTTTGGCCTAAAAGAATATGGCAGTCTAGTACAAACATCGGTTGGTCGGGCTGGCCCGAGATTGACAGCTCTAACCACAATAACCTTTTTTTCCCCTTCTTTTAAATTGATGTTCTTAATATACTATATATGATTAAAAGTAGTAATTAGAACAATGATAATATTATATATAATTTGTATTGAAGCTATTACTGATATTTTTTTATTTATTTATAGTTTTTAAAAGTAGAATACTAAATTAATTGTTCATTTTGCTTTCAAGTTACTCGAACTCATCATGACCAACAAATTTAATGATGCAACAAACTTACTATCTTAATTTATATTATTAGTTAATAGCTGAAATGTTTTTGAAGTATATAAGTAAGCATTTTATGTAAGGATATAAGTAAATAATAAGTATTTGAAATGAATTATGAATATATAACCGTGTAAAATATGAATGAAATAAATTATTGTTGAGTATCACTCAAGAGGGGAATAGATGGTCCAGTGAAAAGGTTTTGGTTGTTAACTCATTGAAAATTGTTGTACAATGGGAAAAGTAAACAACCAAAAATTGCAAAAGAAGCTTCAAGCCAACATTCCAAATTTGAGAAAAGCACAAATCTAAAGGCCATATTTCCCACTCAATCAATAATAGGGACGTCAAAATAAAAAAAAAAAAAATAGGGATGATAATGGGACGGATGAAAGTGGGTACTTGAAAACTCAGATTCGTCCCGTTCATCTCATAGGACATGGTGGGTCGACCCATGTAAAATATACTTTTATTATTATAAGTTTTTTTAATCTTGCATTTTGTATTTTTAATACTTTTTTTTTTATTTTATAGTCTCTATTATTAATGCATAATATTTACAAAAAGTATTGATGGACTTAATCCAAATATGTATAATAAAAGCCCATATACTTATAATAAATGTCCTTTTGCACATTTCTTTTGTGGCTTAATGGGTCTATATGGTCCATGAACCGCGTAGCACCGGGAAATTACTCAATCTCTTTAAATATACCATCGTACCTCATTGTCAAGTTATAAAATTCATTTTAATTCTCTAGCGTTGTGAATTCTAAATATTCTCTGGCTCTTTAATTTGACTTGAGCATCAGATAGTTTTTGTCGGGACAATCTCGACGCCCTAATGACTTGTTGTGTTGTAGGTAGTGCCATACTCAATTGTTAACTTCCAACTCGGAGACTCGAAGAATTACGTGATACCACATCAATTAACATTATCAACGTATATATGTTTAGATATAATATCATGAACAATAAATTATTACATATAATATATATGTAAAATGAATATTAAATATATTTTAAAAAATAAAATACTAGGTGGGGCAGGGTTGGTACCCACAACTCACGAGTAAAGCTATCAAATGGGTCAGGCCGACTCGGTGTCAGCCCACCGAGCCAAAGGAGGAAATTGGGGCGGAGCGTGGCAAACAGTGATTGGGCCTCTAATTTCATAGCCCAAGTCTGGCCCAGAGCACAAAAATACATTGAAAAAACCAGGTCGACTGAGACGGCCCAGTTTTACGGGCCTGCCGGATCGGACTTTTGAGGCCGGATATTTCCAGGTCTGGAATATGGAATACTAGAGCCCAATCCCGTAAAATATCGGGCTGGTTAGGTCGACCCGTTGGGCCAAACCAAAATCGATACTATATCGTGAGAGAAGTGATACTCAGACTCGTCCGTCCACCACATGTCACTGGGAAGCGGTCCAAACGGACGGGTTAAATTGACATCTCTTCTCAATAATGCAAATGGTACTCAATTTTCATTGTTCCTGTTTTTAGTTTTTCCTTTTTCCTGCTTTCACCATCAAAAAAAGAATTTTTGATTCGTCGTCAGGTGTTTGAGGAATGGTAGGTGAAGACGACCAGACGATTCCACAAGTGTGTGGGCTTTACGGAAGGCCCATTAAGAATCTACCTGGGCCCTCTATGTTAAGATTTCTTTTAGGTCAGCTTTTCAATCGAAGGACAAAACAAAATTTTCAAATAATTACTGTAAGTAAATTATAAAATTCAGTTTATTACTTTAAATTGATATAAAGTATTAGAATTTATTGAGATTATAGTAATAAAAAATTATTACAATAAGATCGAACCTTGAAGGTTAGATTTGCTTATAATTTTTTTCCTATAAGTTTTTTTTATCCCATTATATATTTATAAAAAAATTCAGAAAATATATTATTTATTCGATTTCATTAAATCATCATTTCATGGAAATACATAAAATCAATACGTTTGAGCATCTCATAAACAATACAATTTATACACTCATAATTTCCAAATACCAATTATATCCCATCATCAATTTTTTTTTTGCTTAAATATTCCATCATCATTTAATTGAACAAGAATAAAACAAACGAATCTATGAAATCTTAGAGCTGTCAATTGGTCGGGTAAGCCTCGCCTGACCGCTAGCCCATCGGGTCAAGTTAAAAAATATCCAGGATTGCCGGATTGGACCAAAATTTAATCGAGCCACATATTTTGTAACCCAGCAAAATAAGTGTATTTTTTATCTGATTATTTGGGTTTAGCCGAAGTATGATCAATCTTTTTCGGGCCGCTAAAAATGAAGTTCATATCATCCCCGTATGCGTGCTAGTTGGGCCGGCAAACCAATTTTATCGGCTCTAGTGAAATCTGGAAGTATAATTGTACTTTCAAAAATTCATTTTTTTTCATAATAATTTGTTATTATTTATTATTATTATTATTATTTCTAGTTAAAAAAACAAGCATTCACGGGCGCCCTAATTTTCCTATTTGTTTACAGCTCTTCCCGAAAACCTCGTTGAAAAAGTCGGAAAATACGCCTCAGATGGGGCCCAGTCTCGCGCTCTTCTGTGTAGGGCCCACTGCTCCACGTGAAGTGGCCATTAAAACAAACAATCCTGCTTAACGAAAATCCACTCTAATCCCCTCCCAACCAATCGCGTATCGTTTCCCACGTGGGACTACCGACCCCCGCCATGTCATGACATCACCTGATCATTACCCTATTTCAGGCAAAAATTTGCGTGAGACGGTCTCACGAATTTAGATCCGTGAGACGGAGTCCTTATATAAAGTTTTAAAGGTTTTTTTTTTAAATTTTATTTTTCTTAGAGTTTATATTTGTTTTTTCAGGGTTTATTTTATTTCTTGGGTTTATTTTTAATTGATTTGGGTTTTTAGGATTTTTAGTTTTTTTAGGGTTTATTTTTTATTTTTTAAATTTATATTTGTTTTTCGGGTTTATTATTCATGGTTCATGTTTTTAGGGTTTATTTTTGTTTCTTCATGGTTCATTATTATTTTTAAATTTATTTTCATGGTTCATGTTCTCAAGACGGAGCCCTTAGGATCCGTGAGACCGTCTCACAAGAGACTTACTCTTCATTAAATTAAAAAATAAATAAATAACCATATTCTTGATCGTTTATTTCATATAAAAAAAATGTTCTTCTTTCTACTTTCTAAACTAAACCCTCTATCTCTCAAAGCTATATAATATCTATATATTATCTCTATTTATTCACGCAGTTTCTTGTTCCTTCTTCATTTTTCTCGTTACTCACAGTTTTGGGCTATCAATAGTTTCTAATTTCTCCACATTTGATTCAGACACAAATCATGGGATCAGATTCTCCTGCGCAATACATCCACTTGGTGAGTTAAACTCGATTTTTTCTACGTAGAAGCTAAGAATCACTTTTTTTCCCTTACAATTTGACAATTTGTAGAAATTTAACTGAGTATTTGCAGTCACTAAAAAAATGATTTTTCGACTATTAAAGTTCACGTTTTTCATTCTGTTTGTAATTGTCAACTTATGTTTTCTGATTCATTTAATCAGAATTATTTAATTAAAAACTAAGAGTAGCTGTTATTTATATTTCTCATTTTGCTTCTGATTTTTCTTTCAGAAACAAATAAATAATTTTATAATTTTGATATATTGTGTTCTTCAAATACTGCCAATTCTTATTCTCAACTAATTTACTTCTGCTGCAATAAATCACTTTTTCTAAAAGTAGAAGTTTTTGCAAACACTCGTTCTATAAGTTACCTAGAAGCTGGTAATCACTATTTTTTAGAGTTTGATATATATATATATATATATATCTCAGTTTCTAGGTTTTGATTTAATTTTGTGTCTTTTATTGTGATATTTTATTTCCTTAATTAACATTGTTCTTTCTTTTTATATATGTTGGAAGAAATATTAATGTTATTTATTTATTGATACAATAAATTACATGGTTTTTGTGTGATATTCATCATATAGGTGCACCACCTAATAGAAGAGTGTATGGTATTCAACTTGAGCAAAGAAGAATGCATGGAAGCTCTATCTAAACATGCAAATATTCTGCCAATCATTACTTCCACAGGTAAACTTACATAGTTTTCTGTCTGATAACCCTTAATTTCAGATCATTTTTTTTAATCAGATGCACCGTGGCATTTTCTCTATTGTTATTTTAATTTATTCACCTTTCTCTAATCTTTTTGTTATATATTTCAAATAACAATCCTACACGCCTTAGATGCATATGGATGATATTATCAATGAACACTTGGTACAAGGAATGCAGTGCGCTGAAAAACGAACTAAAGTACACAATACTCGACCCGAAATCGGTTGTTAAAACTTCAATTGAGTTTCGTTCGTGAACTTAACCAACCAAGTTTGAACATATATTTTCGTGTTAAAATATAAAGCTCGATTCAATCAGTAAAAAATAAATAAAATATTTGTTAAAATATCAAACTACTCAATTTTGATTTATATTCGATTTGATTATAAACGTAATTTTGAAACTCGAATGTTATCAAATAACCATGAACAACATTCGGCTCGGCTCGGCTCGTCTGGATTCTTTTACATCATTAACTTATAAGAGAAAAAGTAGATAAAGTAATAAGCATTTTTAAATTTTTTAATGGGGGTGATTTTAAAATTTAATAATTCAATTTATTATGATGATTTTGTTAGAAAAACAAAATTCATATAAGACGGTCTCACAGATTAATTTCGCGAAAATGATTCATATCAGCTAACTCCTTTGAATTTGAATCTAACTTGTTTTGGTTTGTAAATGGGTTAGATCTATCTCATTAATTTAAATTGGTGATACGATATCACATTAGACTTACTTTAAAAGACAAAAACGATATTTTCGTGAGGCGGATTCTAAAATGATTCATATTAGCTAAATCGTTTGAATTTGTATATAGCTTGTTGGTTTGTAAAATGAGTTGAACTGCCTTATAAATTTAAATTAAGCGATACGATCTCACATTAAACTTATTCAAAAGACAAAAACTCATGAGGCGATCTCACTAACTTCCCCGGTGTGAAAAATAGTGTGGAAGGAGCTGGAGAAAGAGAACAAGGAATTCTTTGACGCATACGAGAAAAGTAGAGGGGAAATAGGATCCGAAAGGGAGTGCCCAATAACCCAAATGAGGCCCAAAAAGATACTATTGGATTCTCCTGGGAAAGATACAGTGGCAATGAATGAGGATTGAGATTGAGGAGTACGAGAAATTAAAATCTACTATGTTTGATTGGGACAACGATGTTAGAGGCTTTGGAGTTTGGACTTTTGTTAATTTGGTTCACATGTAATACTGTACCAAAAAGTCCTCTAAAAAAATAAAAAATAATACTGTACCAAAAAGTCTAGGCCTTGTTTGTTTATGTTTCCAATGACCTCTTTTCAGTTTCCAACTATACATAAAAGTGGAATCATGTTTGTTCATAAAATTTTCAATGGAAATAATCATTTTCATTTTTCATTTTTCACATAAAACAACATCTCAAACCTATAATTTCTATTCTCAAACCTATACACTCCCATACATCACTCATCATTACTTATCAATCACTATTTTCATATTTTAACCCAATTATATATGTGGGATCCACAATTATCAATTTTATCTACTTAAAATATTACTATTTTTAAATTATAACTATCTAATAGGACCCACCAATTATAATCTTACAAATATAATATTATATATTCAAATTAAAATATTGAAATGGACCCCACCACTACCAACTGTTCAATTATTATATATATAAAATAATATTTCAAAACTACTCAAACCAAACACAATCTCATTTTCAACCCTACATAAAACACATTTCAATTCATTCATCCAAACACAATCACAATTTCCACACGAAAACCAATAAATTCTCAAAATTCTATTTCCAACTAAACCGAAAATGGACCATGGAAACATAAAAACAAAGTGCCCTAGCTCTTTTAGTATATACGGGAAAATAAACCTCATTTTCGCGAATTTTGTACGTCGTTTAATTTATCGTGTTGGGAAGTGTGATTTTGCTAATATGTTGTTTGGTATCTCGACACATGGCTTACACGTGGCTTTGTGAAATGCCCACATTTAATTACGAATGGCTAGTCCGGAGGTGGTTTTTATATTTAATTGAGGTATAAAATAATATATCCAAGAGAAGAAAAACATTGAATGGTTAATAAATATCAGGATAAATTGGGAATTGAGTGTAGCTTGATTGGTTGCAACATTTGTCAACATTTGTAATTCGAGGCTAATGACCTCGAGATCAAATTTTATCGGTTCTACACATGATTTCATAACTTTATGTTTAAAAATATAGGGTACACTAAAACTATATGACATTTTAGTTAAATTTGTAAATGTTAAGTTTTATTTTAAAGTTACAAAAGATTCATTGATAATAATTATTTTTATTTTCCACGCGATGTTTTTTAAGGAGATGCATATCTCGGTTGGTGTTTGTTAAGGTGATTGATGGGAGCTGAACTAGACCATGTTCATAGACGTGTCCCGATGTCTTAAGCTCATGCAGCTCGGAATATGGTAAAATCCTAATTTAGACGTGAGCTCCATGAGAATAAGGGTTGATTCAACAATTATGTTACGAAACCCTAAATTCTTCCTAACTAATATTTTCAAGAAACCCTAATTCTAAAAACCTATAAATAGTCCTCCGACAAGTGTGTTTAGGTTAGACTATCATTATTCATTACAATATACTATTTTTCTTTCTTTTTTCGAATTGATCATGATTTGCGTCGGAGAGGGTACGTCGGAAAATCCTCTGACCCCCTTTCTCACGATTAAACATCAGAATTCAGTCATATTGGGTGACATGGTTTTTCCCCTAACCAATGGTATTATAATTTTAAGAGATCAAAACTCGACTAAGGCCAATCTTGTAATTCACCCTAATTAACATATGTACATTAACTATTTTTTTTTTCGAAACGATAGTTTTATATATAACTGAAGAAAAAACATACAAAGAGGCTAAATAGCCCAATCCATAAGATTACATAGAGTGATCAGTATGGAAAGCAATTTTCCAGATTCAAACTGAAAGACTGAAAATTGCAAGATAAACTCACAAAAGGTGGTCACAATCCCAAATGAAAAGAAAAATATAGGGCTTGGAAAGATAACAAATGAAAAATTTTGCAACAAGAGAAAAAACCAAAACTCCATCAAATGGCTAGTAGTTCCAAATCCGTCACAAAATCTTCCTTCAATCATCAAAATGCTCAGATCCAACTCCATTTCGTGTCTTTCTTCGATGAAACCACCTTCTGCAGTATATCAACCACCAAAGTCACTAGATCTGAAATTCATCGGCCAGATCTACATCCAAAAAGATCAGATCTTGAACTCAAATAGACAGATCTGAAACAAAACAAACGAAAACAAAAAATAAAACAAAAATAAATTCCCACAAAGGGGAAACCAAACACTCCCATTAAGAGAGACTAAAGTCCCACAAGGGGAAAAATACACTCCTAAACTGGGAGAAAATGCAAGAAACCAAAGAACTAGAGCATTTTAGTTGTTCCCCCGTCCTTCTTATTGGAGGAATGGGGGAAAAATAGGGTTTGTGGTTGAGAAGATGTAGAGAGAAGGTAGAGAGAATGGAAGAAGAGAGAGACAAAGGGGTATTCTTGGATGTTGAATATGTACATTAACTATTCATGGTGACAAATTCTTTTTTTTTTTTTTGAGGAATTAATAGTGACAATTTAAAAACTACTTTTCGTACTATTAAGCTTGTGAAAACTATTATTGTTATGAAATAACTTATATATTCACTTTGCCTTTTCTCCCTTTTTAGTGCGTCCGGCCCTACTTTGCATGGATGTTGCGTTCCGTTTTTGGTACTTTTTGTTTTGTTTATTGAGAGTGAAACATCAGTTGGTTGAAATAAATGATAGGGGACCTTATGAAAATGCAGTGCTAAATGTCACCTGGTGCAATTGTTTGATTTTTTCTTCAAAACTAATATGATAATTTTTTTACACGTGATAATTATCCATATAGTGCAATAGTAGTAAAACATTATTTTGGAATAAAAGATCCAATCCGCTTGTTTTGGGCTTAGTGAAGCTTGCGTTTTCACTAGCATTTAATTGTTTATTTAGCTTTTTATTGTAATACAAATTGATGATAATATTACAAATATAATAAAGTATTTGTAGTGCACTTGTAGTTCCAAAGATGAGAATTAAATACGTGATAATTCAACAAATATTAGGCACTGCAGGGGTTGTCCCAAAAAGTTTTTCGATTTCAAGTCAGTTCCGTAGGAGAAAACATCCACATCAAAGGACAAAGTTATTAAGAGCAATTAATTCCGATTATTTATAAATGAGACGAATGAACTTTTTACACCGTGTTGATTAATCGCATTTAGCCTTGTGAGAGAAAATGGGCGCACAAATTTGAATAATTATACTTGCAATCCAATAATGATTAATAATATTGGATAATTAATTCAATAAACTTGGAATAAAATAGTGAGTGCGCAAAGTAATTAAAATAATTGAAAAACGTCATTTTTGTCCCCAACATTGTCAATTCAATAATTTAATGAAAATAAAAATCAACAGTCCTCAAGTAGGTAGCCAGCCAGCACATGTTCCCCTCATCTGGGCTCATCTCTCCTGTCTACAATATGGCCCATTAGTATAAGCCCATAGGGAAAGCACATTTTATTTAGCCCGCAGTGTTGGGCCCAACTCATATAAGCCTAGTAATGATCTCGCAAGTCGCACCCAAGGACCTGAAATGCGACTTTACCTAAATTTTTGATAGGATATCGACGGAAAGTCGCGTTCCTGTGTTCTCCATTTACACTTGAAACCCTTTCTCCACTTTTTACAGTCTAAAACCCCAACGCCATGAATGCTCTAAATCCCCTCGCCGCTAAACCTTCCGGCCACCGCCACTGGCCGCTCAATCCCCACCGTCCATCTTTCTCCAAACCCCTCTCTTCTCTCTCTTTCAGAATAACCCCTCCGCCGCTTCGCCACTTATCTCACTCCCCCGTAAAAGCCTCTTCTCAGAACTCAAACCCTAATCGCCCCAATAAATCACCAAATTTCTCCAAATTTCAAATTAACAGCTCGGAGACTTCAAATTCGATTCCAATTAAAGCCACAGTCATAACCACCATCACGGCCGCCGCATTTTTCCTTTCTGGATTTTGTTTCTCATCGAGACCTTCCATCGCCGAGCCAATGTCACCCCCGCCAACCGTTGACACCACCGCGTCAGACTCGGTTACGGACGAAGAGAAGGGGAAATCCGTTGAACAACACGAAATCGACGAGCTGAAGAATCTGGTGGAAATCAAAATTAAGAGCAAGAACATTCCAGAAGCTATTCAAATTCTCGACCGGCTGACGCAGCTCGAGCCTGACGAAATCGAGTGGCGCTTGTTGCGAGCTCATTTGTACGCTCACAATGGGGAATTCGAATTAGCCAGAGAAGTGTTCGACGAAATGCTAAACAAGGACCCCTGTTGTCTCGAGGCGTGCCAAGGTCTCGTGAATGTGGATTCTCAACAAGAATCATCGAATGAGGAGCTGAAAAACACAGAGCGAAAAATCGAGGAGGCGATCAGATTATGCAAGGAGAATGGGAATTCAAATACTGATCTGAGGGATTTCAAGATGTTGCTTGCTCAAATCCAGGTTCTTGAAGGGAAATACGATGATGCATTGAAGTTTTATCAGGAGTTGGAGAAGGAGGAACCGAGAGATTTTAGGCCGTATTTGTGTCAGGGTTTGATATATACATTGTTGAGTAGAAAAAGTGATGCAGAGATTAATTTTGAGAAGTATAGACGATTGGTTCCTGAGGGACACCCTTATGAGAGCTATTTTGATGATAATATGATGGCTACTAAAATTTATGCTCAGAAGGTTGAGAATGAAAGAGATTTGAAGAAGAATTTAAAGAATTGAGGTGCATGTTTGTTAGTGTTGTTTTGTTTTTTACGGTTCTAAAAATCCCCGCGTAGTCCTGATTAGTCCCGCCTAGGCGTTCGTCTGCCTTTTAACACACTGGTTGTAGTGATGTTTGTGGTTATTGCATATGTTAGTTAATTACCTTGAATGAGGTAATTGAAATTCATGTTGGACAATTTATAGAGGGAAGTCGAGTTGTTTGGATGAAGTTATTTTATAATGCATTTTAAATTTTTGGAATATATTTTTGGAGTTATTTTAGAGTATTTCAATTTTTTTTTTTATTTGGAGTCATTTGAAATTATTCTCTAAATTTTCTCCCTAAATTCAAATTCTCCCGTCCAAATGCAATCTTAGATTATTTGAAAATGCTTATTATACAGCGATCAAATGAATGAAGAAATTACATTTTGATTTGAAATGCCTAATGTGTTATATGTTTAGGTAGGGTATAAGGGCTGGTGGGAATCGAACCCCGATCTGGCGTGGCGCCTGGGCATGAGAATTGAGTCTTTAATTACTAGACTAATAACCAATTCCCGGTAAGAGGCTTCATTTGGTTGCATTTTGATAGCTCAGATTTTTTTTTTCTTTGTGTGTATATGAATTTGTAGATGTGGCCCGATGGCTGGCAATGAGTGACACGACACGTTTATAAACACGATTACAGAGATAAAAAACACGATAAAGCATGACATAATATGACACGATACGAACACGAAATTGAAAATTAATTTAAAATTATAATTATTGTTATATTTAAGATCCAATAAATAAGATAACGCAAAAATACGATAGTGTGAATCGAACCCCGATCTGGCGTGGCGCCTGGGCATGAGAATTGAGTCTTTAATTACTAGACTAATAACCAATTCCCGGTAAGAGGCTTCATTTGGTTGCATTTTGATAGCTCAGATTCTTTTTTTTTCTTTCTCTGTGTATTTGAATTTGTAGATGTGGCCCGATGGTGGAATGAGTGACACGACACGTTTATAAACACGATTAGAGAGACAAAAAACACGATAAAGCATGACATAATATGACACGATACGAACACGAAATTGAAAATTAAGTTAAAATTATAATTATTGTTATATTTAAGATCCAATAAATTAGATAACGCAAAAATACGATAGTGTGGCACGAATACGACACGATAACACGATTTATCACCTCTATTAAAGTGTAAATATAAGGCTTATTTAAGTGTAAATATAAGGCTTATTTTGATATTATGTAATCTAGGTGGATTTGGGCCTGTTTTTCCTTTACCATGATGGGCTTTTGAATCAAAATTCACCAGGTAAACAGATTTAAGACTTTTTCAAAGAATCAAGTCCAATTGTTTAATATTTGTCCAAAGTAGTTTATAATATCATTGACTTTGGTACCAGCCCAAGGCAGTGAAGCCACTGATCCACTGGACCCTGGTCCCTGGCTATCAGGCTATGAATTATAATAGTAATATATAGAGGAAAAAAACACTAAACTCTCGAAACTGCGGTTTTTCGCATTTTACCATATATGAACTAATTTTCTTTACACTTTACCATACATAATACTAGAGTTTTACACTTTGCCGTACAACGGCGATTGCCAGTTGGAATATTCTGAGAATATTCCGGCGCGAACCCTCCAGGTGAGGGCAAAACTGTCTTTGCCAAAAATCAAATAGAAGTTGTTACACTTTACCGTATGAACTTTGTTAAGAATTTCAACTTGCCATATGAACTTTACACAATTTCACTTTGTCATATCAATTTTAAAAAAAAATATATATAAAAAATTATGTGCATATACATGTATTTATATTTTATTCATAAAAGAATAAATTTAATTAATATTTGCCTCAATAAAATATACAATCAATATAATTAGGGCTTAGATTTATGGTTTAGGTGGGTATAGATATCAATGATATCGATTTAGACATCTTTTAGAGTTTACATATTTTTATATGTATTTCATCTAAAAATTTTAATGTGATGTTGCTTTAAATATATATTTTTAATTCTTAGTTCAATTTCTATAGTGTTTCGGAATTATTCCAGTTTTTCGTAAATTCAATAATTACACGCTCGGCTAATCTTTTCCTGTGAGAGAAATTTGGTCGATTTTTACCGCACTACATTACTCTCGTGCTCTTACGAGTAGCGGTTAAATTCAATGGGTATTTGGTGAACGAACAAAAATCATAATTTATCCTAAAATTTGGTACGCATAGTTTTACTGAATATTATATCAAATTAATCAGTTCAGCTCAAACTTTTACCATATTTTTCTTTCGTGTTTCGGTCGGTATTCGGGTAAATCAAAATTTTGCAAAAAATATATTAAAAAATAAATATTATAATCATAATTATAATGTATATTTATTATTTTATTAATATTAGTATGCAAACAATACATTATAAAAAGATAAGTAATATATACAAGAATATATATTATAATAATAATTTCCATATCTATTGCTTTTCTATTTCCATTCGGCGCACTATATAGTTTAAACTTATTTGTGTGATTTTTATGTATTAAATAAGATAGATAAATGCATATAGATATAACCTTTTTATTTTTTAAAAAAATTGATATGGCAAAATGAAAATTGTGCAAAGTTGAGATGCTAAAGTGAAATTCTTAACAAAGTTCATATGATAAAGTGTAACAACTTATTTTTGCATTTAGGTAAAGACGGTTTTGCCCTCACGTGGGTGGCTCGTGCCGGAATATTCGGAGAATATTCCATCGGCGGTGACCACTATAGGGCAAAGTGTAAAACTTGTATAGTTTGTATGGTAAACTGTAAAAAAAATTAGTTCGTATGGTAAAGTACAAAAATCGTATAGTTTGGAGGGTTTAGTGTTTTTTTCTCTAATATATAATGGTCTTAAACTCTTAGCCTTAGGCTCTAAGAGAGTTTTAGGCCTCCTAATTCTGTAATTATGTCTCACTTTTATTTCACAATGATGGAGTCTTTAAAAATCATGTCCCACTGTCTGAGTTATGTATATATATTACATTACAATCACATCTTTTATTTCAAATAGGTGCCTCATTTTCTATTTTATTATCAAAATGAATTTATTCATTAATCAGAAACTTACAACTCATTACAACAAAGAGTGAAAAACAGTTGCATCTTATATTCTAGGTCTTATAACATAAATACAAGTGTATACAATTTTTTTTTTTAAATAAGTACTTTATTTTGGATCACACATACCTGAAGTATATCTGTGAGATACATACATGATGGAATAGGAATAGACGATTCAAAAATAAATATATTGTACCCATTAGACAAATAATTGATATCATTTTTAGTAACACTGATGAATTATTTAATCTCTCAAAATAATCCACCTAAAGTGATTATTTACGGTGCTATATGTCAGTCTAATACTTGTTAAAAGTGGAAAGGATATATAATATAGTCTATGAAAATTTACACTAGTTCATCTAGGCTGTAGTACTGTTTTTTAGTGTTTTTTTTGGGACGGTCTAGGCTGTAGTTCTGTTTATAAATGGATAATGGTACAGTTGAAACTTACTACAATTATCCTTCTTAGGTTTGTACAATTAGGGAACTATGATATATACTTCTACTCAAAGTTTTCTTTTATTTTCTTCGATTTATGAAACCCCATATTTCTTTATAAATTTTTTTCTAAATGAAATGAAATTTTGTAAGATTTACAATTTTTCCCCTCTTCCTAAAAAAAGCTAGCTCATCCTTCACATTTTTAATGTTTAAGGATCAGGTTAGACCATCTCCATCAGTTTGCACCATTGTAGTGTAGATTATGCACTATTTTAGTACATAATATGCACTTCATATACAACAATTTGCACTAAATTCTGCATTAAAAAAGAATATTTCATAATATTTCATTTTAGTGCATATTTTAATACACTAAGTCGTTAATTTAAAACAAAAGGAAATGAAACTTTTTGGCGCAACTACAATGTCGCGTTATCTCTGGCACGAAATTGTTCACATATTCAAAATGGCGCAGACTTTGACGCAGTACTACTGTACTAGTAACAAGTTTTTGAACACTCTCTTTGAGATATTAATGCCAATGTAAACTCGTGTTTAAATAAATGATTTGATTAACCACCACCCACATAGACAAATTTGAGGAAAATTGTCAAAACTCATCATATTCCCATATCAAAATATTGAAGAGAAAAATACTTAATGCCCAAAATTGTAAATACTTTTAGGTCTAAATCCATTTCCTCTCCAAAAAATTCTCTCACTAAAAAGAACCCTAATACATAACACCACCGCCGCCCCCTCCATCCCTTTCTCCCACCTTGTCTTCTCTCCAATCTTGCCCCTCCTCTACCATGGTCGGAGACCATAAATCCCATGGTATCCGGTCACTAGTCCTTCCGTTCCAGGGGATGCTTCTTCTCTTGCAGGTATGGTTTCTTCCGAACTTGGCTTGCGGGTTTAGAGGTGACGATGGCGGTGGTGGCGGTTTTGGATGTGGTTTTGGCGGAGATGGATTGCGGTGTGGATCTAAGGGAGGGAGAGGCAGACCTTTTGCCCGTTAATCTTTTGTCTTACTGTTATGTTTTTTCTTGTCCCCAGTAGGTGGCTTATTTGTCCCGTTTTGTGGCTTTTCTTTTCTGTTTTATTTGTCCCTGTTGTGGTTTTGCTCGGAAGATTCGGGATGTGCCATTACACGAAGTTATGCGACAGAAACGAGATCAAATTTTTGGTACGTGTTTTGTTCAACGCCTAGTTGCGTAGTTCTGAATATATGGATTAGTCAGATCTATTGCGGTTTAAAATTTTGTTTTAGATTTGTATTGGTCTATAATCCGTAGGCTTGCAATTATATTACATCTGTTGTTGTAACCAGTTGTAAGTTTCTTCTGTTTAATGAAAGGAATTCATTCCGACTCAAAAAAAAAATTGTAAATACTTTTTATATAAAAATGCTATATACAAAATATATACCAAATTAAAATCAAAAGTCCTACGACTTGTATTGGTCTCGGAATTACATATGTTGTCTTGTTATCAGAAGTCAATATATAGCATTACTCCCAATTGTACTCCCAAGCTGATTTCTTTTGTTTTTTAATTTACTGGCAATAAACATATCAAGTATTTTGTACATAACCACTCGTCATTTTCCTTAAACACAAACCATATGACCAATAAAATCCTTTGGGATTTGGACAAGAGTACAAGACACTTTGGACATATATCATTGAACTTATTATGGATGGTACAAGAAATTTCAGGCACACTGCTCCAAAATGACTAAAATTTAAATAGAGTTGTTTCCCATGTCATTGTCCAGATATCTCTCCTAAATATAAACTTTGTGAGTTTTATCATTGTTCGTCTAAAATCTCCGCGGGCTCCCCTTGTCTATGTCCGCATGTTTACTCCCAAAACTTACCCCTCCTCACCGATCACCTTTCTAGTTGAAGACCACCACGAGACCTGCACAAAAGGGGGGCCGGAGGGGCTCAGGCACCCTCTCCGATCTTAAGTCAAGATTGTGAGAAGGAAGATAGACTAGAGAGAGAAAAAGAATGAATGAATAAAAAATGGGATTAGGTTAGAATAAACCCGGCTTGGGCCTTTATACCTTAGCTCGGATTAGGGTTTCCGTAAAACCCGGGATTCCGTTACGATTTGGTGTCGAGTCATCATTAGGTTAGGATCGGATCTCGTTAAAAACCCTAATTTCACGCCCGTAATACCAGGACACTCCGATCTCTCGAGCATGTGCCTGGCTCTTTGTGTTGATACAAAACCTTTTAAATCTTACAAGGCATCTCAACTTTATTCATCTCATACGCCGAACCGACCTATTCTTCTAAGGTCATGCCCAATCAGAACCCGTCCACAACAGTCGACTCAACACTGCTAAATCTATACAAAGTTTCTCATTACAACTTGAACTTGGGCCTTGGGACCGGCCCAAGTTGGTGCCCTATACTAATCTCTTCATTGCAGCCTCCACGGATCGCCCATTACTTAACGCTTAACAATCCTAAGGCTATGGGCCTTATCATTTCGGGCCTAATGCCCGATATCATCATCGATCGGCCAAACACTCCGGAGATTTGTTTCCGGTCGGCCCAATGTCATGGGCTATCAGTCGGCCCAATGTCACGGGCCTATCAGTCGGCCCAGGACCATCGTTTGCCCTTATCAATTCCTTCCCCCCAACTATGGATTGGTTTGCACCTCAACCATAGTTACTTATAGCCGAACCCGACCTATCATTTAGGGTTTGTGCTTTTCACTTTCCCGCCGACTCTTGGCTTTTCAAATTCCCCGCCCCTTTGGCCTTTCGAGTACCGACATGCGGATTTGATTGATTAGACATCATTTTGGCCTTTGGCTTTTCAAAGACAAGTTGATTCATCAGCCAACTCTTTTCCGACCTTAGTGACCTTATCAGGGTCACCTGGAACTAGCTCGACCATCATCATTTCATCATTGGGTGGACATGCTCCTTTGGTTCGTTCAACCTAACCAACTTGTCTTTGTTTCTATCATCATCAAAAGCACTCCCCCTTTCTGCCTTCTGAATACTTTCTACGTACAATTTCCTAGCCATATACTGATCACCATCGACTTCTCCTACTTTCTCTCCCACAGGAAATTTCATTTTTAGATGGTATACCGACACTACTTCGCTTGAAAGGCATTTAAGGCGGTCTACCCAACATGACATTATAAGAGGGACGGTCTTCGACTATCAAAAACCGAATCATTCTAGTTTTACGACAGGCTCCTTACCCAAAGAGACAGGCAAAGTAATCATACCTATTGGTTGGATCATTGTTCGCCTTATTTTTTAGCTTCACCGCAAGTGTACGGTGTAGTTTATAGAATAGGGTAGCAAGGTCGTATCCACGGAGACTAATAAATTAATATGCTAAGTATTGAACCAAGATAGTTTTATTTTTATTTAGACGATCGAAATTTGATGATTGTTGTATTGAGATTAAGACAATTTAAATCACTAAAACACAAGATTGAGATAATACAAATGATAGAAGTATCAAGATAATGGAATGGATTTCCGAGTTAAGGTTTCGATTAATAATCCTCTTGTTGTCCGATTTAATCAAAGCCAAGGTTATTATCAATATTCCTATAAGACGATCACACGCCTATTTTATCCTCCTCTCGAGATGCATATAAAATGTAGATTGAAATATCTATGCTAAAGATCTCTACTCAACATAAGATACACAACTCCCAAAAGCACCAAAGATCAAATGTCCTCACAATATTCGCAAACCTCTCAATTCATGCAAATATTCGTGTCAAGTACTTAAGATCTAATATTGAAACTCATATCTCGAATTATGAATCAATATATCAAACAAGTTAAATCATTGATCAAGTGATAAAACAAGAATAAGCTCAAAATACTCAAATAGGCTTCAAGATAATAACTTCAACTAAGATTAAAACATTCAACAAGAGTTTAGTTAATCTACTTCCAAAACCCGGAAATCTCAAGAGTTTAGCTACACATGATTTCTAAACAACTCATAAACAAATTGTTCAAAGCCATTACAACTACAATGAAAGATTGAAACTAAAAGAGAAGCAAGAAAAACTTAGGAAAGTCGACAATCTCTCGATATATCTCCGTTCCTTAAGCTCCGATGCAACCCGATTGTCTCCTTGATGTCTTCTTCCAAGAATAGACCACTTGTCTTGTGTTGTAGATCCCAAAATATGTCCGATTCCCCTTGTGTGCGCCCCCAAAAAGCCTTTTTATACTCCCCATCATGTTTAGGGCTTAATGCAGCAGATTATGGGATTCAGCACAGACGCACGGTGGTGCGCCCACGCACGGGTTACCCGTGCGCCACCTCGCTGGAATACCCCAACTCTCGTAGGGCGCACGGGTGGTGCGTCGAGCCACGGCCTAACCGTGCGCCACTCCGGTGAGATATCCTGACTCTCTGTAGGGCGCACGGGTGGTGCGTCGGAGCACGGCCTACCCGTGCGCCATGCTGCAGCTTCAATCAACCTTATACAGGGGTGCACGGGTGGTGTCTTGAGGCACGCCCAACCCGTGTGCCCCCTGTTTCTTCCGTGAACGCTCAACTTTCGCTCTTTTAGGCTTCACTTCTCGTATATCCACTCAATTCTCCGTGTTTCCACTTTGCTTTCCTCGTATTCTTATTTAATTAGCTTCAAATATCATGAAATTCCTACAAAATAAGCAAAGTGTAATATCTTTTCCACAAGGAGTGAATATGTAACATTTAACGCGAGTATATGCATGTTTACTTATCATTATAGCTCGAAATACACATCGAAACACATGCAAAATTCACACTTATCAAAATCCCCAAACTTAAATCGTTGACCGTCCCGATCAACAATATTTAGAACACGATAAAGCATAACAGGGAGATAAGAATAAAAGCGCACACAACGGATCCAAAAAGAAATTCATATCATTCATCATGAATGTCAAGCAACACACCAATCAAGCCTCAAATATCTGATCAAAGAACACGTCTCAAGTAAAACAAAGTGTAATGCTCTGAATTCCAACTCTCAAAGTTAAGTATATACTCTCATCTCTCGAGGATATAGGACATGTTTACGCTCAAATCAGTTCGATGTCGCAAAATTACCATAGGCTTGCAATTCGTCTCATATCTCCGCCACTAGAGTGTATGCAATTTGTGAATCAAAAAGGACTTTTTCTTTTGGTTATAATGAAGGCTCTTTGGTTAGGGTAGGAAAATATGGATAGAGTGACTCAAACTCGAGCGTATAGACCAATGAGCATATAAATCATCTACATTAAAGCTCAATATGCTACTAAATTCTTCTCTCATTTTCATCAACTCTTCTTATCTCCATCCCCTTTCTTTTGTAAACATTATCACCTCACATTACAATTCCTAGCCTCCAAGTTCATTCAATGAAAACTCACATCATAAAATCGATTTTTTTTTTCGACTCTTTTATGAATTTTCAACGTTTCTTTTCTCCTCCTTTTCTTCCTCTTTTGTTCCCATCAACCAATTTTTGCACAATTATCCAATTTTTCAATTCCAACTCATTCAACCTCATTCATTCCCTTTACTCAACGTTATACGCTCAAGTGTAGGGTAACAAATATATCAAGTTAAGGCTTGAATTGTTGCTATCAAGAAATTAGGCAATAGGCTCAAGTTGGCTAACTAGGGATTTCAATATCATCATTAGGTAAACAAAAGGCTTGAAAGGCTAGCAAAGATGGCCTTTAATCACACTCACAATTCGCATACAACATGTGGCCTTGATAGAGATACCCAAGCAAGTTCTAGAATTCTAACAACATGACTGATACACTCAAATCACAACAAGACTGCGCAAGATACAAGCAGTAAAGGCTCAAAAGCTCACAGGCTTGCAATTATGTAATTCAAAGCATCAAACCAAGTTTTCCATATCAACATGCTCAATGTCATCTATTCAAGGCTCAATCAACTCATTACCAACATCCAATCCCAACAATATGAATTTTCAATCAACACACACAAATAGCAAGTTGCAACATGCCCGGTCAACTCACTCTCTAACTATTACGAAAACAATAAACATGCTAAAGCTATAAACGTGCTCTAATGCAAATGCAACCTAGCATGCTCTAATGCAACTATATGAAAACATAAAATGCATGAACTTTTTTTTTTTTTTTTTTTTTTTTGTATCCACAATTTTCATATATTAAAATACTATCTCTCCCCAAACTTGAATGAAATTATAGTGTCCTAAGGGGAAAAATAGAATTTCAATAACAAAAAGTGGGGATATACTCAATCATCATGCGGCGGCGGTGGTGGAAAGTGGCTCTTGAGAAATATGCCACATTTGTAGTGTTGGAGCACTTGCCACGTCTCTCGGAACGCCTGCTCCGATCGCTCATTTGAACGCGAGAAAATCAGCCCTATGTTGCCTTAAATCCTCTCCTTGCCGCCTCAACTCTTTCTTCTTGCCGCCTCAAGTTCTCCCCAAACGCATAAAACATGTCTTGAAAATTGGCGTCGCGATGGGGTCCTCCATCGTGAGACGGACCGGGCGATCTCCGCTTGAGAATGTCGAGGATAATCGCCTCCGTGTGAGGACTCGGGTATATCATACCCAATTTGGGGATGATGAGGTTCCATCCCCATTTCGCGTCCATGTATCTCATCCTACTCCTCCACCATATCTTCTTCATCCAAGAAACCTTCAACTCTGCGCCTCTTTCTTGACTCTATAGCCCCTGTAATTCGGTTATGTGCGTCGAGTTCATTAAGAAGTTGGTGGTGTCCATCAATGTATCAACGGTGGTGTATGGTGGGTTAGGCAACGGAAATGAAGCACCTTTCTTTTGTAGAAGCACCAATCTGTTGTCTTCATTCGCTATGAACTTCATATGGTGCAACGATGCCAAATTAACCCGAGTCTTTGCCGGGATAGGCTCCAAGCCTCGAAAATCGACATTGAAATGTCGGGCAATAGGGGTAATGAGGCCCCTTATAGAAATCGTACTTCTTCCCGCCTAGCTAATGTTCGATTTGTTCGCAAAATTGACAGCGGTGTTGTAGGGGGTGTTTGTAACCATACACCAAAGGAGATAAAGTTCCTTAGTCGTCATACCTCCAATGTTTTCTCGGGCGAACACGGAGGATGCGATCACGCGTTGAATATACGGAAAACGGGATTCCGGATCCGGGAAGCTTTGGCGGTCCGCGCATACAACATTGGCCCCGTTTGTGGTGTTTCCACAAGCATTCTCGTAAGTCGTATTGATCATAATGGGGCATCGGGCGGGTACGAGCGTTTGTTGGGACCTCGAAAATGGTGTTCAATTGAGTCATAGAGAGTTGTCTACGAACATTCCCCAACTGAAATTTTATCATATACGGTTCGAAGGTCCCGCCTTGTCTCGAGTACTTCCACGGTACTCAAGAACTCCAATGTATACTTTTTAAATGTCGGCCACCTTCGGCTCATGAAGTTCGTCCATCCTACCTTGGCGAAAAGACGCCACACGTCCTCATGTATCCCCAAAGTTTGGGTACAATCATTGTCGGCGTAGCGAGATGAAGCTATTTGGCGACCGATCAAGCGATTCCATCGCTCAAGATCATCGGCATTTGTCAAGTTGACCCCATATGCCTGGGATTTGTTTTGGTCGACCTCGCGGTGCCAAGTCGCGTTGTGCCGCCCGCGTGCACGTCTCCTTCCACTCTGGGTTTCTTCGCTCGCCATAAGGAATTTGTACCGGAATACATTCTATTAGCATCCCAATATCATCAATGGCAACAACAAAGTAGGGAAGTGAAGCTAACATATTAAGTGATGTAAATTCACATGCCCAAGTCACTTTGATCGATCAACTACCCCAAACAAACAAAAATTATGGCCATTCTCGACAAATATTAGATCAAATAAACATTGGCCATGCCTTATTCATCAACAATTCACCCTACATCTCCTCAATTATACAAGCCCACAAGGTGTTTGATAATTTGCCTCAAAGAATAATTCACATCATTTATAGCAACAATATCAAAATACACACCTACCATGCTCCTTAATACATAATTAACAACGAATTGACAAGGAGAAACGGTGTTCTTACCGGAATTCTCTAAGTTAAACTCGAAGTGGAAGATTTGAACCCTAGATCCTTTTGTTCACAATTCTTCAAGCAAATTCAAATTTGATGCAAAGTGAAGCTCAATTGTGATGGGGGAGGTGTTATGCAGATGAATTCAAGTGAAAACTAGGAGAAATTTTCGAAAACTAGGGAGGATTCGAGAGGGCGCGCGAGTTGAGGGGTTTGAAATGAAGAACAGCTTTTTTAAAACCGCCCAATTTATCTTTCCGCAAGACGACGGAGTCGTGCGTCGGCCGACGCACGTGTTACCCGTGCGCCACCCGGTGAATTTGCCCAACTCTACGAAGGGCGCACGGTCGGCGCAAAACGCACGGGCTACCCGTGCGCACTTGTACAACAATTCGATTCGAGTTTTTTTTTTTTTTTTTTTAAACACACAAAAATGAAACACAAACACACAAATCACACTCATTAAAAGAATTACACAAATCAAATCACTCAAATCACATAACTATGAAACTAAATACACACAAAAATGAAAATCACACGAAAAACCGTTGGGTTGCCTCCCAACAAGCGCTATATTTAACGTCTTTAGCTTGACGCCTTTTTGATTCCGATTATGATCTTTGCGAAATGAGGCTTGTCGCCTCATTGTGCGATTTTCCATGCCAATCCCGCTCACTTGGATTTACACTCTCTTGATCATTACTAAAGGAGGTTTTTCATACTCGTCAACTATACATGTGTTCTCCTCTTCATCATGCGAATGGTACGTGCACGCTCTTGGTTCAACTTCAGGCTTTTTGTGCCTTTTTCTTCTTCTTCATTGATAATCCCCGCATATCATCTTTAAAATGCACACAATTATTCAAGCTATTGGCTTGAGTACGGGGAATTAGTAATTGTTTTTGTTTTACAACCATTAAGATCATCATGTCCTTTCATATTAGGAAAACGGAAAATGAAATACGCTCATCATCAACTTGTAATGTAAGCTTCCCTTTCTTAACATCTATTAATGCTTCCGCTGTTGCCAAAAATGGACGCCCAAGTATAAGAGGAGCGTCACAATCCCCATTCATATCCAACACTAGAAAATCCACGGGAATATAAATCTATCGACTTTTATGAGCACATCTTCTAAGTATCCCCATTGGATGCACGAGTGATCTATCCGCGAGTTTGTAGGGTGACCATGGATGGTCTCACTTCTGCGAGTCCAAGCTTACGAGAACGGACAACGGCATCAAATTAATACTAGATCCTAGATCACAAAGTACATTATCAAAGAAAATATCGCCTATTGTACAAGGGATAGTGAAACTCCCAGGATCTTTCGACTTTTGCGGTATTTTCCTTTGTATGAGTGCGCTACATTCTTCCGTCAAGTTGACAATCCCATTCTCTCGCCCATTTGTTCTTGTTGGACATCACTTCCCCTAAAAACTTCGCATAATTTGGCACTGTTTTTCGCTTTCGCAAAAGGAACGTTAATGTGCATTTTTTAAACATGCCCACAAATTTAGCAAATTGATTATTGATTAGTCTTGTGAAACAATCGGGAAAGGGAAGAGGAATATTATATTTCAACAAATTAGAGTTAGGATACGATTCACGTTTCTTGGCTCTTTTTGTTTATCTATTTGTTGCTTCGATTCCTCCTTTAACTTTCATATGCTTGGGCTTCGTTTTTGTCATTTCGAATTTGAATGGTAGGTTCGGCATCACACACGCCCTGGTCGTGCGTTGATATACGGGTCGTGCGTGACTCCAACGTCACACCAATATCAGCATTTTCGGACTCTTCATTCTCTTTTCCACCCCACACATGGATGGCATTGCAATGTTCCCTCGGGTTGACCTCTGTGTTGCTTGAAATTGACCTTTTGATGTTGACTCCCCACAATTGCAGCCAATTGACCGATTTGAGTTTCGGACTCTTTATTGAGCTTGCCACTTGTTGTTCTAACTTATCCATCCTAAGGTCTTGCTTATCGGCGGCTCTCGTCTCATTCATGAAAGACTAGATTGATTTATGAAAGAGGTGAGTATATCTTCCAACGACGATTTGCCTCCTCCATTACCGCCTCCTCCATTACCGCCTCCACTCGAAGCATTGAATCCCGGTGGAGGTTGTAACACATTCTTTGTATTTGCATAGGAAAAATTTTCATGATTTCTCAACCCTGGATGGTAGTGTGTTGGATTTGAATTATTAGGAAATTGCTTTGAAATTCCTAGGTTATTCACATAACTTATCTCTTCCATCGGATATAGAAGAGCTTCGCTACCGTGCTTGTATCTCGCTTCCGCCCCTTCGTAAATACATTCAATTGAGTTGTCAAAGCCGCTACTTGTGCCGACAATGTTTTGATAGGTCCGAACCGAGATTTCGCTACTCGTTGTACATTGGATCTTTCAGGATGGCCATTGGTAATCGCTCATGGCCATTTTCAAGAAGATTTAAGGCGTCTTGTGGAAACCTTGCCAACAATGCTCTCTCACATTGCGGCATCTACAAATGCTCTAAATGTCGTCCCATTAAACCATTGTAGAAGAAACATAATCTGTTGATCCTCCGGAAACCCATGTTGCGGACATCTACGTAATAAATCCCGAAACCTTTCCCAAGCCTCGTACAAAGGCTCGAGTCGAACCGTTTCGGAATTGAGTGATCTCGCTTTTGAGCCGCAAAGTTTTGCTCGGTGGAAAGAATTTAAACAAGAACTTTTGGCTCGATTCGTCCCATGTGCTTTACGCTTGCCTTGCGTCAAAGTACCCAACCAATTTTCGCCTTATCCCGTAAAGAGAATGGGAACAGCGCATTCTTATGGCGTCATCCGAGACTCCATTCATCTTGATCGTATTGCATATTTGGATAAAATGCGCAAGGTGAGAGTTAGGATCTTCTCGTTGCAAACCCCAAACCGATTTTGTTGCACCATATTGATTAGTCTTAGGTTTGAGCTCGAAGTTGTTGGCATTGATGGGAATATGGGCAATGCCACCGTAATTACGATTCGTTTGTGGTCGAAAGTAATCACGAATGGCTTCTTTGTTGAATCCCAGATATCGGTAACTCGTTTCCACCATTGTTTGGCGGTATTGGTAACTCATTCAAATCCCCATTATCGGATTGTGTTGTCTTTCACCGTCTAGTGGTAGATCGATCCTCCTCGCGAAAGCCTCAACTTCCGGTATAAGCGGTATTAAGTCCCCGCTTAGAGCGCGTGTTCATACACTACCTACCGGACCAAACTAGAATACACAAGTCAAATAATGTGGAATTCAAGTCACAAAAAAAAAAACAAAATAAATAATAAAAAAAATGTCTAAATTAAGAATAATTCTATCTATCGCAATATTAGCACCATTAATTGTATTAATCGCGAGAACGGCGCCAAAAACTTGTTCGCCTTTATTATTTTTTAGCTTCACCGCAAGTGTACGGTGTAGTTTATAGAATAGGGTAGCAAGGTCGTATCCACGGAGACTAATAAATTAATATGCTAAGTATTGAACCAAGATAGTCTTATTTTTATTTAGACGATCGAAATTTGATGATTGTTGTATTGAGATTAAGACAATTTAAATCACTAAAACACAAGATTGAGATAATACAAATGATAGAAGTATCAAGATAATGGAATGGATTTCCGAGTTAAGGTTTCGATTAATAATCCTCTTGTTGTCCGATTTAATCAAAGCCAAGGTTATTATCAATATTCCTATAAGACGATCACACAACTATTTTATCCTCCCTCTCGAGATGCATATAAAATGTAGATTGAAATATCTATGCTAGCATCTCTACTCAACATAAGATACACAACTCCCAAAAGCACCAAAGATTAAATGTCCTCACAATATTCGCAAACCTCTCAATTCATGCAAATATTCGTGTCAAGTACTTAAGATCTAATATTGAAACTCATCTCTCGAATTATGAATCAATATATCAAACAAGTTAAATCATTGATCAAGTGATAAAACAAGAATAAGCTCAAAATACTCAAATAGGCTTCAAGATAATAACTTCAACTAAGATTAAAACATTCAACAAGAGTTTAGTTAATCTACTTCCAAATCCCGGAAATCTCAAGAGTTTAGCTACACATGATTTCTAAACAACTCATAAACAAATTGTTCAAAGCCATTACAACTACAATGAAAGATTGAAACTAAAAGAGAAGCAAGAAAAACTTAGGAAAGTCGACAATCTCTCGATATATCTCCGTTCCTTAAGCTCCGATGCAACCCGATTGTCTCCTTGATGTCTTCTTCCAAGAATGGACCCTTGTCTTGTGTTGTAGATCCCAAAATATGTCTGATTCCCCTTGTGTGCGCCCCCAAAAAGCCTTTTTATACTCCCCATCATGTTTAGGGCTTAATGCGCAGATTATGGGATTCCAGCAGACGCACGGGTGGTGCGCCCACGCACGGGTTACCCGTGCGCCACCCGCTGGAATACCCCAACTCTCTGTAGGGCGCACGGGTGGTGCGTCGAGCACGGCCTACCCGTGCGCCACTCCGGTCCGATATCTCGACTCTCTGTAGGGCGCACGGGTGGTGCGTCGGGAGCACGGCCTACCGTGCGCCATGTGCAGCTTCAATCAACCTTATACGGGGTGCACGGGTGGTGTCTTGAGGCACGCCCAACCCGTGTGCCCCCTGTTTCTTCCGTGAACGCTCAACTTTCGCTCTTTTAGGCTTCACTCTCGTATATCCACTCGATTCTCCGTGTTTCCACTTTGCTTTCCTCGTATTCTTATTTAATTAGCTTCAAATATCATGAAATTCCTACAAAATAAGCAAAGTGTAATATCTTTTCCACAAGGAGTGAATATGTAACATTTAACGCGAGTATATGCATGTTTACTTATCATTATAGCTCGAAATACACATCGAAACACATGCAAAATTCACACTTATCAATCATCCCTCCAGCGAATCCGACCAACGCCGTGTCCACCGTCTCCAAGCCGACCTGGAGATCCATCTTCCTATAGCAATCATAGAATAGAATATCCGCTGAACTCCCAGTATCCACAAATACCCGCTGCACATCATAATTAGAGATCGTCGCTGTGACCACAAGGGCATCACTGTGAGGTGTCACAATGCCCTTGCAATCCTCTGGCCCAAATTGGATATTCGACCCTTGACCGGCACATTTCCACCTTCAATCGCTTCTTGCACCCGATCCGCGCTGCTGCTCTCACATAATTTTTCCGAGCTCGCCTCGAATCTCCCTCCCCCGCCCTCCAACAATCATCGGATGACCTCACGCCGAGGTGGGGCGGGGAGGTGGAGAGTAGCTCCTCCCTCTCTCCCCTACGCTCCGGCTCCCGCCGAGAGTTGATGATATCCCGGTTATCCCTCTTATACTCCCCTTTTTTCTCCTTTTTGTCAATGTCCACAAATTCCCCGAGGTGACTGCTTGAATGAGCGTTCGATCTCATCCCTCGGTGTGTGCACCGATCCACAGTTGTGTGCCCATACTCATTGTGAAATCTACAAAATTCCTTACATTTCGCCTTTTGGTGCCTCTGCGTGTGCCTTTGGCCATCTCGGTCGGGATGCCTCTCAATAGCTATAAGCACTTCGCCCGAGGAACGGCCAAAGGCGTATACTTCTCAAACCTCGGCCTTTCCCCATGCCTCGGACCCAAGCTTCTTCCGAGGTACTTTGTCTTCCCTATCTTCCCTCCTCGTCTCTTCTCTTCTCTCCTTCCTCTCTTTTCATTTTCTCGCCTCTTCCAAATTTATATATTTCTCCGCCCGAGCTAATGACTCGTCAAATGTCTTAGCAGGGCTCTATCACTAATGATTCAAAGAACTCCCCATCCCTCGGCCCCGAGCTAGGGCATTGGCCAAAATTTCTCGGACTAGCCGACGGCACCTCCAACTTTGCCCAGTAAACCTCGGATATAACTCCGAAGTCCTTCCCCTCTCTCGCTGTTTGATACTAAACAAGGTCGGGCGCCTTTTTGGTACTTACGGCAACTCGTGAATTGGTTAAGGAAAGCCGAACTAAAGTCATCAAAATTTCGAATGGAGCAGGGCCAGTGACTAAACCATCGGCCGAGCCGATTTCGTCAAAGTGGTAGGAAAACTCTACACATCACGCCGCCCGTGAATCGTGTGTAGTAGAGAGCCGCGTTCTCAAATCGGCAAAGATGGTCCCACGGACCGTGGTACCATCATATTCAAGCTCGAGCTCGGTGATGAGGCCGAAGCTCGCCCCCGCCATTACCTCTTCCGAGAAGGGTGTTCCCCGTCTCACCCGAATTGCCGCCGCTCTCCCGGTACTCACCACTCTCCGACGAATATCTCGCACCTCACGGTGGAGGTCATCCATCCGTTCCGACCAATCTTGGTCCTCGCACACATGTTCCGCCTTGATGAATGTACTTCCTCCGCCATAGTCGGCCGCCTACCTCTTTCTCCTACCTCCGGAGGAACCACCAGGAGGGGGACCACCAGTGGAGGGCGGTGGAAGATCTCCCTCAAGCGCCTCTCCACCGTCGCTCCATGACTCAGTGATTAAGCCTCCCAATTGTTCAAAGAACATTGGACTCAAATCTATACTCCCTGACATAGGCGTCGTCCATCCGCTCCCCTCCTTTGCACCACGCTTCTCCGCGTTCACCGGGGTGGTGGGGCGGAGGTGCAACATCCTCTCTGCGTGACTACGCCCGGAGTATCTCCCGGCGCACGGTTCAAATCATCTTCCAAACTTCTCCTAACCTCTTCCATAGCCAAAATCGAATCTCACGTCTCCGCTCAATGTTTCCACAGACGGCGCCACTTGTTTACTCCCAAAACTTACCCCTCCTCACCGATCACCTTTCTAGTTGAAGACCACCACGAGACCCGCACAGGGGGCCGGAGGGGGCTCGCAGCACCCTCTCCGATGCTTAAGTCAAGATTGTGAGAAGAAGATGGTAGAGAGAGAAAAAGCAATGTAACAAAAAAATGGATTAGGTTAGAATAAACCCGGCTTGGGCCTTTTATACCTTAGCTCGGATTAGGGTTTCCGTAAAATCCGGATTCCGATTTACGATTTGGTGTCGAGTCATCATTAGGTTAGGATCGGATCTCGTTAAAAACCCTAATTTCACGCCTGTAATACCAGACCTCCGATCTCTCAGAACAGGTCGGCTCTTTGTGTTGATACAAAACCTTTTAAATCTTACAAGGCATCTCCTCGGCCTTATTCATCTCATACGCCGAACCGACCTATTCTTCTAAGGTCATGCCCAATCAGAACCCGCCCACAACAGTCGACTAACATCGCTAAATCTATACAGTCGGCTCATTACAACTTGAACTTGGGCCTTGACAGATCGCCCAAGTTGGCAGTGCCCTATACTAATCTTCTTTGTAGTAAGCCTCCACGGATCGGCCCATTACTTAACGCTTAACAATCCTAAGGCTATGGGCCTTATCATTTCGGTCTAATGCCCGATATCATCAGATCGGCCAAACACTCCTAGACTTGTCGGGTCGGCCCAATGTCATGGGCCTATCAGGTCGGCCCAATGTCATGGGCCTATCAGGTCGGCCCGGACCATCGTTTGCCCTTATCACCGCATATGTTATTCTTTCGATTAAATCTCATCTAATCCCGTTCAGATATTGCCTAATCCCCCACAGGCTCTGCTTAGATGCTAGGCTCCGGCCAGTCTGCCGCCTGCCTAGCGCCTAATTTTTTTTTGTTGACCCAAAGTATCCCCACACTTTTTTGACTATGAGACATCCGTACTTCCCAGGGATGATTTAGACATGAGTGTTTCCTCCCCTAAAACCCCAAATTTTTTGAAAACTAATTATTTATATGTATATTTTATTTTAAAATATGATTCTTTAGTACTAAATATTTATTTTTTTATTGATTTAGCCTAGCCCCAAAAAGTTACGGGTAGAGCTCCGCCTCTGGGTCTAGAATACTGACTTTTACATATGTTGTCCGTGTTATGTTGAAGGCAACTAGCAGACCGAAATGTGCACATATTTTTGTATCATTGCGTGGCTATCTCCAATAATCGTTTAATTATGGCTATCTCCACACTGTACCATCTATATGCTACCATTTTCTGTTATTTTTTTCATCATTTTTTTTGTGCATTTTTATTTAGCATGGTTTTGAATGTTTGCAATAATCATTTATAACATGCATGCTGAATATTTCCAATAAAACTATAAAAGTGCTCAGTTGCTCATATTATTTTAAAAGATCAGGGGTTAACATTTGACATTACTTGCACTATGTGTTATAAAAATTGTACATATTTATTAAAGTATATTTTTAAATTAGCAAGTATATATTGATTATGTTATTAATGAATAAATTATCATAACTTTTCAGGCAAAATATCTATACATTGACTTGCTACTAATATTATCATAATCACATACACTCAAGTGTAATATGACTTGGATCCTCCTTAGCCTCAAAGATAACCAAAATTAATGCATACTTTTCCACATTAATTGTTTTGAAAAATAAAGATAAAAGCTAAATAATTTATTATCCCACACATA
Organism: Rehmannia glutinosa; assembly: GCA_016081115.2. Classification (NCBI taxonomy): domain Eukaryota; kingdom Viridiplantae; phylum Streptophyta; class Magnoliopsida; order Lamiales; family Orobanchaceae; genus Rehmannia; species Rehmannia glutinosa. Next base: position 81,066,068 of record CM071931.1, on the reverse strand, counting down.
ATCCAGAGATTATATGGTCATAATAGCAATGTTGTAAAAAAGCGCTAAAGTCACAGACGTAGACGGTCTAGCGCAGCGCTGCAGGCGGGTCGGGCGGGACATGGGCGGGATTACAGCGGGCTAATCGGAAAAAAAAAATCGTAGGCGGACAAGGGGCGCAGCGTGCAGGAGGAGATTAATCGCCAGCGGGGATTTTTACAACAGAACATAATAGTATTACATGTAATCCAAACCCCTCCTTTTCCCGCTAACAAACCTTGACCAAACAGATCAGATTTAAAGGTAACCAAAAATGAATGCATACTTTTCCACATTTTTTTTTTGGAAAATAAAGGTAAAATTTTAAAAACTAAATTTATTATCCCAATTACCACACATTATCTAGAGATTATATGGTCATAATGATATTACATGTAATATAAACCCCTAATTATCCCGCTAAAAAACAAAAGGCAGTAACTGATTTTTTAAAAGCCTTGACCAAACAGATCAGATTCATTTATCTCTAGTTTGGATTTTTCCCATCAGATTTGTTTTTTTATGTTCTGGTCCACGGAGTCTGTTTTTCCAAAAATTGACCCCTCTAACTCCCCAAGATTCTCCAACCCCCACAAATAACAACAGACAATTATTATTACGTGGAAAATCATCTGTTATCCACGTGGCACTTCGGTCACCATCATCACGCATTGGCGGTATTATACTATTATTCATGCTACACCCAATGTACTATACTTGGTGTATAGATAAATAACAAGTGTCTCATAAAAAAAGAGAGGATAAACCCCCATCCATGAGGGGCCATTCACGCTCGCTTCAGAGCCTTTGTAGAGGAGGTGAATCGCGAGATGTGTCTCAACAAGTCAGAGTCATGAGTTGCCATAGACTGAGTAACTACACAAGAAATCTTCCTCCACACCGTTACCAGGAGGATTCGAACCTCCACGATGTGGTTGCCACTAAGTAGACAACACGCCACTCAGGTCCTTTACAAATTAAGCTATGCCACAGGGGCAATGTCTCATTATTTATATGGAGGAATGACAAATGTTTCATCTTATAAAATATGGCCCTTGTTATTCATACATCCACTAACTGTATATACATCTGGTGCAACATTTGGCTTACCCCGACCCTACCTCCACTCCCCATCTCCCCCAATTTCTCCCTGCTTGCCCCATCCCAATGTTTGCCCTCGTCCAGAGAGATGCAAATGAATTGAGTAGAGTCAAACATAATCTTATTCAAGCTTATTTAAATTTTTATCAAACTTTAAAATTGTGTTTGAGGTTGGTTTAATTATTGATCGAATCAAGCTTAAACGAGCTTTAGTCGAGTAGAACAAAAATCGAGCTCGAGCATGTTTTTTTTTGAGCACGCAGGTCGATATTGTTATACCGTTATTCTTTTCCTAATCGAGTCGAGCTCGAGACATAATTTCTATTTGGTTGCATGAAATATTGTGTTGAATCTTAGTTCGTTTATCCGTTATATTAATAAACCGAGCTGAAACAAATTTTTTGGGGAAAATATTAATACTCTTTTTGTCACACAATACTCACACTGCAGTCATTAATATCCGCCTTCCTTCTCTCTCTCGCTCACTTCTTTTCCGCACATTCTCTCTCTAAAAGTATATGTATGTATAGACGAGCTCTGTGATTCTCTCTCTGCTACTGATATTTGTGTAAGCGCAGACTCTCTCTCTCTCTCTCTCTCCCTGGAATGTGCTCTGTTACTGACATGCTTTTTTTCTTCTCTGATAACGCATATATAGGCGAAGACTCTTTGTTTCTATAGAATGTGTGTAAGATGATATGCTAACGGCGGATTTTTCTGGACTGTAGGTGTTTGAAATGAGCCACAGATAAGTCAGTGCTCGAATGTCGATGGTATTGAGTTTTTCTCGATAATTCTGATCTGATTTTTATTACTTCGAAAATTCGGTTTATTTGTTTTTCAAAAGAAGACGTTTATTTTGATTTCTATGCTCTCGCTGTCTGCTTTATTTGAATTTTTTTTTTTTGTAAAGGAAATGGAGAGAATTCGACGCAGGAAGTCGAAAAGTGCTTCAGGCGTTGAAGGTATAACTTCCATAATCACTTGTTCTGTTTGTAGAGCTTACGCGAACAATTTATTTGTTTATTTTTTAAGAAAAGGCAGCATAAGAATCTTATGCGTGTTTCATACTATTTTAGCTAATAGTTTCTGTCGTTTATTTTTTTGTTCTCATTTTTACTTTAAGAGAAATTTTGCTGTTAGTTGTTTAGAGTGAGCTCTCGTGCTTTCGTTTTCGTATTCGTCATGTTCTTATCCTTGTTCATGTCGTTGATTGTTTGAACAGAAACTGTAATCCAAAATTTTCAGTCACGGGAAAGGAAACATGTTTTGCCTTTGATTTTGAGGCCTTTTTTTTTGTGAACTTTACGATTAGTGAATTAAAGGTTCTATATAAATTTTCCTATCTCATGCTAAGAAAAGATGAGAATTTCTCAGCTAACTTATTTAAAAAAAAAATCAATTTCACAAAAATCCAAAGTTGAATTAATGCATTCTACTTTCCGTCGCATTGTTTCTGAGTGAGCAAGATCTAAAAGTTGAAGTCGTTGAATCATTAAGAAGCAGAAATCAATATTTTCTTAAGCTGTTCTATTTTTCATTTATTGTTTCTATGAAGAGTGAAGTCCAGATTGAGATTGTTGACTACTGTGGTCGCTCGTGCTTTTACTAAAGTAAGTTATGGTGTCAAATGGACTGAAGTAGGAACTTTACTATATGGTATCAGAATTATTACTTGAGCTGTACGAGATGAAAGTAGTTGCAATTGTATTTATCAACTCCACAATTCCTTATTTCGCTGTGTATTCCTTTGCAATTTGTTAAATGACCTTCAAAATATAATTATGTATTTTTATTATTAAAGGATAGCATAATTCATCAATACATATATATAATATTTTTGGATGAATTATATCATATCCGATGATATGACAGGATATTAATTAATGCTGAACGTGTAGGCTCTTTTCTTTGACATATGCCTTCAAGCTCACCAGTTTAACAATTCCACCTTTTTTAACTGCTATTCTTCGACGGTTTGATGATAGAGGGATTATGATAGGAATTTGTGCTGCAGTTACACTTGTATACCTTGAACAGATTTTGATATTTCTAAACTTGTATGCAGGAGTTCATCAGAATCAGAAACATAAAGCTGTCCGCAGATTGTCTTCGGATTCTCGTTCTTTTATTGATGGGAGCACTGAAAGCGATATGGTTGTTCCTATAAATCTTTTGATTTGTGTATCTTTTGCATTTGTACTATTATTTTATGCTGTAAATTTAAGTGCTCTGATGCTGCAGTGTCTCTAATATTTGATAATTTTGATTTGAGCCATGCAGTTCACGCTGGACTTGGAGCAGAGCTCCCGTGGACGAGCCACTGGAAGGGTGATGACTAAGCTACTGGCAGAAGAAATGAACAATTCCAGGAGACGATCTCCGAGTGTTATTGCCAGACTAATGGTTCTCGAAGGGCTGCCATCCCTACGGCATGCCCGTAGACAACAAAAAAGGATATCAGACAGCTACAGGTCGAAAAAAGTGTCTATTAATATCCAACCAAATAGACAACTCTATGGCAGCCGATCTAACAGGAGAAGCCCAATAATGCAGCAACAATTCAAAGATGTGCTTGATGGTCTCAAAGCATCACATGAAGAAAATCTACATTGTTCGTCAAGATGGAGTGCAAGCTCAATGCTTACTAAATCCGAGATGGCACTCATTAAGCAAAAGTTTATAGATGGTGAATGTCTTTCCGCCAATGAAACCATCAATGAAAAGCTTCAAGACTTGATAGAGCAAAATGACACCTTAGAAATGCTAGATTCCAAGGAGGACTTATTGATGAAATATATCCAGAAACCGGATTCCTTGTTTATGAATCATTCTGCTAAGCATGAAGATAATATCAAAGCATGGATACTAGAGAAAGATACCGCAGGCAAACACAACATCACTTTTAATCCGAAAGGTGCGGATCGTTCCCTAGTCCATCGAGCTCATATTTCCCACAAATCATCAAAGGTTCAATCAGAAGAGAAGAATGAGAAAAATGAACTTCCTATGAGGATAGTTGTCCTAAGGCCAAACCTTCGGGGTATGGAGAATGCTGGTATGTCTGGTTCATCAACTTATCATTCACGAGGTTATGTGCCCAACATTAGGCAAATGAAGGAAAACCCAAGTGCTGGAGGTTCAGAAAAATTATCATGGAGAAGGAGAGTTTCAGCTTCTGACGTACAATTTTCAAAGCCATTATCCAAAGAAGCTAGAAAAATAGCCAGGGAAATTACAAGGCGGAGGAGAGATGGTTGTGATGAGACTGCGAATGCAAGGTATTCTGGGTTCAGAGGGTATGGAGGGGATGAGAGTTCGTATGATGCTCCAGAAAGTGATTTTGACAGTGATCCAGAGATATTTAACTTGTCGTCCAGATATTCCTTTGGTGGTGATAAGAAATGGCGTAGATATCCATCTTCTGGTTCAGTTGGGTGGTCTGTCAATAGGGAGGCAAAGAAAAGACTTTCAGAGAGGTGGAAGATAAGTCACAGATATAAAGATTTGGAAATAGCCCGTAAGGGTAGCACATTAGGTGAAATGCTTGCCATATCTGATGAACAAATAAGGTTGAAACATTATGCTCGTACAAGTCTTGGCAGAGAAAGCACTCGACTTGGACCCGGTAATCAAAGTGCTACATGGGATGGTCCTTTAGGCTTCAGCAGTAGGAATGGTTCGAAGGATGTGATACATAGAACTTCATCTAGATCAAGTGGGACAGTTCACAGAAGAGACACATGCTATGACGTGTTGGCTGAAGAGAAACATCTGATGCATAGTGATTGCATACGCTGTGATAGAAGTAAGGTTGCTAAAAAGTATCTAAGCCATAAAGAAATCAAGAAGCCTCTTCCCTGTAAGGACATATATATTAATGAGATGGACTCTTCATCAGAAGCTTATTTTGAGATTCAAATGGAGGCCGTTAAGGACTTATCTGAGAAACAGCCCATGTTTCAGATAGCTGCAACAGATGACAGAAGTGGAGGTCCTCTATCTGATGTAACGATTGCTGAACCTGGAAGTACAACCTTGTCTACTAAATCTTCTCTGTTGCATCCAAAGCAATCTTCAGTTATAGATAATAACAAAGCTGCTGCCTATGATCAAGAGGACTTCTGTCTCCAGGTTGGGATCTTCACTTTCCTCGATTAACTTTTTGTGTATCATATTCTTGAACAAAAGCTGTGTGAGCGTGCCTCTTATTTATTATTCTTGTTTTTCCTTTTAACTTTTTCATGCCACATACGCGCAATTATAGTCGGACTGTGTTTTTTGATTTCTCTGATTTTAATTGATTGTTGTGAACTATTCTGCTTTGTCTATATGTATAAGTACATGCTTTGTTGTTCAATCTATTTGAAACTATTTTATCCACATTTCTATTTCTACTCAATGTTCTATGTTCAGAGACACTTACCAAAGTATGTGTTTGGTTGTTCTTAATTCTCTAGCGAGTTATGATTACTCTGCATTTGATAGTAGTAGTTCATTAGGTGGGGAAGAGGGGTCTTTCCCTAGCTGCAATACTCTTCTCCAACTTTTAAGTTACTGTCAACATGCTCTACACTGCTCTTGACAATGCAGAGCTGTTTGAGTTAATAAAGGTGTTGCCACGAGTGGTGCTTGTTTTTGCTACTATCTTAAAGGTAGTAATCTGTGCACGGACCCGCCAATACCTGAAGGTTTTCTACTTTCGTCTGGTAAACCCCACCCCCATGGGGATGGTCTGGTAAACCCCACCCCCATGGGGATGGTCTCGTAAACCCCACCCCCATGCAATAGCCCACAAACCAGACGAGAGGGTAAGCTGCACTAGGAAAGGCTGTGTGACTGGCTCATATCTCAAGAGAGGTTTGAACCTGGGTGGATGGGAATGGGAGGTTACGCTAATCGAATTGAAAACTTACGCAAAGAATTTACAAGTTGATGCAAATTTATTATGCTTGATCTCACTTTAAGAGAAAAAGAAAAAAGAAGGATGGCATCAACTGATTACCTAAGGAGGAATGGAATATAAGAATGTGTTCTAATTATGCAATTCAATGTTTTTTGGTTACTTTTTATTTTATTTTATAATTTAACCACATGCAACACCCACTCACTCACTTTAGGTCAAACCCCTGACCTCTCCACGAAGGAGGGAGGCGATACCACTAGGCCAAATCACAATCAATGTTTAGGTATGTCTTTTGTCTTTATCTAAGTTATCTCTTGTGGTAGAGAAGAGATACCGACATCTCCTATGTTGTTGGACAAGGACATGACAGTATGAACATGACACAACATGAATATATGACACGATAACTGTTTTACTTTTTAAGACATGACGCTAGTCCGACACAAATGTCAAACATATATATATATATATTTTATTTTATATTAGTAAATATAAATAGCGCATACACGTGTTTAAGTAGTATTTTAGGGTAAATGACACTTCATCCCTAATTTAATCACTGGCCATTTTACCCCTCAACTTACATTTATTAATCACATTCACATATTAAATTAAAAATTATAAATGAAATGCTCTATTGTGCATGTTTCCCCCTCTTTCTTGCTTCTTAATATTTCTCGATCACTATCAATAACAAAAGTACAATAAAAGGTTGTACTTTTGCTATGAATAGTGTCTATCCTAATACGAGAATATGCCAAGTGGTTGCGAATAACGACAAGGAAGAACAAGGTATTATGTAATTATATGTGTCTCTAAGTGGTGGGACTTATACTATTTATTGCTACTTTTCTTAACCACTTAAGTCTTTATTCATATTAACATAGAAAATATTATGAAAACTATTTTGACTTTTTGAGTGGGAAAGAGGTGCAACAACATACGACGAAGAGCGTTTTGGTAAAACTTTGATTTAAAAGTGCCATTAGATTCATAAGAATGTTGGTGCTAGCACAAAGAAAGAAAAGTTCATGTCGTTGATAGTCTAGCAATCTACCGGTTTGATTTAGACTATATTCATGAAAAAGGAAGAGTTTTAACTTTTTATAAAGAAATATAAAGAGAGAAAAAATGAGTTTAGACGAGGTAGCATTATTTTTTTGTAGTTTTGGAACTTTTTTTTTGGGTTAATCAATTATTACTCATATACGTTGTGAATTATATGAAAAAGATTCTCTTGTGTCCAAGCATGTCGAACTTGCCACTAGATGTGTCGGGTACGCCATTAGTCAAGTTGGGATTTGTTTATTTCCGTCTAAGTTATAGACACACCATGTGGCGTGTCGGACACGTGTCATATGCGTGTTGTGTTCGACATGACATGGATGTTTTTTTGGAACTTCAGTACATTATATATTGCCACTTGCCATAATGTGTGCAAATAAAACCTACCATAATCAGTAAATCTAAAATAGGAAAAGCAAAGCGGTAGTTAGTTAAATTGTGAGCTTTCTAATAGTTACAATCCCACCTCCCTTGAGCAATTTAAAGACATGAAAACATTAAGTATTCAACAATCTTCTGTTTAGAACATTGTTTATGCAGTTTGTAGTGACAAGAAGGTTCCTTTTAATATTACTCGTGTCATTGTGTTGTTTTATTTGGTATACATATTTTATTAGGCTGCTTAGGCTATTGAAGATGTTTGCACAATATTAATTGAACCTTGAATGCTCTGTTCATGTAAAACATTACTCCTTTTGATTGGAATGTCTTAGGAACTACACAAGAGACCATCTGAAGAAGGTTCTCCTTCGTTGCAGTATCTTGGAGCTGAACTGGCTTCCTCAGAAAGCTCCAAGGAGGCTGATCGTGCTAGTCCAGTGTCAATCCTTGAGGTCCCTTTTACAGAAGATGCACAATCTAGTTCCGAAAGTTTTGAGAAAGCCCGTGCTGAACTGAATGGTAAAAATTCTGTTTATCGATACTCTATTAATTTGCTTTTGAGAAATTTTTGCATCATGTGCCCTTGCATTGCTGAAGAAAATCACTTTTGTAAACATATATGTTTTCTTGATATATATAGAGAATGTTGGGTTTCTTATTAAATTGTCAGGCTGATCCTATGACTCACGCAATTATGAAGAATTTCATTTAAAGGATAAGTGAAATTTTGTGTGCTGTGAAACAAGTTTTTTATCTTAGAAAGTCATTTTCTGAAAACTATCATGCAAACTTAGACTCAAAACATATCAGCCTACCATGCTGAATTAACAATGTTTATTTGGTGCTCTATGAGAATAACGAACTATTGTACGGTACCTAAGTCCTGAGGGTAATGTATATTTCTTGAGATTTAGCCCAGCTGTGAGATAAGTTGATTTTTGATTTTTCTAGTCGACCCTTTTCCACTGGATCGGGTTTTTCTTTTGCCTAATTCTGAACCACTGTTACAGACACGTGCCGTTCATGTCAACATAGATAATCATTCTATCCACTGCAATCGTGGTTGATACTGAATTACTAGTATGAATATTGTTGAATTATTCCTTTATCATTCTTCGTCCTTGCATGAAGGATATGTACATGCGTAGTTATTTTCTGAGAGAAAGCTGACATATGCGGGTGCATATCATTGTTGATCATTCATTCATTTGCATGAGTAGTAATGTGATTGCACAATATGTTTGATGGGGACCAATTTGGACCAACCCGTCTAAATGGGCCAAGTTGATGGGCTTTACTTAGGCCCCATTTTATTTGGACCGACCTGTCTAACTGGGCCGAGTTGAGGTTTACTTGACACATGATATTTTTCATGTAATCTGTGCTCATTTATATATACATACATTCTCATTGATGTTAATCGTGTTGTTATGAAAGTGTATACTTTCCTCCATTTCTTCCTTATCATACAATGACCCTTTTTACTTTTATGTTATACTATCATTGTAGAACTCCGAGTGCAACTGCAGCTCCTCAAAATAGAGTCCGATGCATATGCTCAGTTATCAAATCTCGTTCCCATCGAAAAAGACGTTGTAAATCTATCTTCTATGCTTTCACAAGGAAAAAATATATTACGACCTAAAGGCTGGGAATCCTCTTATGCTCTTGATGTCCTAATCCACTCTGGTCTTCTAGAATTTGGCTTTGATATGTTTAGAACAAACTCATACTCCTCCCCCTATTGCCCTCTGGATCTCAGGTTGTTCGAAAACCTTGAGAAGAAATACAGTGATGGATTGAGGTCTGAAAGGAGGTTATTATTTGACAGATTAAATTCAGCACTGTTGGAGATTTTCCAGCAGCATGTTGATTTGTGCCCCTGGGTGAGGCCAAAATTAGCGGGATTGCATTATTCGACTTGGCGAAAAGAACGAGTCGGAGATGCTCTTGAGAAATTGATCAACCAAGAATCTGTAAATGGGCAAGTACCAGAAAGAGTGCTGGACAGGGAGATGCAGTGGCTAGATTCAAAAGGAGAAATCGACGCGATTGGTAATGAAATCGAGGAATTATTGATGGATGACATAATAACCGAGGTGAGTTGGTAATTAGTGTTAGTTGTCAATGTAACTAATAGTGTTGGTTTTTTGGAAATAACCTGTGCTCTGGAGTTGATAACTTAGCTAGGCAGATGAAAATTTTGATGACAAAAAAAAAAGGAAATAGAAGAAATTTTAGATTTGATCAAAAGTTACAGCTAAGTCATATATGGCCATGTTAGTTGATGAGTTCATAAGTTGCAAAACAGTTTTCACTTAGAAATGTAAGTAAAGAGGGCATAGAATTCTTCAAACTGCTGATTATGTAGGTAAAGAAACCAGATAAATGTACATCAGCCCCTTTATGTACCAAGTTTTTGAGTATAGTGTGTGTTTGGGGTTGGTAATGAAATTTGTGATTGCAGATTAGACAAATTGGTTTATGAGGTTTGTTTGTGCTGGTTTGGTTTTTTGAAGTCAGTTAGTTTCCAGTAATGTTTTGAAAACCATACCGTATTGACCCGTGATCGGGCCGGATCATCATCATTATTATCATCATCATCAACTGCACCTTATTCCACTATGTGGGGTCGGTGGTGTGAAGTTTATAGTGTCACTTAATTGTCTAAAATTAGTTAACACTACAAATTCACACAAAAAGCAAAGTGACAAAGTTTTATGCCGGATGCCCTTCCTGACGCAATCTTCATACGAAGGAGAAATGAGATGAAGTTCCAAAACCATCATCATCATAGGTTTTTCTACTTGCATGAAAAAATACGATGAGACGGCGATGAGTTGAGATAGTTGCTCTAGTCATGTCTCATTACATTATTGATATTATGAAATTAATATGTACATCATGGAACATGTGACAAAAATTGGGCCGGCCAAGTAATCCTCCAAAAATTGCTTTAGCTGTTGAACCGGTCAAACCAGCAAAAACCCAGTTTCAATTGGTTTTTTATTTGTTTATGTTATTTATTTTAAAATCCAAATTTGATAATTTGTTATATTTATGTGATTATTTGGATTTTGGCCTATATTATATTTTTTAGCTGCTTATTTGTATATTTTAAAATCTTAAAATGTATTACATTATTATTTAATACAATGTGACAAAAAAGTTAATTAATTTTGATTAAATGGTCCAAACCGTCGAACCGGTTCGATGGTTACCGGTGGCTTGACTGTTTTGGTCGTCAGTACCATATTTAAACATCGGTTTCCAGTTCTCAGCATACCTTATAAAAATCATATAATATGTGTAATTATATTAATCATGAATCAAATACCAGTTCAAATTTACATCTTTTTATGACTGATTTTGTCGCGGAATGTAATTCTTCTTTAAAAAGGTTTTATGAATGATATAGCTCGAACTATGTATAATGTACTTTTCTTATAACAGAAATGGTGAAATTGTTATTACCTGTCATTAAAAATTGATTTCCTTTTTCGTACCTCTTCCCAATCTGATGAAGCAATTTTTACCAGAGATATTGATGTCCCCTTTCAAATGTTTTCCTTTTAAAAATCGGTTCAAAATTTTCCGTCGCGTCCTACTGTCCGAGCAACTAGGGCTACAAAATGAACCAAGCCGCTCGTGAGCTATTCGGAGCTTGATTCGATAAAAGCTTGTTCGAGTTCGTTTAACGAGACTCGTTAAAATAAACGAACCAAACTCAAACTTAGAGATATTCAGTTCGTTAGCTCGTGAACAAGCTCGTTAGTAAGCTCGTGAATAGGCTCGATAGCAAGCTCGTATAAATTAAACTAATAATTTGATTTTAATTTAAGATAATATAACAGTATTTCAATAAAATTATTTTTTGAATAAAATTATAAGTTTTAATAAATTATATTATGAAATTAAATATAAATAATTTTATTTTTTGTAATAAATTGAAGAATATTTTAATTTTTCATTAATATTTACTAAGCTCGTTTAGGCTCGAAAAAGTTCGTGAGCCATCAATATGTTCGATAAATTTAGACTCGAGTTCGACTCGATAATAAACGAGTCAAACTCAAACACTCAAAAGTTCAGCTCAGTACGGTTCGGTTGCAGCCCTACGAGCAACTTTTGCATCAATTGAAAAAACAAAGCGATTTTCATAAATGTAGAGCCATTAATCGCCAGTCGCCAATAGTACAAGCCAATACCAATTGAATATTTGTGATTCAATTATTGTATTTATTGAAAAATAGTCCATCTAATTCAGCGCATTCAGGTTGGAAGTGTGCAACCATTCAGGTATTAATTGGCAACACCCTTTGGAAACTAATGAAAAATTCTTAACCCTCGCCACATAATGGCAAATCTCGTTTTATCTACTTTAGATAAATTTCAAATATTGTATTTAATGTTTAGTTTAATTATAAATTTCAAAGACAATACATTGACTATGAGAGTGTTTTGCAAGTTCACTTTTGCTTTTATAAGAAGTGATTTATCGTATCAGAAATAAAAATAAATGAGAAATAGAATCTTGAAATTGAGAGTGATGAGTGAAAAAGTTATAAAAATACCTATTTGTTTGTAAAATTCAAAGCAAAAACAAATTCGAAAATCTAAAGCACTAATTTCTCTATTTTTAGATTCTGATTAAATGAAGTTGAATCATAAGCAAAAGTTGATATTTTCACAAAATGTTTTTTTTTTCAGCCACAAACTGAGAAGCACTTTTAGTGATTGCAAATACTCCCAATGCCCAATACCAGTAAAAATTATAAAAAGGTTTAGTAATATATATATATATATATATATATATGTATGTAGAGAGAGAGAGAGAGAGAGAGAGAGAGAGAGAGAGAGAGTTCATGCATGGACACAAAATTAAGCCATTGCAATACGTTTTATTCATGCACGTTGGAAAAACCCAACGAAATAGAATATAGTAGAGAAATTAACATATCCCACAAAATTAAAATTTCATTCAATCAAGTTTTCCTCAAAAAAAAAAAAAATCATTCAATCAATAAAGCACATCTCTTAAGTTAAAAAGGCCGTTTTTGCTACTAAAACAAAATTCAGGGCTTAGGTGGGCTGCCGTTAATTTTTGGGGACGGTTCAGAAGGACTAATAGGCCCTTTCGGCAGTCTTTTAAATACAATACTCGGCGGCGATGGTGGGCTGATTCTGTTGGACGGCCCAAATGGAGGAACAGGCCCTTTCGGCAGCTTTCCAATCACAAGTTTTTGCTGATCAACGGCCCAGATTGCTTTCTTCAATGATACAGGCCTTGCCTCTGCATAGTTGCTAGCCACCAATATTGCTACTAAAAGAATTGCAGACATAAAAAATGGAGTAAATTTGTTCATCTTTTTTTTTTTTTTTTTTTTTTTTGAGATTTTATTAAGTTTGTTTTTTTCTTCTTCTTGTAAGTGGGGTTTGAATAGGGGGAATTGATGAATTTATGAAATATTGCGAATCTAATTGTTTGGGGAAGTAATTTAGTATTTGTTGAGAACCAAATAAATGATAGTTGGAATTAATTAATTTAGTATAAAGTTATTCATAGTTGAATTTCTTATTTTGGATATATTTGTTTGGGAATTAATTCAAATTCGAAACGACTAGTAAAAAATATGTATAAAAATCTAATTTGAAAATTGGTTTCATTTTCTTACTTAAATTGTCTGCTAAACGTTTAATATTATGATATACTTGTAAGATTGCAGATCTCGTATTGTGATATTTCTAATTTATTGTCATTTATTTCGGTATTGATTTAATTTCTTAGTTCCAATATTGTATTATTAAAGGTTTGTTGAGCCTCTTGAACATATTTCTTCATCTGATTTGATCCGAAATTTGAATTATACTCGACTTGATTAGTAAAAAAAAATATGAGTAAAATATTAAATTCTGGAATAATTTATTTATAATTAAAGATGAAAAAAAATAAGCTACTCGAAGTCTTGAACAAGATTATCTATCGTTAAAAGCTTGTTTGGGCTTCTTTACCACATATTCTCATTTGAAAAATTTGAGACTCGGACTCGAACTCAACTCGAATAGTAAAAGATGAAAAAAAACGTGTAAAAAACATTTACCCATGCACTCGAGCTTGACTATGTTCAACTCGATTAAAAATAGACTAGTAAACTAAATTAAAAATACTTGTTTTGAGTGCATATTTATTTTCTATAGGTATCTATGAATTGATCACAAGTCGAAATATGGTTATACTGATTTGCTTGTGGAGACGCAATTCTATCTTCATAGATTTCTAGAGAGAAAATTTCTTACGAAGTTTTGTTATAGTATCTATACTGCTTCCGGTTTAGTGGAACAACATGGCAAATAGACATTCACATAAATTAGATTGTCGACTCCGAAGAACAATAAGAATCGGATGAATATCTATCATTGATATTGTGTCCATTCGAAATTAGATATCTTGAATCGTGTATTTTAACATAAATGGTGATATTATTATCACCTGTCATTAAAAATTGATTTCTTTTTCGTACATCTTCCCAATCTAATGAAGCAATTTTTACCAGAGATATTAATGTCCCCTTTCAAGTATTTTATTGTTTTTTCCTGAAAACAATATCACTCGAAAATCCTTAAAATTTTATTGCGCCATAAACACCCTTCATTTAAATTGCGCCATTAAGTTATTTTATTGTTTTTTCCTGAAATTTTGCATTGTTTTTCCTTTGCTACCTGATCGGCTTGCGATCAGGACCTTTTTCTTTCTTTTTATATATTTTTATTTATTTTAAAAAACTGTCCCCTTTCAAATGTTTTCCTTTTAAAAATCGGTTCAAAATTTTCCGTAGCGGTCCGAGCAACTTTGCATATAAGTGATTGAAAATATAAGTGATTTAATTGAATATAAGTGATTTAATTATTGTTTCTATTGAAAAAATAGTCCATCTAATTCAGCGCATTCAGGTTGGAAGTGTGTTTAATTACAGAAAAACACAACAAATTGCACCATTAGATGAAGTGTTGGTGGTACTTCAAATGAGTATTTATAAATTTGAAAGGCAATTATTATTTTTAATTAAATTAAAATTTTAGGTGATTTTTTCTTCTTTTTTTTCTTTCTTAAGGAAACAATGAGAGTATTTTGCAAATACTTTTGCTTTTATAAAAAGTGATTTATCATATCGAAATAAAAGTAATTGGGAATCGGAAGATAATAGTTTGTGTTTGCAAATAGAATCTTGAAATTGAGAGTAATGGGTGAAAAAATTATAAAAATACTTATTTGTTTGTAAAATTTAAAGCAGAAATAAACTCGAAAATCTAAAGCACTAATTATAATTTCTCTTATGATTAAATGAAGTTGAATCATAAATTGAAGTTGACATTTTCATAAAATCATTTTTTTCAGCCACAAACTTAGAATCATTGTTTTAGCGACTGCAGACATTCTCAATGCCCAATACCGGTAAAAATTATAAAAAATGTTTAGTCAACTATATGGGAGAGAGTTCCCTCTTTCATGCATGGACGCAAAATTAAACCATTGCAATACGTTTATTCATGCACGCTGGGTCGAGGAGATGAAGAACAGAAACGCGAAAATAATAGACAGGGAGAGGAGCAGAGTTGTGAGTCCCCAATCGCGAATATTCACAAGGCTGAAGGAGTAGCGAAAAAAGTGTCTGAAACATGTCTGCAAAAGAAGTCAGGGGAAAACTCCCCGACCACACAATTGGAGAACATGCATGAGAATCTTACTGAAGGAATCGCGGACTCCGAACCAATATTTGGTGAAGCAAACATGGAGATGGCTATTGATAGACCCCCTCTACGAATCGAAAATGAAGAAAGCTTGGGTGAAAACAATCGGGTAACAATTCGGTCAAGGTCGACACACCACGAGCCTCTACGACCGATACCGCAAAATGGCACTCGAGGAAAATCACCGGAAACAATCTGCGAATCGAGGGGGGATTAAAAAGGGTAAGGAGAACTCTATAAGCTTGGATAATAAGTCGGTGTGACCAATCGGGCGATGCAGAACGGAACTTGGTTTGAGAGATGAGGAAAACATTGATAGACTAATAAGAGAATTCGAACTTGTGGCAAAGAAAGTGGGAATGAGGAGATTATGAATGACGTGGTGGAGGTAGCAGCCCAAAATGGCCCCAAATTGATCAATGAGGATATCTTTGGTGGAATTGTAGAGGTTTGGGAGGACCTCTACAATTTCCCAACTAAAGGAGTCCTTGGACTCCATCTCCCGATTTGTGCTTCTTTGAGCGAGACAAAAAGAGAAGCGATTTCATTAGTACGGTGTGTAGGAATCTTAAGATAGAAAATAATCGGTGTTGTGTGGACCCTATAGGTAAGAGTGGGGGCTTATTTCTCTGTTGGTCTAAGAAAGTTAACATTTCAATTTCTTTGAAATCCAATTTTTGCATAGAGGCGGAGTGTCTATTCGAGGGGAAATCCGACCCAATTTGGTGCATATTCATCTATGCTAGACGGATGATAAAATTGAAAGAGTCAATGGAACTTTCTACGAGCAAGCGAAACACAAGTGGGGGTCTAAGTGGATTTTGGGGAGATTTCAATGATATCTCATGTCATGAAGAGAAGAACGGGGTCGTAGAAGATTGAGCTCTAGTTTTGATGATTTGTAAATTTTATTGCGGAAATGGAGATGGGCGAATTACCCTTTCTCGGACACCCTTCACATGGTCGAATAATCGAGAGGGTGAGGGGTATGTTGAAGAAAGATTGGGACAGGGTCTTTTGTTCTCAGGTGGTATATTGAGTTCCCAAATGCGGGTATACAACACTTGGCTATGCAATCTTCGGACCATTGCCTTCTCGCTTTTATACCCAAACGCAAATAAACCCCGAAAAAAAGAAAAGGTTCTTTTTCGATAAAAGATGGACTACGAAAGGGATGTTCGGAGGTAGTCGAGATGCATGGTGACGCCTATAGTTGGCACTCCCCTCTTTCAAATTGATCAAAAATTAAACATTGCAGAGTTGCCCTTCTAAAGTGGAGCAAGAATAATACTAATAACTCAAGGAAAGCAGTTGATAGATGCAAAAACCGCATGGAAGCTCTCTTAAGAGAAGGAGGAAACCGGATTGGCAGGAATGGACAGCCCTCAAATTTCAATTAAAAGAGGCCTATCACGAAGAGGAGCAATTTTGGAGCCAAAAAGCCCGAATACAATGGTTAAGGGAAGGAGATAAAAACACCAAATTTTTCCATGCCGCACAATCCAACGGAGGAAAATGAACTATATTGACAGCTGGTTCGTAATGATGGAAGTGTATGCACCAGAGATGAGGAAATTGAGGCGGAAGTTGGCGATTTTTATAAAGGGCTCTTGATTCATCCAACCCCCCGGTGACCCGACTATTTTGGAAGGAATACCACAATCCATAACTCCCGAGATGAATCTCACTGATCTCACCGTAGAAGATTCGAAGTCAAAAAAGCCCTATTCGAGTTCAATCCCTCGAAGGCTCCAGGTATGGATGGTATGAGCCCCTCTTTTTCCAATTTTCTTGGGATATTATACAATATGATCTCTCTGGTCTTTGCAGCTTAAACATTTTTTCGATCCCCTGAATCTTTGAAAAGTCTTAACCATACTCTTATTACTCACGATTCCCAAGGTGAAGTACCCTTCCTCAATTGCACATTACGGACTCCATCGTCTTTGCAATGTGGTCTATAAAGTTATTTCTAAAATTATTGCAAATAGATCAAGAATGTCCTTCAATTTCGTGTTAGTCCTAATCACCGCTTTTATACAGGTAGACAGATCCTTGATAATGTGGTAATTACTCATGAGTGCATTCATTACCTTAATAGCCTTAGGAAGAATAAAAAAACTTTCATGGCCCTTAAACTTGACATGGCTAAAGCATACGATAGGATCGAGTGGAAATTTCTTGTGTCTATCATCTTGAAAATGGGCTTTGACAATGTTTTTGTTAATGGATTCTCATTTGTATGTCGGCTTCTTTTTTTCTTTCAATATTAATGGTAGGGTTTGTGGTTATATTATGCCTTCTAGGGGTATTAGACAAGGGGACCACTATCTCCTTATCTTTTTATCCTTCTTCTCAAGCCCTTTCTAACCTTTCTTAAACAAGCAAGCAATCAGTCTCAACTCCATGGCTTGAAAATTTGTAAAGGTTGTCCTAAAGATTACTCACATGTTTTTTGCGAGATGATTCTATTTTATTTTGTGAAGCGTCCCCGAATCGTGCCAATCTCCTTGCGAGATCCTCCACAGATATTGTATTGCTTCGGCCAATTGGTCAACCTTGATAAATCCTCCGTCATTTTCAAAGAAGAATACTCTACTCCGATCCGAAAAGAGATTTCATTTATCCTCGACGGGGTGAAGGAGCGATTTCATGTCAAACATTTGGGGCTCCCTATGCTTATAGGTAGGTCCAAAATTGATACCTTTAAATACATTCCGGATATTGCTCAAGCTAGAATCCAAAATTGGAAAACAAAATTCTTAAGTGCGCAGACAAAGAAACCATGATCAAGTCTCGTTATTTTTTCCTCCCCACATTTGTTATGTCATGTTTTAAAATTCCCCTGAAATCAGTAAACAAATATGTCAAATGATTTCTAAGTTTTGGTGGGGCTCATCCACTAACGGCGGTAATAAAATACATTGGATGTCCTGGGAAAATATGTGTAACTCAAAAGATTTAGGGTCCTGGGGATTTCATTTGATACGGGACTTTAATGACGCTCGTGGCAAAACAATTGTGGAGAATCCTAACCAAGCCTAACCTGTTATTATCCAAAGTTTTGAAAGCTAGATATTTTCCAAATGGTGGGTTCTTTCTTTGAACCCTAAAAATCAAGATTCTTGGCTTTGGAAAAGTTGGCTTAAAGCCGGTATGTCATTGCATTGGGAATTAGATACAAGTGGGGGATGGAAAATCCATTAAGGTTTGGGAGTCACCTTGGATTCCTAAATTGCCTTCTTTTAAGCCATCGCCCCTAGTGATTTTAATTCTCTCTTTTTGGGCCCGAGAACCGATGGATCCCCTTGGTAAATCATGGAATGTGGAACTGGTTTATAACACCTTTTCGTTGATGATGCTAACATTATTCTCGATTCCTATTTGTCAAACATCGGATCGAGGGAGCTTTTGCCGCATTTTGAAAAAATGGTATATACTCTGTATGCGTTCACTTATAAGCAAATCCAAGTCAAGAAGAAAAATAAGGAAGATGTCCTTAGAATCAAGTACATTTCGTGTATTGGAAAAGAAGATGTGGCGAACTACCCGGAAGCTCAACATTAAGGCTAAACTGAAGCTTTTTATTTGGAGATGCATTCACAATGCCTTACCCACCTTCCAACAACTTAAAAGAAGAAAAGTCCGAGAAGAGGCGTGGTGTCGGGTATGTGGCGAACTGGAGGAAGACTGGAACATATATTTTTTCATCCAAAAGCACTCATGGTCCGGAAACTTGCCCCGATTCGTGGTGTAGCTTATCAAAGGACACGCCCTCTTTCAAGTGGTGGTGGCAGGGGATTTGTCGATAGAGAAAGAGAGAGGTAAATGCACGTAATTGAGCTATCGATGTACATTCTCTCCGTGGCTTTGGAAATCAAGGAACTTGTTCATCTTCCAATCAATCCAGGATGGGGGAGAAAGAGGTAAATCGATCGTCTTGTATGGAGTGGAACGAATATATTAATGCACAAACGGGGAGTCACGAGAAGAAAAGAAAATCGATTGTTCGAATCATGAATCCATCCAACCTCGGGGAGTGAAATGCAAGGTAGGACATGCACATATTTATGTCGTGCTTTGCAACTAATCCCGGGGAAATGTGGAATTGGAGGATGGGTTTGCAATGAAACGGTGAAGTGGTACATGCATGGGCGAGAATCTAGGGATTATGCAATTAATCCATTGAAGCTTCCCTACTTGCCACGCCAATCCTTACTAAAAGCATATAGACTCAAGTTTGGAAAAAATATGTGTGTACTTAGATGACAAAGAGATCATCTTCAAGCTCCAGGACCAAGTGATCTTTGAAGGCAATGGTGCTGCAACATCCATGGATATCATTACACTTTGTAATTTGTTTGAGTCATATACTTTTCTTGTGTGTCCTGAGTCAATTTCTGTTAAGTGTAAGAATTTAGCCATGATGGCGTTGAAAGGTGTAGGTGATCTGTGTTGGGATTCCCATTTCCCCTCTGAAATAGGAAACTGTGAAGAGGGAACTCGGGCTCTTTAGCCCCGTTATGTAATTTTCAACTTTGAGTTTATGGTTATAAAAATTATCGTTTTGGAAAAAAAAAAAATAATAAAACATGTCTCTTAAGTTAAAAAGGCCGCTTTTGCACTAAAACAAAATTCAGGGCTTAGGTGGGCTGCCATTAATGGATGGGGACGGTGCAGAATGATGAACAGGCCCTTTCGGCAGCCTTCTAAATACAATACTCGGCGGCGATGGTGGGCTGATTCTGTTGGACGGCCCAGATGGAGGAACAGGCCCTTTCGGCAGCTTTTGGGTCACAAGTTTTTGCTGATCAACGGCCCAGATTGCTTTCTTCAATGAAACAGGCCTTGCATCTGCATGGTTGCTAACCACCAATATTGCTACTAAAAGAATTGCAGACAGCAAAAATGGAGTAAATTTGTTCATTTTTTTTTTTTTTTTTGAGATTTTATTAAGTTTGTTTTTTTCTTCTTCTTGTAAGTGGGGCTTTAAATAGGGGAAATTGATGAACTTATGATTATTGCGAAATCTAATTGTTTTGGGAAGTAATTTAGTATTTGTTGAGAACCAAATAATTGATAGTTTGAATTAATTAATTTAGTATAAAGTTATTCATAGTTGAATTTCTTATTTTGGATATATATATTTGGGAATTAATTCAAATTCGAAACGACTAGTAAAAAAATATGTATAAATATCTAATTTGAAAATTGGTTTTATTTTATTACTTCAATTGTCTGCTAAACGTTTAATATTATGATATACTTGTAAGATTGCAGATCTCGTATTGTGATATTTCTAATTTATTGTCATTTATTTCGGTATTGATTCAATTTCTTGGTTCCAATATTGCATTCTTCTTCATATATAACTACAATCATATTATTAAAAATTTGTTTGAGCATGTTGAACGTATTTCTTCATCTGATTAGATCCGAAATTCGACTTGATTAGTAAAAAAAATAAAAAAAATATGAGTAAAATATTAAATTCTGGAATGATTTATTTACAAGTAAAGATGACAAAAAAATTAAGCTACTCAAAGTCTCGAACAAGATTATCTATCGTTAAAAGCTTGTTTGAGCCTCTTCAACACAAATTCTCATTTGTAAAATTTGAGGCTCGGATTCGAACTCAACTCGAATAGTAAAAGATGAAAAAAAACGTGTAAAAAAACGTTTACCCATGCACTCGAGCTTGACTATGTTCAACTCAATTAAAAATAGACTAGTAAACTAAATTAAAAATACTTGTTTTGAGTGCATATTTATTTTCTATAGGTATCTATGAATTGATCACAAGTCGAAATATGGTTATACTGATTTGCTTGTGGAGACGCAATTCTATCTTCATAGATTTCTAGAGAGAAAATTTCTTACGAAGTTTTGTTATAGTATCTATACCTGCTTCCAGTTTAGTGGAACAACATGGCAAATAGACATTCACATAAATTAGATTGTCGACTCCCCGAACAGAATAATAAGAATCGGTACTGAATATCTATCATTGATATTGTGTCCATTCCTGAAATTAGATATCTTGAACTGTGTATTTTAACATAAATGGTGATATTATTATCACCTGTCATTAAAAATTGATTTCCTTTTTCGTACATCTTCCCAATCTAATGAAGCAACTTTTACCAGAGATATTAATGTCCCCTTTCAAGTATTTTATTGTTTTTTCCTGAAAACAATATCACTCGAAAATCCTTAAAATTTTATTGCGCCATAAACACCCTTCATTTAAATTGCGCCATTAAGTTATTTTATTGTTTTTTTCCTGAAATTGTGCATTGTTTTTCCTTTGCTACCTGATCGGCTTGCGATCAGGACCTTTTTCTTTCTTTTTATAAATTTTTATTTATTTTAAAAAAATGTCCCCTTTCAAATGTTTTCCTTTTAAAAATCGGTTCAAAATTTTCCGTAGCGGTCCGAGCAACTTTGCATATAAGTGATTGAATATATAAGTGATTTAATTGAATATAAGTGATTTAATTATTGTTTCTATTGAAAAAATAGTCCATCTAATTCAGCGCATTCAGGTTGGAAGTGTGTTTAATTACAGAAAAACACAACAAATTGCACCATTAGATGAAGTGTTGGTGGTAATTCAAATGAGTATTTATAAATTTGAAAGGCAATTATTATTTTTTAATTAAATTAAAATTTTAGGTGATTTTTTCCTTCTTTTTTCTTTCTTAAGGAAACAATGAGAGTATTTTGCAAATACTTTTGCTTTTATAAAAAGTAATTTATCATATCAGAAATAAAAGTAATTGGGAATCAGAAATAATAGTTTGTGTTTGCAAATAGAATCTTAAAATTGAGAGTAATGGGTGAAAAAATTATAAAAATACTTATTTGTTTGTTTGTAAAATTTAAAGCAGAAACAAACTCGAAAATCTAAAGCACTAATTATAATTCTCTTATGATTAAATTGAAGTTGACATTTTCATAAAATCATTTTTTTCAGCCACAAACTTAGAATCATTGTTTTAGTGACTGCAGACATTCTCAATGCCCAATACCAGTAAAAATTATAAAAAATGTTTAGTCAACTATATGGGAGAGAGTTCCCTCTTTCATGCATGGACGCAAAATTAAACCATTGCAATACGTTTATTCATGCACGTTGGAAAAACACACGAATAGAATATAGTAGAGAAATTAACATATCCCACAAAATTAAAAATTCATTCAACTAATAAAACATGTCTCTTAAGTTAAAAAGGCCGCTTTTGCACTAAAACAAAATTCAGGGCTTAGGTGGGCTGCCATTAATGGATGGGGACGGTGCAGAATGATGAACAGGCCCCTTCGGCAGCCTTCTAAATACAATACTCGGCGGCGACGGTGGGCTAATTCCATTGGACGGCCCAGATGGAGGAACAGGCCCTTTCTGCAGCTTTCTGATCACAATTTTTTGCGGATCAACGGCCCAAATTGCTTTCTTCAATGAAACAGGCCTTGCATCTGCATGGTTGCTAGCCACCAATATTGCTACTAAAAATATTGCAGACAGCAAAAATGGAGTAAATTTGTTCATTTTTTTTTTTGGAGATTTTATTAAGTTTGTTTGTTTTCTTCTTCTTCTTCTTGTAAGTGGGGCTTTAAATAGGGGGAATTGATAAACTTATGAATATTGTGAATCTATTTGTTTTGGGAAGTAATTTAGTATTTGTTGAGAACCAAATAAATGATAGTTGAAATTAATTCATAGTTGAATTTCTTATTTTGGATATATTTGTTTGGGAATTAATTCAAATTCGAAACGACTAGTAAAAAATATGTATAAAAATCTAATTTGAAAATTGGTTTCATTTTCTTACTTAAATTGTCTGCTAAACGTTTAATATTATGATATACTTGTAAGATTGCAGATCTCGTATTGTGATATTTCTAATTTATTGTCATTTATTTCGGTATTGATTTAATTTCTTAGTTCCAATATTGTATTATTAAAGGTTTGTTGAGCCTCTTGAACATATTTCTTCATCTGATTTGATCCGAAATTTGAATTATACTCGACTTGATTAGTAAAAAAAATATGAGTAAAATATTAAATTCTGGAATAATTTATTTATAATTAAAGATGAAAAAAAATAAGCTACTCGAAGTCTTGAACAAGATTATCTATCGTTAAAAGCTTGTTTGGGCTTCTTTACCACATATTCTCATTTGGAAAATTTGAGACTCGGACTCGAACTCAACTCGAATAGTAAAAGATGAAAAGAAACGTGTAAAAAACATTTACCCATGCACTCGAGCTTGACTATGTTCAACTCGATTAAAAATAGACTAGTAAACTAAATTAAAAATACTTGTTTTGAGTGCATATTTATTTTCTATAGGTATCTATGAATTGATCACAAGTCGAAATATGGTTATACTGATTTGCTTGTGGAGACGCAATTCTATCTTCATAGATTTCTAGAGAGAAAATTTCTTACGAAGTTTTGTTATAGTATCTATACCTGCTTCCAGTTTAGTGGAACAACATGGCAAATAGACATTCACATAAATTAGATTGTCGACTCCCAATGAACAATAACAATAAGAATCGGTCTTGAATATCTATCATTGATATTGTGTCCATTCGAAATTAGATATCTTGAACTGTGTATTTTAACATAAATGGTGATATTATTATCTGTCATTAAAAATTGATTTCCTTTTTTCGTACATCTTCCCAATCTAATGAAGCAATTTTTACCGAGAGATATTAATGTCCCCTTTCAAGTATTTTATTGTTTTTTCGAAAACAATATCACTCAAAAAAATCCTTAAAATTTTATTGCGCCATAAACACCCTTCATTTAAATTGCGCCATTAAGTTATTTTATTGTTTTTTCGAAATTTTGCATTGTTTTTCCTTTGCTACCGATCGAACTGCGATCGGGACCTTTTTCTTTCTTTTTATATATTTTTATTTATTTTAAAAAAATGTCCCCTTTCAAATGTTTTCCTTTTAAAAATCGGTTCAAAATTTTCCGTAGCGGTCCGAGCAACTTTGCATATAAGTGATTGAATATATAAGTGATTTAATTGAATATAAGTGATTTAATTATTGTTTCTATTGAAAAAATAGTCCATCTAATTCAGCGCATTCAGGTTGGAAGTGTGTTTAATTACAGAAAAACACAACAAATTGCACCATTAGATGAAGTGTTGGTGGTACTTCAAATGAGTATTTATAAATTTGAAAGGCAATTATTATTTTTTAATTAAATTAAAATTTTAGGTGATTTTTTCCTTCTTTTTTCTTTCTTAAGGAAACAATGAGAGTATTTTGCAAATACTTTTGCTTTTATAAAAAGTGATTTATCATATCAGAAATAAAAGTAATTGGGAATCAGAAGATAATAGTTTGTGTTTGCAAATAGAATCTTGAAATTGAGAGTAATGGGTGAAAAAATTATAAAAGTACTTATTTGTTTGTAAAATTTAAAGCAGAAACAAACTCGAAAATTTAAAGCACTAATTATAATTTCTCTTATGATTAAATGAAGCTGAATCATAAATTGAAGTTGACATTTTCATAAAATCATTTTTTTCAGCCACAAATTTAGAATCATTGTTTTAGTGACTGCAGACATTCTCAATGCCCAATACCAGTAAAAATTATAAAAAATGTTTAGTCAACTATATGAGAGAGAGTTCCCTCTTTCATGCATGGACGCAAAATTAAACCATTGCAATACGTTTATTCATGCACGTTGGAAAAACACACGAATAGAATATAGTAGAGAAATTAACATATCCCACAAAATTAAAAATTCATTCAACTAATAAAACATGTCTCTTAAGTTAAAAAGGCCGCTTTTTGCAGCTTTCCGATCACAATTTTTTGCGGTCGTGGGCTGATTCTGTTGGACGGCCCAGATGGAGGAACAGGCCCTTTTTGCAGCTTTCCGATCACAATTTTTTGCGGATCAACGGCCCAAATTGCTTTCTTCAATGAAACAGGCCTTGCATCTGCATGGTTGCTAGCCACCAATATTGCTACTAAAAAAATTGCAGACAGCAAAAATGGAGTAAATTTGTTCATTTTTTTTTTTTTTGGAGATTTTATTAAGTTTGTTTGTTTTCTTCTTCTTCTTCTTGTAAGTGGGGCTTTAAATAGGGGGAATTGATAAACTTATGAATATTGTGAATCTATTTGTTTTGGGAAGTAATTTAGTATTTGTTGAGAACCAAATAAATGATAGTTGAAATTAATTCATAGTTGAATTTCTTATTTTGGATATATTTGTTTGGGAATTAATTCAAATTCGAAACGACTACTAAAAAATATGTATAAAAATCTAATTTTAAAATTGGTTTCATTTTATTACTTAAATTGTCTGCTAAACGTTGAATATTATGATATTCTTGTAAGATCGGAGATCTCGTATTGTGATATTTCTAATTTATTGCCATTTATTTCGGTATTGATTTAATTTCTTGGTTCCAATATTGCATTGTTAAAAGTTTGTTGAGCCTCTTGAACATATTTCTTCATCTTATTAGATCCGAAATTTGAATTCTACTCGACTTGATTAGTAAAAAATTTAAAAGAAAATATGAGTAAAATATTAAATTTTGGGATGAATTATTTATAATTAAAGATGACAGAAAAATTAAGCTACTCCAAGTCTCGAACAAGATTATATATCATTAAAAGCTTGTTTAATTTGGGCCTATTCAACACATATTCTCATTTGAAAAATTTGAAACTCATACTCGAATTCAACCCGAATAGTAAAAGATGAAAAAAATACATGTATAAAAATATTTAGCCACTTGAGCTCAACTGTGTTCAACTCGATTAAAATAAGACTTGTTTAACTCAATTAAAAATAAAATCAAATTCAAACATAATTTTAGAAACTCAACAAAAATTTAAGTGAGCTAGAAATGTAAAATTTCGAGTCAATTTGATTCATTTACATATCTATTTGTAATTTATGCATGATATGACTCTAAGTTGATGGTGGTTGTCACAATCGGTCCTTATGTTGAGGCGAGTCGAGTAGTTGCCTCAGGCGCCCGACCGAAATTTGGTCAGTCCATTCGATGAGAATTGAAAAAAACACAATTTGATCTTTTCTCTCATTTATCTACCTTCTTCGCACTTTAATTCGTTTGTGAGTTTTTCTTCTTTCTTTTTATTTTTTAATAATAAACATCATCATAACTCAAATATGGCGGATGTGATCTTCTATTCCAAAGCTATGTTTCATCTCCTATTCCAACCGTGTGGATAATTGACACGTGTATTACACTTACCATGCTAATTTTTAAGTATAAATTAGGTAGATATTGTAGGGTTCTAACATGGTAAGTGTAATACACGTGTCAATCATCCACGGTTGAAATAGAGAAGATGAAACACGATTTTGGAATAGAAGATCCCATCGCAAATATGGTGCATGCAACATGCAAGTGTCAATATGAGTAATTTACGAACTAATATCATCCCAAAAGAGTGTTCTATTTTCAATTTGGACCAAAAAATTGCAAAGATCGCTGCGCCAAAGCAATGTTGTTGCGCTAAAGTTTTTACTTTTATTAAATTAATGATTGTATATTAAAATATGTCCTAAATTGGAATATTGTGGAATGTTCATTTTGCATCTAGAATTTACTATTTAGTCTAACTATTGGAGATGACAAAATGACTAAAATGGTGCAAATCTATTTGAAATAATCTAACTCAAATTAATTTGGGTTGGAGAATGATGCTAGTTTCTTAAATTAGATTTTATAGATGGTAATTTTTAGAGCTATTAAAAAGCTCGATCCGGTGGTGGCGCTGGCCGACCGACCCGGTAATAGAGATGGGTTGGGCTACAATTTTGCAATATCGAAAAGAGTCGGGCCCATTTGGACCGACCCATTAGACCCAAAACACCGGTCTGTCCGGTTGGCCCGAAGCAAATAAAGTGTATTTTGGGCTCCCCAAAATAGTGGCCCGAAGAAATTACAACCCAACCCGATTTCCCCTTTGGCCCAACAGGCGATCAAACTAGACAATTTGATGACTCTAGTAACTTTATATGAATATATATAATTTTGTTTATGTTATAAATTTTATTATGTCTTCTATTCCATTAATAAATAACCGTTCGTGACATATTTCACCGATAAAGCTTTACATGCATGTTGGAAGCTATTATGTGAGTGATCCATGAGACCTAAAACAAGCCCATATAAAAAATTACAATTTCAAACACTGATTAGAGAGAAGAGGATAAATTTAAGTTCCAAACTAAATATATATTTTAATAAGTTAGGAACACTTGTTGGAAGAAGGAGATAAATTTTAAAGAAACTAAAAGATAAAGGGTTCAAACCCTAGTCAATACCCTTACAAAGGGTGATCGGTACCATTTGAGCTACACGCTGGCGGTAGTTTCAAACCAAATATAAAGATTAAATATTCAGAAATCAAAGACATTAGTAGTTTTTCCATAATCCTCAATTCAAGAACAAATTAAAATACCGAGTCAAATAATCAAAAATTTAAACAACCTAATTAATCCCCAGATGCCATTTACATAAACCAAATAAAAATAAAAATGGAAATCCCTTAATTTATCAGCAATATAATATATTATGCACCAGCTCCTTTGTAGCCATTCTTGAAATAATCTTCTGAGTTATTCAAATTAAGTGTTGGTTGGATTGAAGATGATATTGTTGGAGACCAAAGCTGGGCATTTTTCACCTTAGATATGTTTGAAAGAACATCTAATGGTGTCACATTCCCACTCACTGTCACCTTCTTTGCTGCAAATTCTATGTTGAAAGATGTTACTCCTGCATAAACATAATGCATAATGTCAAGATATAGATAAATCCATCTCTATTAAACAAATGTAATTTCATTTATTGTAAATTTACATTTCATTTCACTGTTATTTCAGTTTGTATTCGTTAGGTTAGTTAAGTTAGTTATAGAAGTTGAAAGCTTTTATAAATACATGTATACAGATTATGTAAACCAACTGATTGATTAATGATCAAATAATTCTTCTTCTTCTTCAAGATTTCTTTCATCTCTGTTGCAACTTATTGACATGGTATCAGTTGAATTCTTCCGCATCTATTGAATTCACATGCCTGAGTTCATTCTTTCCTCAAGTCTGCAGTTAATCTCCCATTGAAGGCTTCTTTGTCAACTTCAGTTCTTGATCGCCAAGTTTCTCAAGATTTCTTGCCATGGTTGCTACTCCTACACTCCAAACCGATGATCCTTCATCACCATACTACCTGCACCCCAGTGACAACCCAGGAGCAGTCATAGTTTTCGAACCTTTCTCAGGAGAAAACTACATATCCTGGAGCCGTGCTGTTTCGATGGCTTTGAATGTAAAGAACAAGAGTGGTTTTATCAATGGCTCTCTACCTATGCCTCCCTCATCCTCTGTTCTTCTACACAATTCTTGGCAACGGGCTAACAACTTGGTACTATCTTGGTTATTAAATTCGATTTGCAAAGATATCCGTCAAAGTCTCTTGTATTTCACCACTGCCCAAGAAGTTTGGGATGAGCTTAAGGTGAGATATGCTCGAAGTGACGGGCCTAGAGTCTTTCATCTGGAAAAATCCCTCAGTTCCATCACACAAGGTTCAAATTCGATTACTGTTTACTATAATCAATTTAAAGGATTATGGGATGAATATATAAATCATAGACCTATCATGAAGTGTTCTTGTGGTCTGTGTACTTGTAATTTTGCTGCTCAAATGGCTGTAACCCAACAAAATAACTCTGTCATCAAGTTTCTTGTGGGTTTACATGAGTCTTATGCTCAATTAAGGAGTCAATTATTATTGAGTTCTCACTTACCTTCTCTTGCCAAAGTGTACTCATTGTTGCTTCAAGAAGAGTCACAAAGAGGCTTGAATAACATGTCTGTCAATGTGCCTTCATATTCTAATCTGTTGAATCGTGTAGCAATGTTGGCAAGACAAATGCAATTTTTCCAAATTTGAACAAAGACAAGAAAAAGCCCGGATGTTCACTTTTGTGGTTATACAGGACATCTTTTGTGGATAAATGCTTTCAATTAATAGGTTATCCCCCTGGTTGGAAGGGTCCCAAAGGCCCAAAAATGGCAAAAGAATGCGCAATCTTTGTTAATATTTCATAAATTCCTCAGCAAGAACATTCTATAGACAATCCTTTGCTGTCTAAAGAGATGTTAGATCAATTCCTACTCTTTGCAAAGAATCATCAAGCCAACAACTCAGAGGCTACACATTCTGCAGCAACAACTATCCCTCAATCTCAGATCTCTACTACTACTACTACCACATCAGGTAGTTTTTCTGGTGTTTTTCTGTAAAATCTTCTCTTAATTATCATTGGATTCTTGATACAGGTGCAACTGATCACATGATTTGTGATCAATCTTTGTTTTCTACTCCTCCTACACCTATTTCCATACCCGTTCATTTACCAAATGGTAATATAGCTCTGACCTCTTACATTGGCTCGGTTTCATTAATGAGAAAATTTAAAGCTACACAAAGTTTTATGTGTACCAAGTTTGATTTCAATCTTATATTTGTCTCTCAATTAGCAAAATCATCAAATTGTGCCTTGCATTTCTGTCTTCACATTGTTTTTTACGAGGATATGAGCACCCTCAAGATGATTGGATGTCTTTGAGCAAAAGGATGGCTTATATCATTTTAAATTTCCTCATAATGTTTACGTAAAAGTTTTCTTACGTAAAAGTTTCGATTCTATGATTTGGCATTTTAGACTTGGACATTTATCGGCCAAAAACTTTAGCTCTTTTACCACATATCGGTGGTGTTGTACATGACTTTAAAGCCTGTGACATATGTCACTTTGCAAAAGCAGAAAAAAAGTTATCTTTCAATAAAAGTGCTACGACTTCTAATGCTCCATTTGAACTCATACATTGTGATCTATGGGGCCCTTTTCTACTACTTCTCACAATGGTTTGAGATATTTCCTCACAATTGTTGATGATTTTCTAGGTGCACATGGATTTATATGTTGAAAAACAAGTCGATACTAAACATAGTCTTCAAATTTTCTCAATATGGTAAAAACTCAATTTCACGACCATATTAAAATACTTAGGTCCGACAATGGCACTTTGAAGTTCTTACTCTCGATTTTTATACTACAAATGGTATTTTACATCAAACATGTTGTGTTGAGACTCCACAACAAAATGGCATAGTTGAAAGGAAGCATCAACATTTGCTTCAAATAGCTAGAGCACTTGTTATTTCATTCAAAAGTTCAATTTCTTTTTGGGATGAATGTGTTATGATCACTTTGCACATATTATAAATAGAATCCCTACTCCTGTGCTTCACAATCAGTCTCCTTTTGAAGTTCTTTTCAATAAAAAAACGATTATTCTCACTTCAAGATTTTTGGATGCTTAGCTTATGCATCTACCTTAAGCTGCTAATAGGAGCAAATTTGAACCCAAGAGCTTCAAAGTGTATTTTTTAGGCTATCTATTGGTTCAAAAGGATACAAATTGTATGATCTTGTTGCTAAAAAAGTCTTTTATTTCTAGACATGTTCAATTTTGTGAAAATATTTTTCCTTTTCATAATATTTCTTCTCAGGATTCTCGATCTTATAGCCCATTAACAATGATGTTCCTTTGTTTACAAATACAGAAGTTACAGATTTTGATACTATTGAATTGCCTCAGTCAAATTTGCAGAATACTTCTGAAAATACTGAAAATACTATTTATGATCCATCTATTGTTTCTGTCGGAAAATCGGAGAAACAGGACTACACCTGCTTATCTTCAAGTTTATGACTGTGTTTTTCCTCCTTCAATACAATCATCTACACAATTTGTTTCAACTGGGAAACAATATAGTATCTGCAACCATTTATATGTTGATCAATTGTCTCACAAACATAAAGTTTTTTCTGACTAGCATCTCGACATTCCGAACCAGAACATATGCCCAAGCAAACAAGAGTGTGGAATGGCAAAGAGGCCATGAAAGCTGAGATCACAGCTCTTGAGAAAAACAACACATGGATTTTGACTTCACTCCCACCAAACAAACATTGTATTGGTTGTAAGTGGGTGTACAAAGTTAAATACAAGTCAGATGGTTCAATAGAAAGATCTGGTGCCAGCTTGTGGCAAAAAGGCTACACACAAGAAGAAGGTATGGATTATTTTGATACATTTTCCCTGTTTGCTAACATTACTCTTTGTGAGATTAATCATTGCAGTGGCGTGACTAAAGGGTGGTTTTACACCAATTGGATGTCAACAATGCATTCTTGCATGGTGACTTAAATGAGGAAGTATACATGATTCCTCCACCAGGTTATTGTCAACCCAATGATAAGAGAGTTTGTAAACTTGTTAAAAGTCTATATGGCCTTAAACAGGCATCTAGACAATGGTTTCAAAAGTTAACTTCTTGTTTACTTGCATATGGTTTCACACAATCTAAATCAGATCCTTCTCTTTTCGTCAAATCAAATTCACAAAGATATCATTTGTATTGTGTGTCATGTTGATGATATTATCTTAGCTGGAAATAACATGACTGAAATAGATCATATCAAACAACATCTTGATGATCAATTTACTATAAAAGATCTTGGCACTCTAAAGTATATATTAGGAATTGAAGTAGCAAGATCTTCAAAAGGAATTCATTTATGCCAAAGGAAGTATGCCGCCGACCTTCTTACGTAAAACGAAGCGGGTTTACGGGTAGTAAGCCAACCTCTACTCCAATGGATTCAAAATTTGATCCTCGGTGGCGGACCCCAACACATCTCTCACGGATCTACACAAGACAAGATCTTATTGGAAGAATGCTCTACTTGACTATCACAGGCACGAGCTATCATATAACATTCATACACTAAGTCAATTCTGTCAAAACCTACGGTTGCCCGTCTTGCGGCCTGTGAGTATTGAGATACATCAAAACAAATCCAGGAAAAGGTATCTTCTATTCTTCTAATTGAATTACATCTAAAAGGATTTAGTGATGCGCAGATTGGGCTAAATGTCAGGACACGAAGAAGCATAAATGGATATGCGGTGTTTTAGGGAATTCTTTGATCTCTGGAAAACAAAAAAGCATCCAACAATCAGGAGATCCTCAGCAGAGGCTGAATATAGAGCCATTGCTCTAATCACCTGTGAATTACAATGGCTCACCTATCTCTTACAAGATCTACATATTAATCACAATCACCTGCCTTACTTGTACACCTGACAAAAAAGTGCATATTGCATTTCACAAAATGCCCGCAACCATGAAAAAGAACAAAACATATCCAAGCATTTGCCATTTTGTAAGGGAAAAGATCTGAGAATGTTTGCTCAAGCTCATTTTTCTACCCTCAACACAGCAGACATCCGACATCTTCACCAAACCTCTCCATCCTCAAATGTTCAAGCATTTCAATGACAAGTTGAGCATGATTGACATTCATGCTCCACTTGAGGGGGGGTGTCAAGATATAGATAAATCCATCTCTATTAAACAAATGTAATTTCATTTATTGTAAATTTACATTTCATTTCACTGTTATTTCAGTTTGTATTTGTTAGGTTAGTTAAGTTAGTTATAGAAGTTGAAAGCTTTTATAAATACCTATATACAGATTATGTAAACCAACTGATTGATTAATGATCAAATAATTCTTCTTCTTCTTCAAGATTTCTTTCATCTCTGTTGCAACTTATTGACACATAATCAACTGTTTGCAAACAATTCAAAAAAGTGATTGTAAACTTCTGGCTAAATAACTTTTTATTTTTTAGTATTTAACAAATGTCAATTTTTGTTTTTACTTCTACTTCATTTAATTAAGACATAAAGCGGGGTGAGGTTCTTGACTATGTAACATAGGTGTCAAAATGGGCCCGCCTTGACCCGAGGAAAAAGGATGAGTCGGGCTATATTTTGAGACCCGAAAAGGACTAAACTATTTGGTCCGAAAAGTCGGCTGACCCGTCATTTCATGTGTATTTCTATGGATTTGAGTGGGTTGGGCCTAAAAACAACACACTAATAGAATTTGGTCCGACCCTACCCAATTTATCCCTTTGGTCCAGCCGCCAACATTGCCTGGTCCAACCCATTTGAGAGCCTACTAAAAGTGCTCTTGGTATTTTTAAATAAAAGAAGTTTATTTTTACATTCTTCTCCTCAATTGTTTTTGTAGGGATAGAAAACCCATTTTATAATAATGGTATTTGTGTGTTCCTATCAAAAGTTCATTTTGAGGCTTTCTTCCCAAATACTTCAACCTTAAATTCTTTTTAGTTTTTTACTTCATTTTTCAAACATTACCAAATTCTTCTACTATTTTTTTTAGGTAACATTTCCAAATTCTAATCTCAACCACTTCTCATTTCTGCTTCATTAAATCACTTTCTCTAAAAACATATTTTTTTACAAACACTCCCCACCTTAAAAAAACAACAGCAGCAAATGAGGGAATTTAACTAACTTGATGATGTAACTCATGTGGGGAATGTGTGTAAACAAATGGTTGTTGCAAATTTAATATAGACTTTAAAGCAAATTCAGAACCATCCATGGTCCCCTA
This sequence comes from Rehmannia glutinosa, assembly GCA_016081115.2. Taxonomy (NCBI): domain Eukaryota; kingdom Viridiplantae; phylum Streptophyta; class Magnoliopsida; order Lamiales; family Orobanchaceae; genus Rehmannia; species Rehmannia glutinosa. Next base: position 81,032,256 of record CM071931.1, on the reverse strand, counting down.
AAATAAAATCACCCCCAGAAAAAATTAAAATGAAAAGGTGATTTGATAGATGGAAAAATAAATGCTGACCAATTATATTACCTTCCATTCTAGAGAGATGTTTCCTCAATTTTCTTTCACATCCTCTGCAGTGTAATGACACTCAGAACAACCACCTGAAAAACAAATTAACACATGAATAATTATTGCTACTCTTTTGAACCACAAGCTATAAGCACTTTTTTTTTTATTATTGTTTTGCTGATTAAAGGAATGGTTCTTTAATAGTGTAATTAGATTAATCAATTTCCATCCATGCAATAGTTGTTGTTAAGCTACCTAATTTAGAGTTAATTAAAAAAAATATTCTTGAGATTCAGTCTAATAGTTTATAATTAATAAATTGCATCCTAAAAAAGAAGGTATTTATTAGGTAAATACAAAACTCAACGGGACGTTTGTAATGCCATGAGGTGTATTTGTAATTTTGAATGATAATTGCACTTTTTTATAATTAAGCTAAACACCGGGGTAATTTTTGGAATTTATGCCTCTTTCGTTTTTTCTGATTATTAGAAAAGGTACTTTTATCTATAGAAAATAATAAATTTTAGTGGGAAGATTCTCAATAATTATTAAATAAATATATTTTAAAACTAAAATAGTATAAATTTGTTTAAAAAAGGGAATAAATCACTTTATTAATGGAAAAATTAGGGAGATTTTGTCATATTATTATTTATAAAAGATACATATGGGATTTCAACATCATATATGAAAAATATAGTGTGAGAGTTGACAATGAGTGACACGACACGATTACAAAATCTTATTCTGAACACAAATGACACGATAAAGACGCACGACACAAAATTGTAAATTAAGTTAGAACGAGAATTGTTGTTATATTTAAGATTAAATAAGATAAATAACATGAAGTCAAGATAGTACGACACAAACACGACGTGATAACAAGATTCCAGCATATCAAAAATATTCGTAAAACTTGTTACTATGCTTTCAATATCCCTGTAATTTAAGCTAAGAAAAAATTGAAACCAAATCACATATAGAATCAGATGGATTAATTAATAAAACTCAGCTAAATAATCTATAAATGGAGACTAAAAGAACTGAAACAAAAACCTGATCTGGAGAATGAGACGAGTGAGGCGGTTTCGCATCGAACAATTCCTCTGTTTTCACATCCTTCGATTTTGAAGTTTCCTCAAGTGACAACTTTCCGGCGAGACCAAAATCCGACGAAGAAGCGTCGAAAACCACCTTATCTCTCAACAAATACCTAGTCGAACCAGGAGGACTAATAAAATCACCAGGATTCGTGCATTTCCAGCGGTTCCGTACAATTCCACCATTATTACCGTCTTTAACCTTCTCATCATCGTCAAGCTTGGAAAAATTATTATCGTCGCTCTTCTTCGCATTTTCCTTGAAAGGTGTATTTCGTTTATTCTTCTTTTTGTGAGGAATTTTTTGAGATTTGGGGGCGATTGGGGGATGAGAATTAGGTGGGAGATATTTGGGGATTCTTCTCGGGTCTCTGATTATCGGATTGTGGCGGTCGATGGCGGCGCCGCCGACTGCGGGGAGAAGAAGAGTGGAAGAGGAAGAAGAGGGAGTGGATGATGGATTTTGTTCCATGTTGTTGCTAAAGCATATTGCTGTTGAAGCTTGTGATGCGCAGAATATATCGATTCCTTTCATCTTTTACAGAGAGATAAGGATGGAATGTAATAATGGTTTGAGAGAGAGAGAGAGAGAGAGAGAGAGAGAGAGAGAGAGAGAGAGAGAGAGAGATTAATTGGAGTTGTTCAGCATGAACAGAGAGAGGAAGAAGAAGACGTTTACACGAGAAAAAGCAAGTGAAATGGCACAGCATTTGTTCTTTTTTCTAACTGCTATATTTTTGGATTAATTACAAAAGTTACCCCGCAGGTTAAGCGTAATTATAAAATAAAGACCAGTTATCCGTTTAAATTACAAATACGACCTAATATTTGTATTTATCTTGCAAATTTGAGCTCTGAAGAGGCTTATGAGGGGTATTTGTTAGATAAATATATGTCGGGGGAATTTTTTATTTTGGAAGATAATTGGATTGTTTTTGTTAATTAGGCTAAATCTCAGGATTAGCCGATTAGGTTAATTAGGTGTAATTATTTCTATTTTTTTTAGAGAGGGATGTGTTAAAATATGTTAATTGTGAGTTGTCCGATATTAATTAATTAGGGGAAGATAATCTAATTTATAAGCAAAGTGAACTAATTTTCATATTATCAATTGGTTTTATAATGATGGTATCAATTACCTTTTGTAAGTGTATTTATCAGACTTCAAACTCCAATATATTTTTTTTAAGGATTTTGGATGTGTATGAAGTTGTCCACTTTTGCTCAAGTTCATTTCATACTCCTCCTCCCAATAATATTAGTAGGGGTGTCAATTTAGGACCCGATACGAACCTAACACGAAATTAATGGGTATGGGTCCAGGCTTCGTGGGTCCGGGTCGAAATTGGGTCGGATCCGAATAACCCGCCAATTAAACAGGTCGGGTCCGGGTCAACCTATTATGACATGTTTAACCCGTCTAACCCGTTTGTGAATTTTAAAAAAAATTAAGTAAATAACTAATTGTAAGAAAAAACAACACACAAAACATATCTTTAAAACTCAAATGATAAAACCTCCTTAATTATGTATTTGTTATTATTATGCATGTCTTTTTGAATATTGTCCTCAAAATATGATTAGTATGTTATGTTATTTATGCAATTATGTTATTTCTTATTGTATGTTGTGAATTGTAATATTGTTTATTGATCGAATAGTGTATGATAGTGATTGATTTTGAAAAAAAGTAAATTTATTCAGTTAAAACTATTAAATGTATATTAAAATAAATTTATTATACGAGTTAAGCGGGTCGAGTCCAGGTTACCTGTGAAATAAGCAGGTCGGGTCCGGGTTCAAGATTCTGACACGAATAATTAAACAGGTCGGGTCTGGGTCGGTTGTTTCTGACACGCGAACCTGCGAACCTGGACCCACGAACCCGGACCCAACCCAAATTGACACCCCTAAATATTAGTATAACTCTCATTTAATGTGGTTCAAAGTTTTAAATAAGAGTTAAGAAAATATAATTAATTTTTATTTATTTTATATTGTTATCTTTAGAAATAAAGATTCCAAGTTGTTAATGTTGATTTAAAATTAAATGTGGTTTTTGAATAATTTACATCTTACGAAATGAAAACTTTTTTAAGAACGTTAATAGCTTTCACAAAAGGAAAAATTTAAGACCAGTAAAAATAGAGGATTTAGTGTTTTCTTATATGTGTGTCCTCTGTGTTAATTAATGTTTATAGTCTATACTCTATATAGCATTGCACTTTTAAAGGTTAATAAAAATGCACTAAGCTGGATAAATTAACATGGAAAATGAAAATAACAAAATTACAAAATTAGTCCTGTAAATAAAATGCGGTCGCAAAAAGGTCCTCCAAAATTTTCAAATGCCAAAATAGTCTTGTAACTATGTATGGTTTTGCAAAATAGCCCTGCAAAATGTGTGGTTTGCAAAATAGTCCTGTAACTGGTACTTTAGTATCAATTTTGGTCCTATTTTCACCAGAAATTTGGAGTTACATGTGCCGCTCACGTGATCTGAAATTTCAAATTCCCACTGAAATTAGGACTAAAATTGACATTCGAGTATAAGTTACACGACTATTCTGCAAACTGTGCAATTTGCAGGACTATTTCATAAAATCATACATAGTTACATAATTATTTTGCAATACGAATATTTTACATGAGCTTTTCGCAACCCCATTTTAGTTATAAGACTAATTTTCCAATTTTGCAAAATGAAAATTAATAAGCCCAAGAAAGACACTATTCCCTACCATACCCAGTGACAGTCCATGGTAGTAATATATTTTGAGAAATTTATTCAAAACAGTCCAAAAAAAAAAACATTATTTTTTTCCTACTGCAAGTTAAAATGGAACAGTGGTATGGCCTACATATCTGACAAATAAATAAGTGGAATTAATGAAAGGGAAATGGTACATGAATTTGAAGAGTATAAATTTATAATCAAACAAAAGTAACGGTTAAATTATCGGCCATCGGCAACCTCTGTTCAGTCAAGGACAATGTACAGGCTCATGACATGGTTTTGTTTTTCTTGGATTTACAATTTGGAGGTCATGGATGATTTTTATAACTACAAAAACTACCCCTGGGGTTTGGGTTATTTACAGAAAAAACGTAGAAATTTTTTGAAAATTACATAAAACCCCTGGACTGTGGATGTCTGATTTTGTATTATATTTACCCGCTTCATAAGCAAAGATATTTCAATTACACTCTTTATATTTGTAAAACCATCATAATTACCCCCCTTATATATAACATATAGAATTAGGGATGACAATGAGGCGGGTACTTGAAGACCCATGTCCGCCGCATCCATCCCACGGGGCGGGGCAGGAGAAAATGGGCCGCCCCTATAGAATTAAAAAAAATTATATCATAAAATACACAATAATTCAAATAATAAAATAAAAAGGAACAAGAAACAAGAAAAATCAATTATTATGAACTTGTAATATATTTATAAGCATATTTAGAAGTTTTTATCTTGCATTTTGTTTCGTTAATGCATATTATTCATGTTATTTTTAAGGTATATATGTTAGATATAACATTAGGTACATAATATTACATTGTCAAATATATATTATATATGTAAACCATATATTAAATATATTTTCAAAATATATGTTAAAAATAAAAATATTAGGTGGGGAGGAAGTGGTGCCCATGCCCGCCCCACCATGCCACGGGGTCGCGGTGCGGAGCGACCCAAACACCCGTGAGCGGCGTGCTTGGCCCCATTGGCTACCCTAGCCCAAATTTTTCCCCTCATTTTCCCCTAGCTCAATTATTTTTTCTTTAAAAAACACATATAAATTTTTTTAATTTTTTTCCACTTTGAAAAAACGGAAAAAAAAAAATTTGGGGTGTCAAAGGGCCCCCCAGCCCCCCTATCTACGCCTCGACCCGGGTCGGAGCATGTGGGTCGGGTTAGGGCGAATTTTCATCTCTACATACAATCAAACCTCAAACAGTTTTGTTGTAATTTTCAAACATCTCTGATTTTTCTTGTAATTAACCCAAACCTTAGGGATGATTTTTGTAAATATCCCCCCTTTTTTTCAAATTCTTATTTTTTTTTTTTGTGGGGGTGGGGGTAGTTCGTGTAAATTGCAAATTGTAAAAGTAATGCGTGCAAGTTGTTGGAATTTGAGAACGATATCAAATATCACACCCATAAATAGTTCAAAAATTATGGACAATACGAAAAATGAACTTATGGCCTATGGGCCACATTTAGAATTTTAGAGTTATTTCATCTTTACTACATAAGTAAATCAGTTAAGGAAAAATAAAAAAAAAGTGCTGATTTCTGAAAATGTCACCAAATTCCATGATTCACTCACCTGGTGGTTTCAACTACTCAGTGGGACAAAACTTACAATTCTTGACCAAATCAGTAACAGAATTGCTAAAACATGAAACATTTTTTTATGTCATAAAAATTTATTTCTACTCTTAAAATTAATTAAAACAGGATATCACGAATCAAATTCCATAGTATTGCTATTTCTTGTAACTTTTATTTAATCTTTTTTCATCTTTAACGCCTGCATACAAAGAATGATATATTTTGTTTTTGACCAGACAAAGAATGATATAACCCTAAAGCAAAAGTGATTCTAGAGTAAAATTAAAAAGAGTAGGTCTCTTGTAAGAGGCTCGCACAGTGCGACGGATTGCATTTTTTGGGTAAAAAGTGATACTTTTAGCGTAAAAATGATACCTTATCTGAATACACTAAAATATCACTTTTACACAAGTATCATTTTTTACACTAAAAATATCATTTTTTATACTAAAAAGTATAACCCGTCGCACAATGCGACCATCTTACACAAGTTTTTGCCAATTAAAAAAACCATGGTAACTTTTGTTGGGATGCTTTTGGAACATATGCTTCTTCTTATCTAAAAATTTTTCTGTGTCATTGTGTGAATGAATGAGACACTAAGTCTCTTTTGCTCTTACCTATCAGTTGGAAAGTTTCTGACTTATGGTTCAAAAATCCATAGAATCAGATGCCCTTTTAATCACTTTTTGGCTTTTGCACTTTAAATTTCTAATCTTTCTTTTTTTGCTTTACACCCCCTTCCAACCATGCCTAATTCATGCCCTTATTCAGCTGGCAAACTATTTACCATAGAAATAACATATCCAAAGGAGTTCCATTAAGGTAGATTAGAGATAATTACAAAAACTACCCTGAAATTTAGTCTAATTAGCTCTAGGTATCTTTCAGAATACACATACCCCCTTAAAGTACCACGAATACCCCCTTGATATTTTGTATTTACCTAACAAATATGCATTCTTGAGGGTGCGATCTGTAAAATATAAACAAATGGGAGAAGTATAACTGGATATTTTTGTAATTAAACCAAATTTCAGGGGTAGTTTTTACAATTAATCCTTAAGATAGCAAAAGTTCACAATCAAGAACGAAACTAGATTGCAGAAGTTTCTAACTTATACAATCAGTGATATCAAAGTCATTTACACCACATACCAAATCGCAAAACTGGATTTAAATCCAAACCCTAGTCGACATTACAAAATTCTTCAAATCGAAACATATAGGAAACTAACATCGATGTGGCATACCGCTAAATATAAAGTTGCTATAAAAAAATCAATAAAGAGATCAATGTAATATGGCGAAGGGAACTTACCAGCTAATGTAAACAACATGCTTTCATTCTATACATACTATTTTCCTTCGTATTGTCATTAGTTTCCCTTTCCTTCGTCTTCATTCAAGATTCGGTTTCTAAAATCATTGACCATTCGAGGCAAACCCTCTCGTAAGGAAATCTTTGGCTCCCAATTGAGAAGCTCCTTTGCTTTGGTAATATCCGGTTTCCTCTTATGAGGATCATCAGCAGTGTTTGGTTTGAATTCAATCGTCGCACTAGGATCGATGGTTTCTTTGACAACCTGTTATTTTTATGAAGAAATGACTCATCCATGACAAAACATGAGGAATCCAAAATCTTATAAATTATAGGGATAATTACCACAAAAAAAAAACAGAGATTTTCCAAAATTACAAAAAAAAAAAAAAAAACACCTAAGGATTGATTAAGTCTTAAATTTATGGGGTTAACTGTAAAATTTCTATAAATATCTGGGGGAGTTTTTGATATGTTTTTTTTTGCTTATGAAGGGAAAAATGTAAGACGGAATCAAACCTCAAGGTTTTTTTTGCAATTGTCAAAAACGACTGGGTTTCTCCGTAATTAGCTCGAACCTCATATATTTTTTTTTTGTAATTATCCCTATAGATTATAAAGAAAAAAAAAAAAAGATTATCCAGTACAAACCTCAGCAAGCTCTAACATAGTGAATTCTCCTGGGTTACCCAAGTTGAATGGACCGACATGTTCACCTTCCATCAATGCCACCAATCCATCGACCTGACATCCAGAAAACGGATATGCAAATATCATAAGAATGCACACGGGAGTATATTCCTATGTTCTGTTTTATACACCACATTGAGTAAATGTAGGATTTTACATCATTTCCATAAATCCTGCAGCTGTAGTGTGTTTCGTGCGTGTGTGTGTGTGTGTGAGAGAGAGAGAGAGAGAGAGAGAGAGAGAGAGAGAGAGAGAGAGAGAGAGAGACCTAAAGAACTCTAGCTAAACTAGTTAAGGCTGAGCCAATATAGTGCTATGAAATGCATACAGACTGAAAGCTAGTTTCATTCACAAAGGGGAGAAGACACGACATACCAAGTCAGACACATATTGGAAACTTCGTGTTTGTTTTCCATCCCCATATACTGTCATAGGCTGTTTCCGTATAGCCTGCGTAAAGCACAGATATGGTCATAATAACCTGTGAATCTGTGATCAATTTAAGGAATAAAACAGTTTTCATACAAACTAAAACCGAATTTTAGACTTTGCCACCTAAATAAAATTTTGTGACACTCCCTCCTCCAAACTATGAAAAATTAAAGGACGCCACCAGTAAGCAAATTCCAACGGTTCCTTTTGGGATTCCGTCCATATGGTGGACACGTGATTTTCATGGGTAAAACCATCAAATCATGTTAAGATTATCGCTTTCCCACTGAACTTTGCTTGACATCTCAATTTTTAAAATTATACACACAATACGATATACATGTATTTCACCTCTTTTTCGGTAACTCAAAATATGTATGTACATGTATTTAATATATTTTTTGTTACTCATTCACAAACAAAAAAGAAGAAATACAATTAATACTTATATATTTATTTTTATCATTTTACATTCTTTAATTTTCTCCATCTATTCTTACATTCAAATCAATTATAACTATAAGTTGCCAAATCTCTATCGACATGGAGCAATGATAAAATTTTAAATATAAAAACAATAAATTGCACTTAAGTTATTATAACTTTTGTATTTCCAAGTTATTCAAGTTTAAATTAATTCGTTCTTCAAATGAATCGTGTTTAAGTTTAACTTTAAATGGTGTATATCTGCATTCATTCATCATCTTATAGGATGATTCAAGTACTCTAATTAGTTTAGCTGTTATTGTATATGTTTGTCCGTGAATGTCAACAATCAAACCAACGACAGATTAGTATAAGTTTATGGCAACTTCTGATTTATTTGTAAAAAAAAGTTTTACTTTTCAAACCGATAATGTGGTTTTTCTTATTTTTTGAGATTTTGTTAGAATCTTGTTAGAAAACAGCACCTATTTTCAGCACACATACATCAATATCCAAAGTATATAGTACCTCATTTTCCAAAAACAAAAAAAATGTTCTATTGTAAAATGCGTTTTTCATTAACATTCAAAGACAAATAAGTCAAATATTTTATCTCCAATAAAAAGGGTATAGTTCGGATTTCAAAATGTTTTATCCCCAATATAAAAGCCTAATTTCAACTTGCAACATCTTGATGTACATTTATTTAACGTCGCACAAAACAAACCTGTGCAACGAAGTTGCTGACCACGCGCCCGTCATCCAGACACATACGAGGCCCATATGTATTAAAAATACGTGCAATTCGCACCTGTACAAAAGAGAAAATAAGACAAAACAAGCACTAAACCAACATATGATGAAAAAGTAAGGGGAACATTCAAATTTGTACTACAGACATACTCAAATGGCAGGTGCAACCGTGCCACACGTGTCATCAGAAACAACTAGTGAAAAGAACAAACGGAAAGGAAAAAGCATGCCACCTAGTTTATATTTTTTCCCCCATAAACCGTCATTACAATCGCTAATATTAACAGAATTATATTAAATTCCTTGTGAATCAAGACTCGAAAAACAACAATACCATTCAGCTGGCAAATGATAAATTTGGTCAACTAAATGTTAATACCCAAAGTAATGTATTGAGTTTTTAGGCACAGGAAATGAAAACATGTTCCGCTCAGTTGTTAGAGCCAATTTGTCCAAATGCAAAGCCATATTTCAAGAAACGAAGTGTGGCAGACATCTGTGATCTTACCTCAACACCAGCACCACGATGATAATCCATTGCTAAGGTTTCAGCCGTTCGTTTCCCTTCATCATAGCAACTCCGCACGCCTGATTAATGATCAGATCAGAAACAATGCAACCAAAACAGAGTAAATGAAAACAAACAATGTCACTAACCAATTGGATTCACATGTCCCCAATATGTCTCCTTTTGTGGATGCTCAAGAGGATCACCATAAACCTCACTTGTACTAGTAAGAAGGAACCTCGCACCAATTCTCTTTGCAAGCCCCAACATATTAAGTGTTCCCATCACATTTGTCTTGTAATCACACGTCAAGGATCTCAACCAATTCCAAAAGCAATAAAACATTTGGACTTGTGCACAATCAACCATAAAGCCCCATTTGGCCAAACCAAAACCATTACAAGAAATATAGCAAACATAAAGTGCCTATACCCATATGAAAATATAGCATTTAAGCAAGTAGAAGCAAGAACATATACATGCACATAAAACTCACACTTATCACCGATCCAGATAGTCGTTAAAGTAATGATCTAACATTAGCATCCCAAATCACACACATAATATGCAAAACCAACCATCAGCTAACATTCAATGCAAAAAATACAGAAAAAAAGGATATGATAGTCTTGACAGGATTATACTTATAATGCACAGGCGAAGCAGGGCACGCCAAATGGTAGATCTGATCCACCTCCAACAAAATAGGCTCAACAACATCATGCCTAATCAACTCAAACCTCGGATTCCCAAACAAATGCACCACATTCTCCTTCCTCCCCGTAAAAAAATTGTCAATAACAATCACATCATCACCTCTAGCAATCAACTTATCCACCAAATGGCTCCCAACGAAACCAGCGCCACCCGTAACAACAATCCTCTTCCTCTTGCTCCCAATACCAACCGGCACTCTCCCCACACCATTAGAATACCTATTATAATTACCATTACCGAAATGATTCTGAAAATCCTGCGCTAACTCACCACGATCCCGATTACCAACCACTGACTCGCGGCTCCCAGCCGAAATCCGGGGGCGTTGATCCGAGGATGAGAGGATTGAGAGTGACGGCTGGATGATGAAGAAAGTGGAGCCGATTAATATGCCGACGAGGATGAAGAGAAGCCGCTGCTCCTTGAGGATGTAATTTAGGGATCTGGGGAGGGATCGGGGGTGTTTAAGGGATTTGGGAGAGTAGGGTGGGGTTTGTGAGAAGGGCATTTCTTCGTCTTTTCGGTTGCTTGAGGATTGCTTGTGCAATTGCTTCATGGCTGGAGCGTGGGAAGAAAATTCAGAGGGTTTTGCGGAGGATTTGTTGCAGGTCAAATGGAGAAGATTGGAGTGATGAAGAAGAAGAAGGGAGGAGGAAGGTGGTGTGGGGGCATCTCATTTGGTGAAAGCTTTGTTTGTTGTTGGTATTACAGAGCCATCACTGCAACACACTGTATTTGATTTGATTCAGATTTGAGTGCGTGTTGTGTGTGAGAGAGATGGACATACAGATGAACGTTTGACGGTTAAAAGAGATGGGCCAGTTTAAGCTGTTAGTTTGTTTACCTTGTGGGCTAAGCCCATTTCTTATTCTACAAGAAGAAACATGGCCAATTAAATTCGGATCCAGATTTTCCATTCAAAGGACTTGGATCCAACCCAAATGTGACCAGATCGGATTATATGGAGAAAAACAAAATAAGATGAAGATGTGTTATTAGTATAGATGGCAAAATGCAGCCCGGTCCGCCCAACATTTGGGTTGGGCCATGATTTTTTAGGTCCAGAAAAATTTGAGTCTATTTGACCTGACTTTTAGCCATGCCCGTCAGTTTTTGTGTACAAACAAATGTGGACTGGATTGGGCCAAATATTTTTGTGGCTAGAGCAAAATCGAGCGAGCCGACTCGACCGATCTGACTTTTTTAGAGTCAGCAATGGACCGAGTTGGGTTTAGTATTATTGATGTGGCACATGTAGCTAGCATCTGTTTGAAAAATATTTTCCACTTTGGCTGCCTGTAGCATGAGGTGGCTAGCGTCCGTCCAAAGAATTTAAAATTTCTATTAGGAGGCTAGATGCAAGTAATATGTTAGTTGAAAGAAGAAGTGATAATAATAATAATAATAATAATAATAATAATAATAATAATAATAATAATAATAATAATAATAATAATTTGCTCCCCACAAGTTATTTTCTAATTATTGCTCTACTACATTACATACTATGGATATTTTTATTCGTTTATGAAAGTGTGGTGGTTAATCGTTTGGAATAAAGCCCATGCTGAAAGTAGCTCTTTGTATGAGATTTTTTTTTTCTTTTCTTCTTTTTCTCATAGGATTAACTTATTGGATTCGACATCCCCTACTATTTCCACTGTACTAAATAAAAAAAAAGACAAATTGCAAATTTGGTCTTGTAACTATAGGACAATAGCAAAAAAGTCCTGTAACTATAGAAGACTTTCAATCTTAGTCTTACAAAATGCACGATTTGCAAAGTAGTCATATAACTGTATCAAAATCTCAATTTTAGTCCTAATTCACCAGAACTACATGTACCGTTCACGTAATTGAATCTAGTGAAGTTATGACCAAAATTGATATTTTCATACAGTTACAAGACTATTTTGCAAATCCTTCATTTTACCGAATCCAAATCGAGAGTTTTCTATAGTTACAGAAATTTTTGGCAAACATGATTTTTGTAGGATATTTTTAGTTTTTACTGCCTCCCTATAGTTACATAATTTTGCAATTTTACCAAAGAAAAAAAAAATGCTGGAATTGGGACACTTGTTAAAACCGAAACGAAAATGACAACAAAAACAAGCCCAGTCCACTATTGGTGTATGAAAGCCCATATAACATAGCGACAACAGTTGGTTCGCCAGTACAGCCCATTAGTGGAGGATAAAAAAACAAAAACACAGACAAGCCCAGATCATTAACTACATACTACATAAAATTGTCGACCTTCTGATCCGAAGTCAGACGCGCTAATCCACTGCGCTATGCGGTCTTTGTTGAAAATTGAAATGTTTAAAACGTTATAGAACAAAGACTAGAAATAGAGCTAGCAATGGACCAGATCGGCTCAGTCTTGCCCAAAACCTTCTGGAAAATTTTGGTCCGAGTCGGGCCGGCTTGATTTTGATCGAGCCGCAAAAATGATTGGCCCAGTCTAGCCATGTATGCACTTTGCGTACAAAAATGTCCGGTCAGGCCAACCCTAAACCATCGGGCCAAATAGGCCCGATTTTTTTCGGTTATTAAAACATGGCCTAGCCCGATCCAAACATCGAGCCGATCCACGGGGTTGGTTGGGTCGTCCACGCCCCCACATGTCGGACTTGATTTTGTCACCTCTAACTAGAAGTAATGGAACCAACTTGATAAAAGGCTTGACTATGTGTTCCTCATAATTAACATCATTAATTAAATAGACTTCATTGATAACTCAAAATTTAATTTCAGCTTATATGATATGGTCAAATTTAGATCAATGAAATGTCCTTAGAAATTACTTAATTGTATTATCTTCTTTTATTTTGACTATAGATAATTAAAGATAATTCTGATAACATCATTTATTGCAACATGAAAATCTATAAAATTAAATCTCAAAGGCTAATTTTACTTGCCAAAGTCAAAATATTTTTCTATATAATGTTTGTCAGCCAGACCACTTGATCACTCTATTCAAGTGGTAACAAAATTAAAAGGACTATACAACCTATATATGATAAAATAACACCAACTTGCATGGAATTGAAGTCCATGATACTCATATATATGAATTGATCTCTATCTAATCTCTACTATAACCGAATAGTCTTATTATTTAACACTTTAAAAAGGAAAAAAAAAACTCTGGCTATTAATAAAATAACGTTTGACCTAAATTTCTTAAAACTAAAACTATACACACACACACTAGAACAACACCCGTGTGACGTGTGTTACATGGAATTTGTCAAAAAACAGAATTTATTTATTTAGAGCTTTTTTTGTGCATTTTGGCTTGTTAAAATGATGTTGGTTTTTAATTTGTAATTACATCGTTACAACTATTTTCACATTAAATTTCTAAAATTAATTGTATATTTCAGTTAGTGACTGATATTTAATTTTTAGCGTTTAATGAATTACTTAGTTAATTGCTATTAATCAAAATTATCCAATAAATACATCTTCTATTTTTTGGATTATATAGATAGATTGTTTAGGTTTTTTTCATTGTATACTATTTTTCACTTTTTAGACTATAAATGGAACAATATGAGAAATATGGCTAACCATGGATAAATATGAAACCACTATGTGTAATTATTAGAATAAGGAGTTGTCATGTGTCTACTGATAATAATAAGGTATTAACATGTGTCCTTATCGTAAAAGCTGACCAGTATTAAAAAAAATACTATTATCAAGAATAGGTTTCTTATTATCAATAGCTAAGTTGGTCTGTTACATGTCACCTAAGTGAGTTGTTACTCAAGTAGGTTCATCATCTTTGAGGAGTGGGAATATATATGTCATAATCGGGATGAATTGGAGGAGTGACACGATACGTAGTAGCTCTCTTTTAAGTTTATATAAATAAAAATATTATGTATAGATTAACTATATTTCAAAATCTAATCCTACTATATAAGTAACAAAATCGAATTCGTACGGTTGAAACTAATTATAACCGTCTATAGCTGTCCTTTGTTCTTAATGAAAAGACAAAAAAAGGAATTCAATAGAACAAATCTAATCTCGTCCCTAGCTAACGTTGAATATTTTTACACGGTACCTAGGTCATAATTATGAAGTTTGGCATATATATCATTGTTTGAAATAAATCTTAATTGCGAATTGGATATAGTTGTGGCTAATTAATTGATAATGCCATCAAAATAATAAGTCCATAAGTAGATGAGAAACGACTTTCTCCTTTTTCTATTTAGGGTGGCTAATTGCAATTTGATTAATTAAGATCATAGCTAATTGCAATTTGATTAATTAAGATCATAGCTAATTGCAATTTGATTAATTAAGGTCATTCAAGTGTGAGGACCTAGGGATCGAAACACGAACACTTATGTGAGGATACATATCCACATCGAATACGATTACAATACTTTATCCGATACTCAGAATACTACATGGATACATACTATAGTATTGTTGATATTTTCAACATGTTTTCTATGTGCCTATGTGAATTATCACATTTCAGATTTAAATATTTATGGAATTTTAGATTTTTAAGCTTGAAATATTTTTTTTAATCCTAATTAGTATGTCTATAATTTAAAAAATATATAATTTTATATGTCTATATATACACTGTACCCATATACTAATTTTTTTTAAAATATGACGTATTTCCGTACCCGTGCGCCGTACTCATATCAGTGTTTCAAAGTAGAGGTGGCAAAACACAGTCCAGTTTAGGCCCGAAAAAAGTCGGGCCTATTTGGTCCGGCCCGAATAGCCCGACGGGTCGGGCTAGCCCGACTTTTTCGGACCGGCCCGAATTTTAACACATAGATTTCATGCATGGACTGGACTGGGCCAAGCATTTTCGCGGTCGACCAAAATCGGGCTGGATTTTTGGAAAAGCCCAGACTCAGGTTGGTGGTTAATGCTTGACTGACCATTGACCATTGCCAGCTCTATTTCAAAGTTGAGGACCAAATACTATTTTCCTTTCTCTTTCTACCCCTTTTCTCTTCATTCTCTCTAGAAAAAAAGAAACCTAACTTATTTCCCATTCCCCTCCTTCACCTCTCCCACCGCCACTCTCATCCCTCCCCTCCCCCCTCATTCCCCTCCCATTCCTCCCCCCCCTCCATGCTTTCGCTAGAGGGTGACGTGCGGTTCCTGTGATATTTGGAGGTGACCGATATTTTTCGTTTCGGGGTGAAAGAGGTCGGAGCTCACGGAGGTGTCTCGGGTGAGTAGATGATGGGATGTAGAAGCGAGTTGGGTGAGGGAGAGACAATTTTTTGTTTTTTTTCCTCTCGTTTTTTAACTATAGTTGTTGTTTTCTTATTTTGTTTGTATTTTCTTTTCCTGGTTGATTTGCGAAACTCGTAGGCGGTTCAGTTTTTTCTGTTCTGCAGTATATAGTGGTTGCTCGTGCCCGGTTTCAATTTTTTAGTGTGTTACAGACTCCATTAAGGAGTGTTGAAGTCTCCCGGCGTGGAGTGATTTAGTTTGGGGTGTGTAGTTTTTAAGTCTGTGTTGTGAATCTGAATTGGTCTTACCAATTCCCCAATTGGCTTTTAGTTAGTCATGTCGGCTCTTAGTCCGTTGGCTACGATTGTAGTTGTAATTTTAGTTTTTGAGTTGTTCTAATAAAATACTATCGTTCGACAAAAAAAATGAGGACCTAATTAAAGGGTTTAGCAAACATGGTGGAATATTAAATGAATAAATCAATATGGGCATTAACTACATCTACATTTAAAAGTCTGAGCGTTTATTTATCCTAAGTACAATACAATTCATATCTGAAAAGTGATAACCATAATTTTATCTAAATTTTGTGATAGACAAAATCTTTTTTATTGCATTCTTTTGTTACATTATATTAATTGTACTTTCGTGTGTATTTTAAGTATAAATTAAATTTGACGCGTAATGAGTAATGAGTCAAGATGTGATAAAATTGGCAATAAAAATTCTATCTGAATTGTAAAAAGTTGCAAAATTCACATTACTGTTATGATCCGTTAGATTTTTTTCACACACTACATATAATGGAAACATGTATAAATTAACGAGGGTGTAAATATAAGAATAAATTTCAATAATTAATAATTCTTTTGAAAAATTCATTCCAATTAATCACCATATAACTATTATTATAAACATAGATTTTTACATCCACGGACGGAGGGGTATGGGGGCCAAGGGGGGCACTGGGCCCCCTCTGGGATTTTAAAAAAATTTAGGGGTATATTTGTCTTTTCAATTATAACATTAATTAAAATTTAAAAAGAAAAAAGAAAAAAGGGCCCATTAACACATAATGCCACATTCAGCTTCACAGAAATGAGAAATTAAAGAAAAAAGGGCCCATTTTTTGTTGTATAATTAATTGTTATATGAATTATTAGGGCTAATTTTTAGTAATTTATTATAATGTATAGTCATGTATAGTTGTTTCCTTTAAGATATATTAGTTTTTACATCCAAAAAAAAGATATATTAGGCTTTTATTTTTTTCCGCATTTTCTTAGATAATGGAACGATTTTTTAAAAGAGTTACCACTTATTATCGAGGAATCGTCCTCATCACCAACGACTGGAATTGTTCAACTTCAAGCATCAAGAAGTCAAGATAAATTTTATATTTCGAAACATTACCAATGAAGCTATTATGCAACAATTTCAAAATATGAAGAATAGAAGAGAAATGTTTGGCATAGTCATGTAATTGTATTATGTTATTTCTTTTTAAATATTAAGATGCAATTGAATATGACTTTATTAAAATTGCTAACTATTTATAGTGTTTTTTTTTAGAGTTGATGTATTGTATTTTATTTTTAGACTAATGTTAGTTGGGGCCCCCTACGTAGAATTCCTGGCTTCGTCACTGTTTACATCCAAAAATCCATTTGAAAAGAGCACCGGCCCAAACAAGCACTTAGTTGTTTCTTTGCATTTATTTATTATTTAGTTGTACTTTTTGATATTCTGAAAATCATGTCATTTGAACAAGAAACCATGGGCGGATCCAGGGGGTTTCTCTGACCCTCGGCGCACTCCAATTTCTTTATCCCGTTTTTTCTGTGGGAAAAAATTCAAAAAAATGACATGGTATATTAAGAAAAATAGTTAGGCTAGGAGAAAAGAAATTCGAGCTAGAGATAGCCGAATCGGCTGGCTACGCTCTCCAAGTCATAACTCAGAAGTAAATATTCCATGAATGTAAACGTGTTTCCACCTATGTACATAAGTTTCAATAGCGGTTCAAAAATTGAATCACGTGTAATCTGAAGCTTTCACATATATGCAGTTTTTTTAAATAAATTTCACATATATGCAATTAATAATACAATAATTGGCTAGGCCTAGGCGTGTGCGGAGCAGAAGAGCATTTTCCTATCAATAAATTAACATTTTGAAGAAAATTCAAAAATAAAATTAATATTTTGAAGAGTTTTTCCAATATATATTTGCGGCTGTTCAACGAATCAACTGGAAAATGTCTGAAACGAAAGCAAATGTTTCATACTAGAACAATAAAATCAAATATAGTAATTTCAATTTCTCCTCATTTTATTTTTTCTTGGTAAACATTTATTTAAAATTGGGATAAATACAGAAAGTACCCTTGAAATTTGACCTAATTACAAGAAAACTCAAGACTTTCAAAATTACAAAAAATTTCAATCCGTTTGTAATTTCGTCGTTATTCCGTCGTTATTCTGTTACTATATAATGAAATATTTTTTAAATTATTTTGGGAAGAAATCCGTCGTTATTCCGTCGTAAAGTCGTCGCTATTAGCGACGGATTCTATCCATCGCTAAAATATGTCGCTATTCAGCAGATTTCTTGTAGTGCTATAAAGGTTTGATTTAATGTTGAAATTAGGGGTTATATTGCAATATTTTTATAAATATGAGGGGAGATTTTGAAATATTTTTTGCTTATGAAAGGGATATACGTAAATGTTAGACAAATAAAACCTTTAGGGTATTTTCTGTAATATTGAAAGTTAGCTGTGTTTTTCTATAATTAGGTCAAACCTCAAGGGTGCATTTTGTAATTAACCCTTTAAAATTCTAAATACAGGAATTTGGGGGAGCTACAGATAGTTAGCCATATATAAATGATTCAAATTATTTCATCTATATTTTAAATACACTAAATACGGACAATTACATAGTCCATCACTCATAATTATAATTTATACGTAATTAATGAATTTTTTAATTGGTAATATAGGCGACAATTTGGTCCGCCAGCTGCTCAAAGTTTTCTTTAATCAGTTCCTACCATGGTTTAATTTGTTTACAAAATTCATTAGCATATATCTTTCTTTCTTTTTTTTTTTTTTTTTTTTTTTTGAGAAAAGCATATATCTTTCTTTCACACACACACTTTTGGGTTTAAACATTTAGAAACATTTTGTGATAGTTTTAGAGTAGTTAAATTGGGTACATCAACATTAGAGCTGACAATCTAGGCCCGACCCGAATATAAGGCAAAATTGGGCCAAGAATATCAAGGCCCAAAAAGAATGGGATCAATTTCGGCCCGACCCTAAGGGTCCATGGCCCGATCAGCCCGTCATAAAATACACTACACGGGCTAGACTGGGCCGTGAAAAATCGGTCCGATGGATTTTGGACTGGCCCAACCTGGCTTGATTTTACCCTCTGGCCTAGCGGGTTGGCACAGGGTGTTGGATTTAAACTTGATTTTGGTCCAATTAATATTGGGCTTGAAAATATATATTTGAGTTAAAAGATAAAATAAGAGTTCAATTCCAAATGGCTCAAGTTCTAGAAGTTATCTAGAAATGTCTTGTGAAAATATCTAAGATATTATTTGTAAGAAAGTTTGTAGAATGTTCTAGGAAAGTAGATATTTTGGAGGATGATTCTAGTGAATGAATTATAGCCATTAGATCAAATAAATCCTAGCCATTGGTTAGAAAGTTGTACTAGTATAAATAGGGGTGTCTTGATCAATTTGTAACAAGCCAAAATTTGAGAAGAATCAATACAAGCAAATATTTCTCCACCAAAAACTCTCTTATATTTTCTTAGCTTTAAATAACCTCCTCCTACTACAAAGAAAAATAATTCCTCTCACAACTTCCAATTTCTAAATAACCCCTTCTTACCTAAATTGAGATAACCCTCCTCCAACAAAGTGGTATCAGAGCCACAAGATCACTTGTGGTTTACATAAAAATATGGCAAATGGTGTGGCTTCCTTTCAAGTCCCTATGCTCAATACAAGCAACCATGATAATTGGAGTATCAAGATGAAGGCACTTTTGGGTGCACATGATGTTTGGGATATTGTAGAAAAAGGATATGCCGAGTCACAAGACGAGACTACACTATCCCAAACTCAAAAGGATAATTTGAAAGAGTCAAGAAAGAGAGACAAGAAAGCTCTCTATCTCATCTATCAAGCTTTGGATGATGATGGTTTCGAAAAGATCTCAAGTGCAACTACCGCCAAGGATGCATGGGAGAAGCTTCAAATTTCTCACAAAGGAGCCGAACAAGTAAAAAAGGCACGCCTCCAAACATTAAGAGGTGAATTTGAAGCTTTACATATGAAAGAGTCCGAATCTATTTCCGACTATTTTTCAAGAGTTTTGGCGGTTTCTAATCAAATGAAAAGAAATGGTGAAAAGTTAAGTGATGTGAGAATTATGGAAAAGATACTCCGGTCTTTAAGTCCTAAATTTGAGCATATTGTTGTAATAATTGAAGAAACAAAAAATTTGGAGGAGATGACTATTGATCAATTATTGGGGTCATTACAAGCATATGAAGAAAAACATAAAAAGAAGCAAGATATTGTAGAACAACTTTTTAAAATACAAGTGAAGGATAAAGAAGAAAGCATGAGCAATGAACGTGGTCAACATGGAAGAGGTCATTTCCAAGGACGAGGCGGACGAGGCCGTGGTCGTGGACATGCACGAGGAGGTTTCAATAATAATGAAGATAGAAGAGAATACCCAACCAGTGGACGCGGGAGGAGTAATCCAAGAATAAGGTACGAAAAATCACAAACTAAGTGTTATAATTGTCAAAAATTTGGACACTATGCTTCCGAGTGTAGAGCTCCCAAAAACAAGGTTGAAGAAAAGGCCCACTATGTGGAAAATAAAAACGAAGAAGATGTCAATTTGTTACTAGCATACAAAGGTGGTGATGGAAGACAAGACAACACTTGGTACCTCGATACTGGTGCAAACAACCATATGTGTGGAAGAAGAAGCATGTTTGTGGAGCTTGATGAATCAGTGAGTGGCAATGTTTCTTTTGGAGATGAGTCTAAACTCCCGGTTAAAGGAAAATGTAAAATTCTAATCCGCTTGAATAATGGAAGTCATCAACTTATTTCTAATGTCTATTACGTTCCAAATATGAAAAGTAATATCTTGAGTTTGGGACAACTTTTAGAGAAAGGCTATGACATTCACATGAAAGATCGTAGTCTTTCTATAAGAGATGATAGAAATAATTTAATCACTAAAGTGCCAATGTCTAGAAATAGAATGTTATTATTAAATATCCAGAATGATGTAGCAAAATGTCTCAAAGCTTGCTACAAAGATATATCTTGGCTTTGGCATCTACGATTTGGGCACTTAAATATTGGCGGATTAGAATTACTATCAAAGAAAAGAGATGGTAAGAGGATTACCTTCCATCAATCATCCGATCAACTATGCGAAGGATGTCTATTGGGAAAACAATCGTAAAGAGTTTTCCAAAAGAATCAAGCTCGAGATCACGAAGCCCTGGAGCTCATACACATCGATGTTTGTGGACCAATCAAGCCAAGCTCTCTCGGTAAAAATAATTATTTCCTCCTCTTTATTGATGATTTCTCTAGAAAGACTGGGTATATTTTTTGAAACAGAAGTCTGAAGAGTTCGAAGCATTCAAGAAGTTCAAAGCTATGGTGGAAAATGAAAGTGGATGCAAAATCAAGGCAATGCGATCGGATCGTGGAGGAGAATTTACATCTAAGGAGTTCAAGAATTTTGCGAAGCAAATGGAATCGGCGTCCTTGAGCGATCCCAAGATCCCCAAAAAATGGCGTAGTTGAGAGAAAGAATAGAACAATTCTTAAAATGGCAAGGTGCATGCTCAAAAGTAAAAGGCGCAAAGGAGTTAAGGGGTCAAGCGAGTGGCGTGTGCGGTGTACTGTCAAATCGTTCACCAACCAGAAGTGTGTGGGGAAAAACACCACAAGAAGCTTGGAGTGGAAGAAAACCAGGTATCTCTCATCTAAAAGTATTTGGAAGCAAAGCATATGCACACATACCTGACGAGAGAAGAAGTAAACTTGATGACAAAAGTGAGACATTCATCTTCATCGGGTATGACTCAAATTCTAAAGGTTATAAGTTATATAATCCAAATACTAAGAAGCTTGTGATAAGTCGTGATGTAGAGTTTGATGAAGAATCAGTTGGGATTTTGGTTCCCAAAACAACTTCAATTTCTTTCCCATTTTCAAGAAAATGAGTCGAGACCGACCGAGCCAACCATAGAATTTCAAAGAAGAGCCAACTACTCCATCCACTTCACAATCAATAGTGAAGGAGACTCGCCACCATCATTTCTAAATGAAAGAGGCATAACACGTGCAAGGAGTCTAGAAGATCTTTATGAGAACACCGAGAGGATAAATGATATCACTTTATTCTGTCTATTTGCAGATTGTGAACCAGTGACTTTTGAAGAAGCGAGTCAAAATAAAAGATGGAGAGATGCTATGGATGAAGAGATACAAGCAATCATGAAGAAGCGACACGTGGGGCTGACCTCACTTCCAAAAGGACATAAGGCTATCGGCGTCAGTGGGTGTACAAAGCAAAAGAAGAATGCTAAAGGAGAAATTGAAAGATATAAAGCGAAAATTTAGTCGCAAAAGGCTATAGTTAAAGAGTTGGAATCGACTATGATGAGGTGTTTGCTCGATTGCTCGCTTGGAAACAATAAGGCTTATCATTTCTTTAGCATTTCAAAAAGCAGATGGAAGATTCACCGAGATGGATGTAAAGTCAGCTTTCTTAAATGGAGTTCTCGAGGAGGAAGTCTACATTGAGCGACAAAGGGCTATGAGGTGAAGAAAGAAGAAGATAAAGTCTTGAAGTTGAAGAAGGCTCTATACGGATTAAAGCAAGCACCACAGGGCTTGAAATAGCAGGATCGATAAATACTTGCAAGAGAATGGGTTCACTAAATGCCCGCGAACATGCACTTTATGTCAAGGTCGGAAAAAGATGATGTTTTGATTGTGTGTTTATATGTGGATGACTTGATCTTCACAGGAAATAATTCGAGACATGTTTGAAGAGTTCAAGAAAGCAATGACCAGAGAATTTGAGACGATCGATATCGGCTTATGGCATATTACCTCGGCGTTGAAGTTAAACAACAAGAAGATGGGATTTTCATCTCATGAAAGGTTACATGAAGGAGATTCTCAAGAGGTTCAAGATGGATAAGCGCAAGCCTATTAACACACGGTGGAGTGCGGGATCAAGCTATCAAAGTATGACGGAGAAGAAAAAGCGGACCCGACATTGTACAAAAGTTTGGTTGGAAGTTTGCGGTATTTCACGTGCACTAGACCAGACATTCTCTATGCCACCGGTCTAATAAGTCGCTACAAGGAGAATCCAACCACTACTCACATGAAGAAGGTCGCTAAAAGGATTCTTCGCTATCTCAAAGGTACGATCAATTACGGCTTATTTTATTCAACAACTAATAATTATAAACTTGTTGGCTATAGTGATAGCGATTGGTCCGGAGATGTGGATGATCGAAAAAGTACTATCGGCTTTGTGTTCTTCATGGGAAATACCTCATTCACTTGGATGTCAAAGAAGCGGCCGATAGTCTCTCAACCCGACTTTGTGAAGTCGAGTACGTAGGCTGCGACGGCTTGTGTTTGCCATGCGGTTTGCCGAGAAATTTCTTTGAAGGAACGGGAATGACACAAGAAGAGCCAACTAAGATTCGTCGGTCGACAACAAGTCGGCTATGGCATTGGCAAAGAATCCAGGTGTTTCATGATCGAAGCAAGCACATTGACACTTTCGCTACCACTACATACGAGAATGCATATCAAGAAAGGGCGTGCAAGTGGAGTATGTGAAGTCTCGAGGATCAAATTGCGGACATCTTCACCAAACCGCTCAAGCATGAACACTTCATACGACTTAGAAGTTTTCTCGGAATGACAAATCAAGTTTAAGGGGGTGTTGGATTTAAACTTGATTTTGGTCCAATTAATATTGGGCTTGAAAATATATATTTGAGTTAAAAGATAAAATAAGAGCCCAATTCCAAATGGCCCAAGTTCTAGAAGTTATCTAGAAATGTCTTGTGAAAATATCTAAGATATTATTTGTAAGAAAGTTTGTAGAATGTTCTAGGAAAGTAGATATTTTGGAGGATGATTCTAGTGAATGAATTATAGCCATTAGATAAATCCTAGCCATTGGTTAGAAAGTTGTACTAGTATAAATAGGGGTGTCTTGATCAATTTGTAACAAGCCAAAATTTGAGAAGAATCAATACAAGCAAATATTTCTCCACCAAAAACTCTATTATATTTCTTAGCCTAAATAACATCCTCCTACTACAAAGAAAAAATAATTCCTCTTCCAACTTCCAATTTCTAAATAACCCCTTCTTACCTAAATTGAGATAACCCTCTTCCAACACAGGGTTAACCCGATCCGACTTGATTGCCACCTTTAATGAGCGTTACTTTCCCCCTAAGTTTTTTTAGCAATAATTTATAATCAAATCAGAGCTATGAAAGCACACAAAAGTTTCTAATTTTGGGACTTCAATTTTACCACTTAAAAACTAATTTCACCGACAATTTTTGTGTGTATATATATAGGACCATGTTAATTTAGATAGGAAAAAAATTGTGTTAAGGGTGATTTTATGGTCTGAAAGTATATATATAGAGGCACTGATATGTCAATTATGAGATTAAATGAATATATATTGTTGGAAAAATTTGATGAAGTTCAAAAGATAGAAGTAAATCAGAAAAGATTAATTCATGAGGCGTGCGAAAATAGTACTGTCCTTAAGGATTTATTTCGATAATCCCCCAAGATTCAACAGGATTTAGAACGACAAAAATTAAATTTCGAAACCCAACAAAAGAAGAAAACTGGAAAGGAGTGTATATTTTTCGGCAAAAACTTGCGTGAGACGGTCTCACGGATTTAGATTCGTGAGACGGAGCCCTTATACAAAGTTTTAAAGGTTTTTTTTTTTCAGATTTTATTTTTCTTAGGGTTTATATTTGTTTTTTTAGGGTTTATTTTGTTTCTTGGGTTTATTTTTAATTGATTTGGATTTTAGGATTTTTAGTTTTTTTAGGGTTTATTTTTTATTTTTGGGTTTATTTTTGTTTTTCGGGTTTATTCTTCATGGTTCATGTTTTTAGGGTTTATTTTTGTTTCTTCATGGTTCATTATTATTTTTAAATTTATTTTCATGGTTCATGTTCTCAAGACGGAGCTCTTTAGGAGGTCCGTCTCACTGAATTAGATCCAGTGAGAATCGTCTCATGAGACTTGCTCATATTTTTCTATCTCAAACACAAGAACTATGTTGTTTTATTTATAGGCATAGTACACAATATCCATAATGCACAAAATCAGGAAACTTATTAACAAAATCTGCTAAGTTGTTGCTTGAGGAAGGTAACGATTTTAGAAAATGGAGATAAGGCCAAAAGACTTGGTCATTTGGTTTAGAAAAGAAGACTAAGTCTTTTTTAATTAAAATAGATAAAATAAAATTTGAGAAAATCTTTTAAAACAATCCACTTTATCCAACAATATATAACAAGGACTTTTAATTTAATTTTATATATAAAAGTAAGATCACATAAACCAATTTAATGTCATTTGCAAAACTTTCCCAGCCACAAATTTTGGTGGTTAAGTCAATATCTCTTTATTTCTTCCCATGACACCAACATACGTCAAATTGAAGTACATCTTAATCATAATTATGTTAGAAATTTTCACACACACACACACAAGTTGATTAATAATTACTCCATTTTTTAATTATAGGTGTACGGCCGGAGTTGAAAGTACGGATAAATTGTGATATATTCAACTAATTTTACTTTGTTAAAAAGAAAGTACAGTTTTCATGTTTCAACAATTTTAGGTTTAGTCACGGAAATCAAGTTTGAAAAAAAGAAATAGCATGATGCAACATTAAGCAGGTGCGCTTGAATAGACGACTAATAAAATTATTGTTTTTGTAATTGAAATAAGTTGCTATATGTTGTGAGAAAGGGGTGAAGAATTTGTGAATTTTGATAGTGATATGATCTTTGCTTAAATCATGATTCTTATAGTCAAGGTTTCGATGAAAAGTACAATTTTTCTTTCTGGTAGTTTTGAGATGAGAATTTCTGCGACACCGACAAGTCAAAGAATTAGACAAACCCTGAGGTTGTCCCAAGGAGTAGTGGCTAGGCCAAACCTAATTTTGATGAAAATAACAAACAAACAAAAAATCACTAAAATTTGTGGGGGTTTAATGTATTTATTCCTTAGCCATACAAAAAAATATATATATATGGAAAATAACAACTAAATTAAACAAGAAAAAAAACTTGTAAAATTTTGATCCCCCCTAAGTCTGCCTCTGCCAGGGGCTTTTTCGACGCTCATATCAGTACCGGTTGGAGAGAATACCCAGATCAAAGGAAACAACAATTGGGAGCAATTAACTGAGAATTAATACTTATTAATAATGAGGAACCTTTTTTATACATGGGTTGATGGACCTTATAGGACGAAGCGGGCACGTGAGCCGGTTTATTATATATGTGATCCAATAATGACTAATAATATTGGATAATTAATTAAGTAATTTTGGAATTAAATTATGTGTAAAATAATTAAAATATTAATATACGAGAAAAATCAGTTTTGTCCCCAACAAGTAGAAAGAAGTAATTCGTGTAAAAAAGAAGTGTTTTTGAATGAATGTAATATTATAAAAAAAAACCCTCAAATTAAATCATATTACGCTTTCCCAAATTAATGTTCATTGTATATTTTACTGTAATTTTGTATTGCATATATTATATATCATCACATGTACGTGCACGTCACGATAATACTTTATATACAATCTACACAAAATGAAACATAAAATCACAGGAAATTCTAAATTCAGTAAGTATAGTTCAAAATCCCATATAAAGTTAAATGTAAACTCTATTAAAAAAAATTTAAACAATTTCAGCATCATAAGTTGTTTTAGGGACATTAATTAAAAGTTGAAATCTATGTTATATATACTTGAATTCTAAATAGGTACGGAAGTGAATAATGTTTTTCAAAATGAGACGTTCTCAATATTAGCCTATGCCAAGTGTGTTTTTCTGTAGCAAGTAGCAACTCCTATTCAATTGAAGGTTTGTTTCACATAGGGATAATTATGTGTAGGATTCTAATAAAATTTCGACATGATTCTATATTCAATCAATCCATATTCCTATCCAGTATTCGATTTTCATACTTATTCTCATATCACTCGGAAGATTGGGTATTCATACCCTACCAATACCCTATTACCACACTACAATTGTATTTTTTCACATTTGAGTTATTTCGATGAAGATATGGATATTCACTAAATTCTTAAAAATATTAAGAAAAAACGAATAAAGAAGGGAATTAGCTAACGAACTAAATATAGACAAAATAACAAAATATTAGAAAATATAAAACATGAGGGTTAGTAGATTTGGATGGGATTTGGGAAAAGCAATATTTTTAAATATAAATAAATAAATACATATAAACAAATATATATGATATAATATTATTTAATCGGGTATGGTAGAAATTCCTAGATCAACCTCTGTATCCCAACCTAAAAACCTCCATACATATGTACCCATTTATTTAATCGGGTCCAAAAAAACTCCATATCCTCCTCCGTTCGGGTCAAGTATCGGATCCTCAATACCTTGTGAAGAAAATTGTCATCTCTAGTTTCACAAAATAACTATATATCATTACATATGTGCTAAAATATAATAATTAACATTAATCATTTTATGTTGTGACCGTTACAATTTATTTTGCAAGTCCAAAGTATGTACCACATAATTAAATACTTAAAGACCTACGTGTATGAGTGTATGGTAATGAAATAGATGGAGTAACAATTGATCAATTAAAAGAAACGAAAACGATGGAATAACAATCTCAACAAACCATATTCAAGTGATTCCCACCTTGTCCAGAGCACAATGCATTTATTTTCTTACTTTTTTTTGGGTTTTTGATTAATTGGATATATGGCACATATGAAACTGGGAATTAAGGAGATATTAAATGTATTTTTAATGATAAGAAAATGAAATAAAGAAATTTATGATGTTACTTTATTAATTAAGTCTCCCTTGAATTATTTAACTGGAATATGCGTATGACTAGAGCTGTCAATTCTGGATCAGCCCATCAGGCCCGAAAATCGGGTCGGCCCCGACTTGTTTGACACCTCTATGTTTGGCAACCTCAACTGGTTGTTAATTACAATAATTTCAACTAAATAAATTTACATTATTTTTAATCAATTATTAATTTATTATCGTGGTTACCTAAATAAGCAACTAAAGAATTAAATATGTTATTGCGGGAAGTCAATAAGTTTGAATTTATCCCACTATAATATTCAAACAAATTTTCAACAGTTCAGTCTCAAATTGAAGTTACATTTTAATCACAAATAAATTTTGCATTCATTCTGTTAGTTTGTTTTTATTTCTTTTCTGGACTAATTAATTGACAATTAATCTCATAAACCAAGCTAGCTCCCTTTTACCTTTCACACACTTTCACATGCACATATTAGTCTTTTGCCCGTACAATGTGTTGCGTCAAGGCACATAACTTGCATCATATAAGAATTGCAATGTTAATGAATATAAAAACATATAATACAAACTTCAAACAAAAACAAGTTAAATAACCACATTTCAAAATTATAAATTTCGAAAATATTTCATTGTACACAACATTATTCGTCTGTTTGGTTTTGTTTTATCATTGTCACAAACTAATATTTCAAACTATATATTACGATGTGTGACTTATGAAACAACAACATATAATTGACCATGACAAAAAATTAATTGTTCTCGTTATTTGCTACATTTTGTAACATTATTAAATGATTTTACTTTCTAATATTTGCTTTAAGATATTTTTGTTTCTTGAGTAATTTGGTGTTAATGGTGTAGTAATTTTATATTTTTATTATTACTTTTTACTTTAAATTAGGGATTTTCACTATCTATCTTTTATAGTAATTCAATTCAGGTTTTGAGAAAATGATATATTATTATTCAATCCAGTTTAATAAAGTATAATATCAACTTATATATTAGAAGGCATTATGGGTTTCATTAACTCCACTTTTAGAGTTAAGAATTTTTAATTAATAACTACAAAATAATTTTTTTCAATATTTAGGAGGTATTATAGGTTTTACTTAAATTCATGAATTTTCTATTATATGATAGATTAAAACCCCAAACTATAAATATTTTTCTCAAAAGTCAAATTTTATCCTCATAAACCAAACTAGCTCCCTTTTACTTTTCACACACTTTTCACACCACGACTTTTAGATAGACATCGTATCAATGAGATTTCTTGATAGTGAAAGAACAAGAAATCGCAAAACCAATTTTTTTTTATTTTTTTGGTATTTGTTTAATTTGTGATATAATTAAAGCAAGCTTTTCCAAATAAAACACACATTTTTGTCTTCTTTTATTTCTAACATGACATCAACAAAGATCTTCTGCCAGCTTGCATTTTCTTATTCTGGGCTTAGCTAAGAAACTAAAGATATTGCAATGAAGTTTGAAATTAAATTAAAAGTACGTGACGGATTTTGTACATTAGACATAGGGATAATTACAAAAAGTACCCTGAGGTTTGACCTAATTACAAATAAAATCCTGCTAACTTTCAAAATTACAAAAAGTATCCTTGAGATTTGATTCATTTGTTAAAATTAAAGGGTAAACTGCAATGATTTTATAAATATGAAAGGAAATTTTGAATTTTTTTTGCTTATGAAGGGGTTAAATGTTAGACAAAACAAAACCTCAGGGGTATTTTTATAATTTTAAAAGTTAGTTAAGTTATTTTCGTAATTAGGTCAAATCTCAAGGGTATTTTTTGTAGTTAACCCTTAAACATGTATAAAAATTAGAAAAATAAAATATGTAGGTCCGACAAAAAATGATTGGTGTAGATTAATTTCAAGCTTGTCGTTTAGGACATTTTCACGTGTGTGTACACATGATAAGGAGCAAGTCTCTTGTGAGACGGTCTCACGGATCTAAATCCGTGAGACGGACCTCCTCTAAGGGCTCTGTCTTGAGGACATGAACCATGAAAATAAATTTAAAAATAATAATGAACCATGAAAAAACAAAAATAAACCCTAAAAACATGAACCATGAAGAATAAACCCGAAAAACAAAAATAAACCCAAAAAATAAAAAATAAACCCTAAAAAAACCTAAAAATCCTAAAAACCCAAATCAATTAAAAATAAACCCAAGAAACAAAATAAACCCTAAAAAAACAAATATAAACCCTAAGAAAAATAAAATTTGAAAAAAAAAATCTTTAAAACTTTGTGTAATGTGGCTCCGTCTCACGGATCTAAATCCTGTGAGATCGTCTCACGCAAGTTTTTGCCCATGATAAGAGGAATAATAGGAAGATAAATAGATAAATCCCGTATAAACAATTATAACCGTTGTATATATATAATTAAATTAAAAAGTCCACCAATAAAGAGACGCGCTCATAATATTCTTTGAATCGTCAATTACAAATTATTGAGAGGATAATCGTGGCGTAGCGGAATTTTCGATCGATCGAGGAAATTCTTTATTTTGGTCGGACGAATGTCGAACCAACATTTGAAAAAATATAGAAAATGAGGCAAATATGAAGGTTGTACCTTACAACAATTTTTTGCGGGTTTTCATAATCTTCAATTATGGTTTGTCTAGAATAAACCTTTTGAATAAGTCATATTCTAAATTTACCTACAAAAAATACTTCCAAAAAATTGTTCATTATCAAGTTTATATGTACATAACAAACAAGACAATCATTTATACACTAGTATACTTTAACTGAACCAGATAATTCTTAATATTTGAGCCAACAGTAAGGTTTATTGGTTTTTTAAATTTAACTCAATATTTTTTATACGAATTAGATCTTCCGTTGAATTTAGGTATGGGTCCAACTCAAATTTAACAGGGACACTTCGAGACGGACCGCACTCGTCCTATAGTACCTTCGCACATTAGGATAATCACAAGTTAATACACACACAGACACGCACTTATATATATATATATATATATATATACATACAGTTGGAAATTACGGTGGTCTAGCTTTTGTTTATACTTTATAATTTATAGCCTATATGTTTGAACAGGAATGATATGAAAAGATTTACTTTGTCTAAAGTCAAATACGTTGAAGGAAATTTTAGCTTTGATTTGGAAAAATTACAAGCTCTTATCATCATCAAAGTAAAAAAATTAGTGATTAATTAGCGATTGCTTATACAGATATATTATATATAAAATGATGTATACCTTAACGGGTTCTGGCCTGGCTTATATGTTCATACGTTTCTTTAAGAATTTAATTATATAAGATATATTTAAAATTATATATAAGACATGACAAAAACATACTCCCTAGTTCCACTAAGATATATATGGACCACCTTTTCTTTTTCATCCGTCCAAAATTATAGACTTATTTATTTATTGAGGTATTAATTACAATACAATAGATTAAAATACCACTATTTAATTCACTTTGTTTTTGACGAATTTCATTTTTGTCAATATAGTTGGGGGCTCATTTAACGTAAGGGTAGAAAAAGATTATAATCACAATTACATCTATTATGTTTTTTTCTTGTCTGTGTGAATTATCTTCCCTGCCTATTTTAGTGGGACGGAGGGAATATAATTGAATTGCGTCACTGGCGTAGCTAAGGGTCAATCTGGGTCCCTCTTTACTAAGAATTTTTTGAAAAAAAAAAAAACTAAAATTAGTTAGAATTTATATGTTTTTTCTTGGTTTTTCAATGCAACCCACCTCACTTGCATTATCGGTCCACCTTGTTATGGGGTCCTAGCTACCCCCATTGAACTACGTTGTAAGATTTTCCAAACTACTCTGAATTATAAACTTACCTTGGACTAGTAATTATGGGCGTAGCGACCCCAAAAAAAATTTTGTCCCATTTTTTCTATGGAAAAAAAATGAAAACAAAAATTATATATATATAAAAAATAGTTGAGTTAGGGAAAAAAAATTAGACTAAGAGTTGCTTTATTGTGGCAAAAATTAAATGGAATTGTGGCAAAATTGGAATGGGTTGTCTATTTGTTCGTTGGCGCAGATAGTGGGTGCGCCAGAATAACAGTTGGCGCACCACTCATCTGTGCCAAAATATATATTTTTTTATTTAAATTTTATATAGTTGGCGCATACACGAGTTGCGCCAACTTTAAATTATTTTTTTAAATATTTTGGGGGTGGGGTGGGGGTGGGGAGGAAGTGGGATAGGGTGGGGGTTGAAGAGGTGCGCCACCCAAACGGCCAAACATAATTTTGGGGTTGGGGTGGGGGGTGGCTGGCGGGGTGGGATGGGGTAGTGGGTGTAGGGAAGTTTATTTTAATTATTTTATATAATAATAAATTAATAATTATCCCATATTATTAGTTCATACATAACTTTTTTGTTTTTTTATCTGTTTTTAACGTGTAATATATCAAATTAATTATTTTTTTACGGTCTTCAATTTGACATCCATATTGCATATTTTTGCAAGAAGATAAATACGTAGTCATAAATTGGTCTTGATTTGAAAAGACTATTCTTGCGCGATACACGTTTAAAATTACAAACACCCCACTGAGATTTTGTATTTATCTAAAAGATGGTGCATTTTGTAAAATAGAGAAAACTGGATTTTTTTGTAATTAGGCTAAACCTAGGGGATAGTTTCTGTAATTGTTCCTAAATATTAATCCAAAAAGTTTGGTAATGTAGATTTCTTTCCTCTGAATTGTTGGTGATGCAGGTGTTAAAAGAGAGCTTCAAAATATATATGATCTCAGCATGGAAAAATCTACTTAGCTAGGCATAAATTTTATCCCTCTCTTTCTGCAGTTTTTTGAAATGCTCAAACACGACGCAGTCAGTGCTCTTAATATTTGCAAAAAGGCTGTTGCAAACAGATCAATTTATAAAGTTGAATTTTTACCCTAAATACACAATCCGTAAAAAAATTCAACTTTATCAAATCGAGGTAAAAATTTATGATTGTGTATCGCGCAAGAATAGCCTTTTCAAATCAAGACCAATTTATGACTATATATTTATCTTCTTGCAAAAATATGCAATATGGATGTCAAATTGAAGACCGTAAAAAAATAATTAATTTGATATATTACACATTAAAAACAGTTAAAAAACGAAAAAATTACGTATAAACTAATAATATGAGATAATTATTAATTTATTATTATATAAAATAATTAAAATAAACTTCCCCACACCCCCATCCCACCCCCCGCCAGCCACCCCCACCCCAACCCCAAAATTATGTTTGGCAGTTTGGGTGGCGCACCTCTTCAACCCCCACCCTATCCCACTTCCACCCCACCCCCACCCCACCCCCAAAATATTTAAAAAAAAAAAAAAATTAAAGTTGGCGCAATTCGTGTATGCGCCAGCTATATAAAATTTAAATAAAAAAATATATATATTTTGGCGCAGATGAGTGGTGCGCCAACTATTATCCTGGCGCACCCACTATCTGCGCCAACGAACAAATAGACAATTCATTCCAATTTTGCCATATTTTGACGATTTCATTTAATTTTTGCCACAATAAAGCAAAATCCCCTTATTAAAGCAGGGATCACTAAGAGTAACATCCCAGAAACGGACCGTTAAGTTTGTTAGTCGTGGGCCTTGTGGCAAATTTACAGTCAAATAACAAAGGTGGATGTTTCAAACCCTCATTTCTTGCGCTTTTTAACAATAAACAAACATACAAAAAATTACTAATTAATCGAATGACATAAGAGCAGACATAACACGGTCACTAGAAAAAATGTTCTTTTGGTTACATTGACCTTGGGTCGTTGTTATTCTTTTATATATAGGTCGCATTAGTTAGTCAAATTTGGCATCTAAAATTTGAGTTTATTTACACACACATGAAAATGTTTCACCATATGTAATTTTAGTCGTTATGATAGAAGTTTCCATACCTATTAGATATCTGCTTACGTTCCATCTAAATTCTAATAGGTCATATAGTTGATCAGCTACTATTTATTTTTACATGTCAAATATTCCAAAATGAATAATTAGTTTTATTTACTAAAACCCAAATCAACCACGAGCATGTAGTTGCGAGTATGGTATCGTTTCTCCTTTTATAAGGGTGTTGATCGGGGTTCAACCATGTATTTTTGAGTTTTTGAAACTTATTACCTCTCCTCCAACCACTACTCCTAACTTATTACTTTGAAACCCAAATCGAAAAACAAAGCCCAATAGTTTATTGAGCCTAACGAGTTTAATTGGTTAATATTCGAAGGCACGTGTTAAATTCGGGAGGATTTGCAGTGCGGTCTCACACATGAGACGTACTCAATATGGAGAAAGCACAAGCCCGAAATTTCATCCTAAAATCAATTGGTGATAGGAGGAGAGATCTCACCGACTTATAAAGTGATCTTCCTTAATTAATTCATGTGGACAAGTCACAAAAAACATATCTCAACAGCACAAATTTCTTATATTCATTTTAGTCCTAGCATTTAGATCACTCCATGTCTCTCTGAACCTGACTTAAGCATTGCAGAGTTTTCGTTCTAGTGACTTATTGTATCCCAAACAGTAATCTAAATCAACAGTTGATGACACTGTTGTATCCCAAACAGTGAATGAAACCAACAACTGACATCTAGTTTGGACTCGAGAAGTAAAGTGAACCCACATCAATTTTTGTCCTGTAATTCCATGTACTTCAACTAAACCCTAGCTAGTTTTTTCGAGAGTTCTCATTTATTTATTTTTTACTGTGGAGAAAAAATGGGATCCAAGTTTCTGGTTATAACTTATAATCATACACTTACCGTAGAGCACAAGAAGCCTTAATCTTCCTACGTACGAATTATCATTACTTAAATATATTCAACAAACAATACTTTGAAATTAAGAACTGATTTCTTAGAAATTATTGTATATTTTGCATGGAAACAAACGCCCCGTCAACGGACAACACCCATGGCCCAAATTCTTCCCCCTCATCAAGAAAACGCGATAATGAAGACTCGTAATTATAAAAAATAATAACTTTCCTAGAAATTTGCGGCGCGCTTCTGATCATTATTATTTTCCTAAATCCCAATTAAAACTCGTTATTATTATTATTTTTTTTTTCTAACATGGTTCCATATTCCAACATGACTAGTCAATGGGAAAACAGCCTGGGCCCCTCAGGAACTGACCCCAAATAAACAGCGAGAAATGCACAATGGCTCACATGTCCCTATTATCCTCAACTACCGCGTACAATGAGTCGTCCCCCAAGTGATTGCTCCATGTTGGACTCTCCTCTATCCAGCCGCATGTTCCCACCGAATTTTAGCCTCTCACACTGACACTTGAAACCCTCAATATTAATTGTTCCAAAGATAGGCCAAGAGTAGGGATAAAAAACGAACCAAATTACTCGATACTCGATTCGAGATCAATTGTTAAAAGCTCAGTTCATTAACATAACAAACCAAGTTTGATCAACACAATTAATTTTCATTCGATAAGATGAAAAGCTCGGCTCGAGCTCGACTCGATTAAGTAAAAAGAATAAAATATGTATAAAAATATCGTCTACTTCGAGTTGGATTCGTCTTCTACTCGAACACAATTTTCGGCTCGATTAAAATTCAAAATGCCTTTCACATTACTTGCTCATTTCGACTAACTCGACTTCCTATTCGATTCCCAGCCAAGAGTTATACTCATAGGTGACGTTGTTTTAGTTTTACTATATTTGCCATGTGTGAACCTCACACGTCAACACAAACGTGTATGTCTTTTTCGTTATTTTTTTCCCTTATACCCACAAAAGTCATAACGAATTTCAAAACCCCTACAATTCCATCTCCTTTTTTCTCTTTATAAATACCCCTATACCATATGCCTTCTTCCCCATAAAATTCACTCACATACCACAAGCAAATAATCCAAAAAAAAAAAAAAACTCTGAGAAATTAATTTCATACCTGATAAAATATACTCTTGATCACCAAATTATGCCGAGAAAAGGAATGAGGATTGTGTGTTTTTCCCCTAAAGTTTCGTCTTCCTCCTCCTCTCCCCCTTCTCCTTTACGGATCGGTTTTTCGCCCTCTCGCCCGAGCTTCTCCGACTCGGTGATGGACCGGACACTCGAAATGGCTGAACCGGTCATCATGAAATGGAACCCCGAAACCACCACTGTCGCTCGAGTTACTTCTCTGTTCTACGAGAACCGGCGGGAGGCGAGGGATTTCATCAAAACCGTGAACAATTTGCAGAAGGCGATGCACTTTCTGGCAGGGGAGAATTCGAGCTCCGAAAAATTAGCTCGCGCTCAAAACCTGATGCAAATCGCGATGAAGAGATTACAGAAGGAGTTTTACCAGATTCTGTCGATGAACAGAGCTCATCTCGATCCTGAATCGGTCTCCACTCGATCGTCGCGCACGTCCACGGGATCCAGCACGTCGTACAACGATGACGACGAGGATGACGTCAGAGCTGCGGATGAGTCGATTTCGGAAGTTGAGGATGCTTCGCTTCTGGCAATGGCGGATCTGAGTTTGATTGCGGAATGCATGATTTCGACAGGTTACGCCAGGGAGTGCTTGAAGATATATAAGATTATTCGGAAATCGATTGTGGATGAAGGTATTTACAGGCTTGGAGTGGAGAAATTGGCGTCTTCTCAGATTCATAAGATGAATTGGGAAGCTCTGGAGGTGAGGATCGAGAATTGGCTGAATGCGGTTAGAACCACGGTGAAAACTCTGTTCAATGGGGAGAGAATCCTCTGCGATCACGTGTTCGCGAGCTCCGATTCGATCAGAGAGTCGTGTTTTAGTGAAATCGCGAAGGAAGGAGCGGCGATTCTGTTCGCGTTCCCCGAAAACGTGGTGAAACACAGCAGAAAATCGCCGGAGAAAGTTTTCCGAGTTCTGGATATGTACAACGCGATCTCCAACCACTGGCCGGAGATCGATTCCATCTTCTCCTTCGAGTCGACGAACAGCGTCAAATCGCAGGCGCTGACGTCACTCATCAAGATCGGAGAGTTCGTTCGATCGGCATTACACGACTTCGAGTCGGTTATTCTAAAAGATAACTCAAAATCGCCGGTTGCCGGCGCCGGAATCCACCATCTGACAATCGACGCGATGAGTTACCTCTCGAATCTCGCCGATTACAGCAACATTCTGTCGGACATCCTAGCCGATTCGCCTCCGCCGGCGAAGAACGTCTTGCCGGAATCTTACTTCGGATTCTCCGATTCCGAAGAGTCTCCGGCGCCGGCGATTTCTCTCAAAATGGCGTGGCTTATACTAGTCCTCCTCTGCAAACTCGACACCAAAGCAAAGCACTACAAAGACATTTCCTAGCTTACCTATTCCTCGCCAACAACCTCCAATACGTCGTCGTAAAGGTGCGTACCTCAAATCTGAAATACCTCCTCGGCGATGAATGGGTGACGAAGCACGAAACCAAGGTGAAACAGTTCGCGTCAAAATACGAGCGGCTAGGATGGGGCCACGTCATCGATTCCATCCCCTCCGATCCAATGGCCATCGATACTCCTGAAAACGCCAAAGAAGTTTTCAAGAAATTTAATTCGTCGTTCGAGCAGGCGTACAGGAAGCAGGGTATTTGCGTCGTACACGATAACAAGCTCCGAGATTATATAAAAATCTCGATCGCGAGAAAGATATTTAGACTGTATCGCGAGTTTTACAATGCACACGAGCAGAAGATGAGGAGAGATAGAAATTCAGCAGCAGTGGTCAGATTTGCCCCTGAAGATGTGGGCCATAGATTGTCGGATCTATTTTTTGGGCATGTTGAGTCAGGGAGTTCTTCGTCATTTGAGTCATCTCCTTCACCTTCAAGGCCTCGTCGAGAGATAGAGTTGTCAAATGGACTGGTGCTGGCCGGGCCGAAAAAAGAATCGGATTAGGTCGGGCCAATTCTATCACCAGGCGGGGCTAGTTTTGGCAGCTCGATTGAGAGGAGAAATCGAATTATTTGATTTATTATGATTTTCTAAATATTTCAATTATATATAATTGATGATATAAACAATATAGTGCATCACCTTGTTTTGGTGATCACTTCCCTTCCAAAAAAGAAAAGGAAAGGTGATGCCTTGATAGTTGATAGAGTGGAGTTTCATAGGTTCTCGGGTGATTAACGATTGTATATGATAATGCAAATTTGAGTGTATAATAAATTTCAAGTTTTTTTTTCTCAAATTGAAAATTGTATAAAGTTCAATCAGGGTATAAATGAATCAAGTTGAGCCGAAAATAGTAATGTTCAAGCTTGTTTTAATATAATACGAGCTTCAAGAATTGTATTGGAGTTTGTTTGATTATTAATTGAATCGAGCTCGAATAGTTTGATATTTGTACACATATTTTATTTATTTATTACTAATCGAGTCGCGAACTTTATATTTTATCGAACGAAAAAATATGTTCATCTTGGTTCTTTATGTTGTAAATAAGGTTCAAAACGAACTTTTAACGACAAATCTCGAATCAAGTATCAAGTAGATTGATTCGTTTTTCAACCCTAAAGTCTATTAGTGTGAAATGAGCTATTGGTATTTGGATGGAATTTAAATGAGTTGTTTGTTACTATTCCATTTTAATTAATAGAAAATATGAAGCTCGCTTGAAAATTTAAAAAACTAAAATCTCAGATATTGCAAATTTGGGTGCACTATCTAGCTAAAATTCATTATCAATGCATTTAATAATTAATTAGGTGTAGCAATTCATGTCGTGTTCGAGTTAGTGTGTCAATACAAAATTCACGTCATTCGTATCAAGTTTTTCAACTCCAATCCAATCTGTTTAATTATTCACGTCATATTCTTCAACCATAACCACGACTTGTTTATTATTATAGTTGGGTCGAAACAAAAGTGACTTCTACAATTTAAAAATATGAATCACTCACATATTTATATGTGTTATACGTGTTGTATGGGTTAATTTAATCCAAAAATTATATTTACATATATTTGATAATTTTAAAAAGTTCAATCATTACATAAATAGTATATTCAATCAATAAAAAATGTTGCAAAAAAAAATATTTAATAATAACACAATCGAGTCAAACAGATTAATCGTATCATTTCGATTTAACTATAGTCTAACTTGATTAATATTCGAGTTCGACCTGATCATGGCATTTAACCGTCAATAATAGTGCACAGTGAAAGTGGGAAAAGAATATGACAAGAAGAATCGAAAAGTATCCACAAACTTAGGGAGATGGCGTGATGATAAAATTAAGACTTTGCATAAAATAATAATAATAATAATTGAAGAATATGAAATTTGGTATTGAAAAATTTTTAAAAAAACGAGATGATATTGTGGGTGATATGGAGAGATGGTTTAATTTGTGGTCAGAAGTTTGAAAAAATAAAAACGACGACGCCGCAATATATTATATATTTTGGTTGAAAATAAACACGTGAATGTTCTTCTCCTTCACATAATTGCCTAAGTCAAATAACGGTTTCTTACATCCACTGCAAATATTTATTTGACTCTTTTTTTTTTCTGTTATTTCTTTTTCTATGTTTTCTTTCTCCAAATTCTAGAAACTTCCTTCTATCAATGGTTGAATCTTCCTTTATTCTTATGCAATAAAGTTGGTCTCTGGGTCTGGGGGCGGGGGTGGCCGAGTGGGGGGTTAATTGATGGATATAAAATAATATACTATCTCATATTCAAAATAATTGACGTTTTAAGAAGAAAAAAAATTACATATTGGGGATTGTATTAAAATACACAGTATGCCCTTAATTAGTCACAAGATATTGTTTTTCGAAGAAAACAAATTTAGAGTTAGAAAATGATACATCATAAATACATTTACTGAATGAATT
Organism: Rehmannia glutinosa; assembly: GCA_016081115.2. Taxonomy (NCBI): domain Eukaryota; kingdom Viridiplantae; phylum Streptophyta; class Magnoliopsida; order Lamiales; family Orobanchaceae; genus Rehmannia; species Rehmannia glutinosa. The sequence goes on along the minus strand of CM071931.1, from coordinate 80,992,531 downwards.
AATAGGTATAAGGATAATTTGGGGACAAAAATTCTATTAACTTGAAAACAATCAAAACGTCATTCTATTAACTTGAAAACAATCAAAACGTCATTTTTTTTGAAGAATTTTTGATGTGCCAAAACATTAATTATTTTGAATATAATGGAGTAATAATAATTAGTGGTTTCCATACAATATTTTAAATTGTTATTTTAATCGAAAATCACGATTAATAGGGTGATGTGGTGCAGCTCGGACAGTTTTTAAAAAACTTGATCACCCCTAACTACAATGGGGGGCGAAGACAATGGGTCCATACTGGACCCAAACCCATATTTGTCTCCGGCTCGACAATGCTAGGAAAAAGTTTCCATGATTCTTTTGAATTTTTCATCCGACTCAGTCTACTTCCATTTTTTTAAAGGACTAATTTGCTATTTAACGCTCCGAATTGGTTCTCTATTTCTTCCATTTCAATCAATAATCATCATAAGAGTCCATTTAGATGGAGAGATTTGAAATTCACCTCTTGTTTAGTTGGTATGGAATTGTGTAGGAATTTCAAATCCATCGTAAAATTTGATAAAAAAAAAATTAAAAACTCTATTCATTTTCTTAATTGATATTTAACAAATAAAAATAAAAGATATAATCTTAAATTTCATACATAATTATAAATTTATACTCTAATAAAAATATGAAATATATAACTTTTATTATGTGTAAATATGTGTGTGAGAATAATGTTTGTGAATATGTGAGAGGCACTATGTGCGTGTAAGTGTGTAAATGTGTTGTATGTGTGTGTGTAATGGGTGTAAGTGGGTGGAGTGTGTGTCCAGTGGGTTAGCGTGTGTAAATGTATAAATGTGTGTGTAAATGTGTGCAGTGTGTAAAGTGGAAAAATAATGGATATCAAATGACTAGTTTTGATAATGATTTAAAATCCTTTGAAAATCAACTAAAACTTAAAGATGGATTTAGAATTCATGGATTTGGATTTGTATGTCAAACAAGAGAGTGGAGTTACCTAAGTATTTCAAATCCCTCTCCAAATCCCCCGTCCAAATGCACCCTATAGTTATTTTTCCTAATATCTTTAAGTCAATCTCAAGAGCAAAGTTCTAATATAAGACTTCATCAACTTGCAATTCTTAACATGAAAGCAAAAAATACTACGTTAGAAATCATCAGTCACGTAAGACCAGAATGTATGAAATCCAAGTTACGAATATTTCAACACATTTGAACAGACCATATATCGTAGTTACAACCTACACTGGTTAGTGGTTACTCAAAAACTAAATGCAGCTAAAAAAAATTCAAAGTCAATGGAAAATTCAATTTTCTTACAAGAAATTGCCTCCATTAATTCATTTCTTGAGAAGTCATTTTCCAAGCAAGCCAAGAACTTGAACTATTGCTTCCATTACTTCACAAGTCAAAAACGCATACGACGCTAAGACAATATTTGGCTAAATTTATTTAAAAGATCTTAAGAGGGTGTTTGGATAAGCTCTTCAAAACATCTTATAAGATATTTGTTTGAGAGCTTATAAGTTATTTAAAAGTATTTGGTGATTTTTTTTTTTAAAAATATCTTATAACTTATAAGCGCTTATAAGTTGTTTTTAAAAAGGGTGAGGACCCGGTTATTTTCAAAATAAGATCTTATTTTAACAATTCTCTTTGATTGAAATCATTTTAATTACAAAATTGTCATTACTAACATCTTATAAGCTCTATCGTCTTGTTTTTATCCACACACTTCAATAACTTATTCTTCATAATAAGATCTAATGTTTTATAAGATGTAGGACCTTATATAAATTTTTTATTTAAAGCTTATTCCAAAATAAGTCCTCGAAGTACTTGAATAAAATAAGATTGTGGAACTTTTAACATGTTAGTAATAACATGTTTGTCATTAAAATGGTCAAAATAAAATGAGGACATTAAGATAAGATCTTTTCCTAATAAAAAGTTGGGATCTTTTTCTTTTTTTTTTTAAATAACTTATAACCTCTTATAAGATGTTTTGAAGACCTTATGCTATGTCAAACACCGTTTCTAAGTAGGTGTTTGGCCAAACTTATTTCATCGACCTTATAACCACCTACATATGATAAGATGGTTTTGGGGCTCATAATAGGTTAGATATTTGGATCTTATTTTGAAAATAAGTTGTGAAAGTGTTCAAACAAAATAAGACACTGAAGTTTTTAAGATGTTACTAATGACAATTTTGTAATTAAAACGGTCAAAATGAAAGGAGCTTGTTAGCTTATATATTTTGAAAAAAAAAAAATTGGAATCTCCCAACTTTACTAAAAATAGCTTATAAGCTCCTGACATCTTATAAACAACTTATAAGATCATTTTGAAAGGAAAAAAATGGGATCTCCCAACTTTATTAAAAACAACTTATAAACTCGTAAGATCTTATTTGGGAGCTCATAAAAAAAATTCCAAAGAAATTTACCAACACTTTTAGAGAGTTTATAAGCTCTCAAAACACTTATAACATGTTTTGAAGAGCTTATAAGCTTAAGCCAAACACCCTCTAAGTCGGATCAATATTCACATTAATAATATCTCAAGCTCAACTGAAATTACGAAAAATAGTAATGTGAAATTTATACAGCATTATGAATGTAAATTCACCTTGTTCAAAACTAGCTGCTAAGGGGTGACAGGAAAATAACAGCACACAGAGAATATGTGCCAGATTATTTATTAACATGTGTATATGTAAACGCTATATGCACACAAAAAATTAAATGAGATTTAAGAAGTTGGTAGATCAGCGGGTCGTTGAATACCTTGCCATCCCGTGCGGTGTTGAAGAAAATGTTTCAATCCATCAGTCGGAGCTTCCACTGTCCACGTCTCGTAATATTCACTGGGATGAAACACGCACGACTCGTTCGGGAGGGGCATTAGACCTGGTTGAGTTCCACTGACAAATAAATCACCTTCGGATCTAATGCAGCCGGTACATTCCTCCGCCTTGTCAGATGCCTACAGAGCAAATGGAGATAAAATCACATTAGTTAACATCAAGAGAGACTTATATTGCATAGGTTACAAGTGAATTTCCTACAGAACCAATTGACACAACTTAGGGATAATTAAAAAAAAAACTCTGAGGTTCGGTCTAATTACAAAAAAATCCAGAGGTTTTTGAAAATTGCAAAAAAAAAAACATGAGGTTTGAAGTTTGATTATGTCTTATATTTTCCCACTTCATAAGCAAAAAAAAAACAGAGTGAACCGTCATTATACGTAAAGAAACAAGGTGCGCAGGATTTTCTAATTGTTTGTCTTTATGTAGATGACTTGATCTATACAGGGACCAGTCCAACATTGGTGCAAGAATTCAAAAAGGCAATGATGAAAGAGTACGAGATGACTGACTTGGGTCTCATGAAATATTTTCTTGGGATTCAAGTTCGCCAATCTAAAGGAGAAATTTTTATTTGTCAAGAAAAATATCTGGAAGCATTGTTGAAGAAATTTCAAATGAGCAATTGCAAGCCGATCTCAACTCCACTTGCGGTTAATGAAAAACTGCAGCTGAATGATGGTGTAACAAGAGTTGATCCGAAGATGTACCGCAGCTTAGTCGGATCGTTGATTTACTTGACAAACACGAGACCAGACATTGTCTATCCAGTCAGCCTGATTTCAAGATTCATGCATGATCCAAGCAAGCTACATTTTGCAGCAGCAAAAAGAATTCTTCGTTATCTTCAAGGTACGAGAAAACTCGGGATCAAGTATGCCAAAGAGAAGGACAATAAGCTCATTGGATATACAGATAGTGATTGGGCCGGATCACTTGATGATCGCAAAAGCACATCAGGGTATGTATTTTGTCTTGGTTCAAAAATAATATCTTGGTCATCAAAAAAGCAAAAGACAGTCTCACTTTCATCAGCAGAAGCAGAATACATTGCTGCCACTGATGCAGCTTGTGAAGCAGTATGGCTGAGAAGAATTTTGGTTGATGTTCAGCAAAGCCAAGACACTCCTACAACCATTTTCTGTGACAATATGTCAACAATTGCAATGACAAAAAATCCAGTGTTTCATGCAAGGTCGAAGCATATTGAACTTCGACATCATTTCATCAGAAGTCTCGTGAATGATCAAGAAATTCAATTAGAGTTCGTGAATACAAAAGAGCAGTTGGCAGATAGTTTAACCAAAGCTGTTAGTCTTGAAAAGCTGGAGCAATTTCGCAATAGTGTTCGGATTGCAAATTAAGAGGGGGTGTTGAAAATATGTAATTTGCAACCATCATCCTCACCGTCCAAGCTTTCCACCGTCCACATTTTTACCACCGTCCAAGCCACCATATTTGAAGTTGAAATCAAATTTGGTAATCTACCAAACCAACCATTAATTGATATTTTGTCTTTTAATCAAGATTATGCCTATAAATAGGCTTGTAATGTTTGCATTTTAAGCATCCAAGAGCAAGCAAAATAAAGCCAATTCAAGGCTATTAGTGAGAGAAATTTGTGAGATAAAAATTGAGAGTGTTTTCTACCTTGTATTTTCTAAAATATATTTTTAGTAAGAATATAATTTGCCTTCAATTTATTTTATATTTCTCTCACATTTTTATACTTACACCCGTATACCCAACAAAATCAATACAAACCTCAATGGGTTGTTTGTAATAACTAATACCTAAAGGGGGTATTTGTAATTTTGAAAGATAACTGGATTTTTTTTGTAATTAGGCTAAACCTCAGGGGTAGTTTTCGTGATTTACCTTATAAACATAGCAGGCACAATGGGTGGAAATCTAACCTATTTCTTGCCTAGGAGCACTAGCTTCTGCCGAATAAATCATGTCACATGCATCCATTTTAATACTGTGAAAGGTACAATTCTCCCTACTAACGTTGTGATGGAATAGATGATTGTGATCCTTTATTTATATACGAGATAAAAACAAAAGCCCCGAAATCACACAGATCACGAAAGAAGGCTTGTCAATTTACATTGAGTTTGAAACTCAGATGGACAAACAGGGTCTCCTCTCCAGTACATAAAAAATGAAAAAGAGTAACTTATGCTTTGATACAAGAAAAAGGAAGGCTCGTCTTCAAACAAAAGCATATATATTTACATAAGTAATAATAAACAAATAGATAGACAGTTGATGGGAGAATAAAAAGGAAACTTAATAAGTTGGGAGTAGTGGTTGGAGGGAAGTGGATAAATTTCAAAGAAACTGATAGATACAGAGTTCGAACCCTGATCAACACCCTTATAAAGGGTGAGCGATACCACTTGAGCTACAAGCTCGTGGTGAATAAAAAGGAAACTTAAAACCATGTAGAATTTTCGTCCATCAGATGAAAAGGATAGCAATTACACTGCACAGAAACTTCAAATAAGATAGCTCCCCTTCCCTTCCGTTAATTTAAGACACAATCAAACCTCAAGGATTTATTGTAATTTTCAAAAACCTCTTCGTTTTTTTTTTTTTTTTTTTGTAATTAGCCCAAACCTTGGGGGGTTACTGTAATTACACCTATAATATAATATTCATCGTAAGATGAAGACACATGAACAAAGACACTGTTAACAGAAACACGTAATGATATGTGGATTGCGAAAATCAAACGTGAGTGTGAAAATTTAAGATTAGTGCCAACTATGCATCGAAACACATTATACCTTTTCCGTGTAATATTTAAAGGCCCCTTCTTTTGGCCAGCTTCATAAATATTGCACTGCGAATATACCTATGCGTAGAAAGGAGATTTATTCAGCAAATTAAGCAAGCGCATATAAAACAAAGATATTTCATCGTAAGTATACTCAAAGCCAACTGCAAAATCTTTGACATAGTCATCACCTGTGACTCTACACTTGCACAAACAGCATAAATTCCCCAGTTTCTAGTGTAGTTATTATACAGATGTACTTTCCCAAATCTGACACGCGGGTGTCGCTGTCGAGTCCCATCAAAGAAACAATGGTGAATGGTAACACGCATGCATCTGTCACCGGTGTGGGAAGGATCGGCCCCAATGAGCATGGTTTTGTCATGATTTGCAAAGTAACACCTGAAATGCAACAACAAGAAGGTCAAGGACAACAAAAGACGAGATAATTAAATTTCATTGGGTTAATTACAAAAAATATCCTTGAGGTATTTTCCCTATCACTAAAAAAAAGAGTCTCTTAGCTTTTGGATGAAAGAAAATCACTTTTTAGTGTTTGCAAATGTCAACTTATGCTTTTGATTCTACTTCATTTAATCAAATTCTAAAAGGAGGGACGGGATATGACTGCTTAGATTGCGATTGGATGTGAGCAAGAATCCATTTTCGTTCCGCTGGAGAATTTTTTTTGACCAAACATGCGATTGTGTATGAAAATTTTCAAAAAATATACTATTCTCTCATTTTCACTTTTTCTTTCATTAATCACATTTACACATTTTTTCACAAAAAACTAATCATTATTACACATTATCTGATTTCACTATTCATTCACTCACACATTTCTAACTATCAATCACATTCAATCATTGTTTTACTATTTTCACATCAAATCAACTTTCATCATTACTTTTTCATCTCACATCCAATCACACTCTCAAAATTCATTTTTTTTCTCCCAAAATTTTTTTCACTACTATTCTCTAGCAAAATGAAAATTTTCAAAATGAAAGTATATCCAATCGCACCCTTTATATTTCGATAATATTCGCTTTGACTTTAACAAACAAATAGGCACTTTTATAATTTTTTCACCAAACATTTTCAACTTCGATTTCTCAACTCTAATTCTATTTGCAAACACTATCAACTTCGATTCTCACCTACTTTTCCTTCCTTGAGCTACAATAAATCACTTCTTCTAAAAGCAGAAGATTTTGCAAACACTCCCTTAGTGTAATGTGAAAAGATCCAACTATCTTTCAAAATTAAAAATACTTCATTGGTATTTTTCTATTTTATAAATTGCACCACCAATAGGGAGATATTTGTAAAGAAACTACAAATCGGGGTGTTTGTATAACCTTAAGAGGTATTTGTAATTTTGAAAGATAATTGTGTTTCTCCATAATTAGGCCAAACCTCGAGGATAGTTTTTGCAATTATCCCAATTTCATTTGAAAGTCAGAGCTGACCGAGAAATGGTAATATCTGAGCTCCCTCGAGTGATATCTATCAGTCCATCATCATAATCACTAAGGCTGCAACGATCAATCCAAATATGATTTGAATTTGGTTTTATCTGAATTCCATCAACATCATGTCCTCTACCCCCTTCAAATACTAGATTGCATATAATCACATGTTCACACTCCTTCAGCCTCAAGCCTTTCCCAGTGAGTTTGATCCTTTGACCACGCCCATCAATGGTCTTATAAGAGGATACGCTCAAATAAGATGAGAGTTCAATGGTGCCCGAAACTTCAAATATGATCCATAAAGGCTCTTTTTTCCGACATCCATCACGTAGTGAACCTGGCCCATCATCTGGAAATACATATACGACGGTTAATAAATTGCAAACACGGTTCAACGAAATTACCAATGAAATGAATAACTAGCTCACCGTTCAGCCTAGGACATGACGACGGCACAGTATTAATACTCACTATATTTAAACACCGGACTTACTTTTTAGGGAGACAAAAAACATCCATTTTCAGAAGAAATCAAAAGAATATGATAAATTATGACAAAGCATATGATTACAACCGCAGAAACGGTGAGAAGTAATAACTGCTACTCTCATCTCATCATTTACGTTGTTCTTCTTCCCGATAGTTTGGTTTCTGGTTGCTATAGAGGCAGTCTTCAACAAGCAAATGCTTATTTATGGGAACAATAATGGGAAAATAACAAGCCAAAATTCTTTTACAAACACAAAGACATTAATATACTATCTTACATCAGCAATCATACAATTTCTAACATTAGCATTTGATAAGAACACAAAGATTTGGCAATTTATAAAACAGCTTGCAGTTTCGAGAATTCCATTTCAAATCATCAGTTAAATGTATACACAGTTACACACCACAGAGTCACAAACTACTGATCCAAATGGCAATTTCATAATTACTGGAATTCCTAAAAGCAGCTCTCTGTAACTAGAGGTGTAAATCAGTCGAGTCGAGCGAACATAATACTGTTCAAGCTTGTTTGAATTTCATCGAGCCAAAATTATGTTTGAGCTTAGTTTGATTATTAATCGAATCGAGCTCGAGTAGCTTGATAATTTTATACATATTTTATTCTTTCTTTACTAATCGAGTCGAGCTCGAGCCGAGTTTTATATCTTATCAAACAGAAAAATGTGTCCAAGCTTAGCTCAAACAAGCTTTTAATGACCGATCACGAATCAAGTATCAAGTAGTTTTGTTCGTTTTTCAACCTAACAAAAGGTTTCCTAGATTTTTCATAGCCCACAAAAAAATTGTTTCAACCTTAACCATACAAACCCTTTTCCAAAAAATAAATATATAAATCTATATATCAACCCACTTCCCAAACAAAATACAACAGCCCACCACAAAATCCCCAAAAATAAAACAATGTTTATGATTTTTCCTCACCAGCGAGCGAGGTGACACGGTAAACGGCGCCGTGTAGGCCTCCGACGGCAAAACGCCCAAAACCCTCAGCTTGTCCAGCTAGAGCCCGCAAGGTGGAATCCACGTGGCCGTATGGTAAACACAAGCCCATGGTGGAATTTTCAATCGGGGCTGGGATTATTGGAGCTGGATTTTCAGAATATTGTCCATATTTATATGGGGGAGGAGGAGGACGATTGGGGGTGGGGCGGTGTCCGGGGTTCGAGTAACGGCCATGGTGATTTCCCATTGGAAAGATCGTATGAAAATTGAAATGCTTCTTAATTTGATTTGAAACCGAATTTATCTTGCATTAAATGATGAACTGATTTATTTATATTTTTTCGCAGTTTTTAATTTTCGTTTTTCTTAGTAGAATATATACGTGGTAAGTGGTAACCGACAGTGTCCACGGATAAATAAATTTTGTAGTTTATTAATTTTAAGCTAATCTTGCTTTTTCCTTCTTTACCATGGAATATTCTCTTTATATTTTTTTTCATATTTCTTTACCAGAAATTGTTTAATTATCTTTATTTATTATTTTTAGTCAATAACTATAGAAGTATTTTGAAATTAATAGTTATTTATAGTCTAATAAATTTTGAACTTCATTATTACATTTATATCAAATAAATTTGATAGTTTATCCAACTCAAAATTTAGCAACTATTTATTTTATTCATTATAATTTAATATACATATACACTTTTTCATATTTATAGCCTTATAGGTGCTCAAGATAATGTCATAACTTCACCACAAAAGCTAACCCAATAGTGGAGATTTGATTTCTCGAAAAGAAAAAAGAAAATGTGGAGATTTGACCCAAACTTTAAGTACCACCAATCCACAATTACTTGTGAATATGATGTGATATCATTGTAGCCTTTTCCGCCTAGTTCCGACTCCCAATAAAAACATCAATAATAGGTCATCAAGCCAATAGCCTAACTATACAATAAAACTAGCTCAAAAGTGACTCTACGTGAAGCACCAATGATAGGCCTTAAAATTAATGCCCTAACTCCACCACAAAAAATAGCCCAAAAGAGAGGATTGACAACAACATAAGTACCAATAGATAATTGCTTGTCAATCTAATGTGGGATTGTATCATTTCACTCCCTTGACAAAGCCACACGTTTGCGGACAGCTCACTCCACACTCTCTCGGTGCACCATATAGCCATTTTTTCCTTTATACGACTTCACTTTAGACATTGTCAAACACCATGTTAACCCTTTCTTACTACGCATCAGCTCTCAATGAAAATGCTAGTAATACCACGTCAAGCCAAAGCTCTAGCTTCATGACAAAAGCTAGTTTAAAAATAGAGGTTCGACCTCATCTTTAAGTTCCAATTCACAATTACTTGTGGATTTGACGTTGGATCGTATCAATATTTGTGGTAGAGATTAGCTAATAGAATATCCTGTCATAATGTAGTTTAATAAAGGGTTATGCTAAATAAAGAATCATTAAATTTAAAGTACACTAAAATCTCATATAAATTGAATATTGAGTATTAACCAATCAAAGTTTTAAAATATTATTACAAATCTATTAATCTTGTAATACTTTTAGTGACATCAAATGAGAGTAAAGAAATAATATAATTATTTAAATATTATATGAAAGCAAAATAACAATGCCACTATTTGCGAGTAGACTAAATAATATTGAAATAAGTATATATTAATTATGTCATAAAACACAATTTAAATAATACACAGACTTACAAAAATTGATATGTAATTTAACCATAATCCTAACACAATTCATATAACTTAACTTCAAAATAAGCCACATCTTGACTCCCCAACGATTTATTTGCATATGTATTGTACATGTACATCTCCACCATCTTTATATTAATGGTTTTTGCCATTTTATAAATTTTCTCATGGTAACTTTCAATTCAACAGATATTCTTAATAAATTTGTAGTGTTAAATGCAACAACTTTCCTTTCTTACATTTAACTAACTAAATTAATTACGTGCATGATTATTGGATAAAGGTCAAATCAATACAACCAAATTAGATGATATATTTCTTAACCCTCAAGACTCAGAGAAAAACTCAATGATGTCATAAGCAAAGGGTTGTGAAATTTTTAATCAAAAATTATGTTATGTGAAAATATAAATAAAAGTTATTGACAAAAAATAATTAATTAAATTAATTTGAGCAGATCTCTTGTAAGACGGTCCTACGATGCGACCGATTGCTCTTTTAGTGTAAAAAATGATACATTTTAGGTGAAAAAAATGATACTTTTAGTGTAAGAGGTGATACTTTGTCTGAATACATTTAGAGAGTGTTTGGCTAAACTTATTTTTAGAGCTTATAAGATGTTAGATCTTATTTTAAGAATAAGTTGTTGACGTGTTTGGATAAAATAGGAAGGTGTAGCTTTTAAGATGTTAGTCATTGACAATTTTGTAATTAAAATAGTCAAAATTTAAGGAGGTTGTTAAAATAAAATCTTAATTTGAAAAAAAAAGTTGGAGTTCCCCTACTTTTTTAAAACAGCTTATAAGCTCCTGACATCTTATTTTGAGAGCTTATAAGATATTTTTCCAAAAAAAATATCAAACAAATTTAAACAGTTTATAAGCTCTCAAACATCTTATAAGATGTTTTGAAGAGATTATAACATCAGCCAAACATCCTCTTAATGGGGAGGTCTCTTGTGAGACTGTCTCACGGATCTAGATCCGTGAGACGGAGCTCCAATATTAAACTCGCTCCAAAACCCCGCCCAAATAGCTACAAGCCCACTGCCAACCCGCTAAAGAAAAAGGACCAAAAGCCCAACATGAATTAAAGCCCATGACATAGAAAACCCTCACCTTGCGATCTCTCTTCATCTCTCTCATTGCGCAAGAGGCAACCCTCAAAAGCAGAAGAGCGGTAGAAAAACACATCTTCAATGCCGACTTTTCCCGCACTTTTCGCTCATTTACGTTAACAGAACTTGAAAACACCATCTTTGATGCCAAAAAATGGATATTCGTAAAGAGCATGACAATGAAGCCAACCATATCCTCGATTGTTTTAGTAATTGTTTGAATACTTTTGTATTAAACTGATATTATTGTTCTATAGTTTTTAAAGCGATATTTACGTAATTAGTGAATGAAATTTTTGGCCAAATTCGTCTTATACTTTGTTATTAAAAAGTGATACTTTAAACAGAAAAGTGATATTGTTAAGTAAAAATGTGTTATTTTTCACCTGCAGTTGTCCCCATTACAGAAAAAATCAATTAATATTACCAAAAACTACCACAAGAGTCGTGTGATACTTTGTTTGTAAAAACTGATACTATGAGCACAAAAAATGATACTTTTAAGTAAATAAGTGATACTTCTATATGAAAGTATGTTAAAAGTGATACTCAATTATGTGATACTTTTAACACAGAAAGTGATACTTTTCACATGAAAAGTGATAATTCTATAAGAAAATTATTTACCAGAAACAAATGAACAAATTAATAGTATTAACATGCAAACTGATACTTTTCACGAGAAAATTGATAATTTTAACACATAAAGTAATACTTTTAACATGAAAAGTGATACTTCTATATGAAAGTATTTCTCATTAACACGTAAAATATATTAAAGTGATACTCAATTATGTGATACTTTTAACACGCACAGGTGATACATTTAACATGAAAAGTGATACTTCTATATGAAAGTATTTCTAGTAACACAAAAAATATGTTAAAAGTGATACTCAGTTATGTGATACTTTTAACACGAAAAGTGACACTTTTAACACATAAAATGATACTTTTTAATATAGAAAGTGATACTTTTCACATGAAAAGTGATACTTTTATATGAAAGTATTTCTCATAACACATAAAATATGTTAAAAGTGATACTCAGTTATCCGTTTTCAATAGAGAGTTAGTTGAAATTGAAGAATCGCAACAAATTGGAAAAGAATCGGAGACAAATCGCGACAAAAATTTCGGATGAAAATTCTCAATTTCGAAACTATGAAACATGGGAGAAGAAGTGGGGTTTAAGGAAAGAGAAAAAAAAAAAGGGTTTTGGGGTCTGGGGGTTCAGCGGGTTTTGGGGGCGGGTGGACTAGCGGGTCAATTAGTTAATGGGGCTCCGTCTCACGGAACTAGATCCGTGAGACGGTCTCACGTAAGTTTTTGTGCCTCTTAATTGTAGTGTATTCAGACAAAGTATCACTTTTTACACTAAATATATCATCCGTAGCACCGTGGGACCGTCTTACACAAGATTTTGCCAATTAATTTTAATTTAACTAGTAGCTCAAAAGTTCAAATAAATCTCTACAACGATGATCATTTCATTTATTATTATTGTTTTCTCCAATCAACAAATCCCAAAGTAAATAAAAAAAAATTATACCGAGTTAAATATAGTATTTATATATATCAACAGTCAACAAACTATTTCAAAAATGTTGGTAAAAAATGGGCACATAATACACAATAATATGGTGGGCCCGGCGGCGTCAACATGCTATCCCCACCACCTACCGTTATAAATTCAATTTCCACCACCACCACCTATCCTCCACCGCCGTTGGCCGCTTTCTTCTACGCCCCTGAATATACCCTATATGTAAAATCAGATTTACCGATCAATCGAACTAGTAAACAAGAGAGAAATAATGTTTCGTTAGCAGAAAAATCGAGAAAACCAGGGAAGTCGAATTTTTCACCATGGCTTCCATCAATAAGGAAGGTACGTATCCCCGATTAATGATAAATCAGGTGAAAAAAGTCTCGATCGGATATAGGAACATTTTTATTTCAAATACTGATCTTTCTTTTTTAGCATAAATTTTGATATATCAGCTCAATTTTGTGGATTTGCAACAAATAATTGACAAATTCATGTCACAAATTAAGGCGGAATAGTGCGTTTTTCTTGTTTTGTGATTTGGATTTTGATGATGGCAAATATATTGAACAGGCGAGAGAGATCTCGAAATGGGCTTAAATGTCGAGCCCCCTTCGCCATCGCCGTCGCCCTCTCCGCGTGCGCCGGCGTTGGTAGTATCGCATTCCAACAAATTATTAGCTGCTTCTAATTCCGGCAAGGCTCTGGTTGTTTCAAACTCCGGTAAAGCCCTAATCGTTTCTAATTCTGGTAAAAGGATCGATCAATCAGGGAAGAAGAAGTACGTGAAGCAGGTGACGGGTCGGCACAATGACACGGAGCTCCATTTAGCAGCACAGAAGGGTGATGTGGCGGCTGTGAGGCAGATATTAGGGGAAATCAATGAGCAAATGCTTCAGACGTCGAGAGGGGCCGATTTTGATGCTGAGGTTGCAGAGATTAGGGCTGCTGTAGTGAATGAGGTTAACGAATTGGGGGAGACTGCTCTTTTCACTGCTGCAGAGAAAGGGTACATTGATGTGGTGAAGGAGTTGTTGCCTTATACGACAAGAGAAGGAATTAGGATGAAGAACAAGTCAGGTTTCGATCCTTTGCACATTGCTGCAAGTCGAGGCCATCATGGTAATTGGATTCTTTCTCTACTCAGTTCAAATTTTTTGATATGAGTAGGCCTTTTTGAACATTGTGTGATGATTGTATGCTAGTGATGACAAATCATGTGATGTGAGTATATGGAGTGTATAGCTAATTACGTCTCTGTACCGTGCGTATTACATGGAGTTCACCTTATAATTGTGTGATTTTGTTTATGCATCATCCTATTATTATTTGTGAGTGAATAATTTGTGGAAAGAAAAGAAAATACTTGTGTTTTTGAAGCTAGTAAGTGATTCTATCATTTTACTTGTATTGTATCAATCTCTACCTGTAATGACCATCAGATATTGGTGAACGGACGTGTTATCATAAGTTTTGTATTGCTTAGGACATTTACTTAAAAAATTTAATTAAACAGTGCGCATCAACCTGATTGTGCTTCGAAGTTATGGATATTGTCTTGTTCTTCCCATTGTGCGATCGGTTTCGTTTAGGAGAAGTAATTATTTGGTGATTCTCATTGTTGGACCACATGACGTTGTTGCGAGAATAAGTATGAACATGTGTATTTCTCATCCATCTTGCACATACGTGTTCTTTTTCAGAAATAGTCCAGATACTGCTAGAGCATGATCCAGAGCTAAGCAAAACCGTTGGCCAATCAAATGCAACTCCTCTAATTTCTGCAGCAACAAAAGGGCATCTGCCAGTTGTCAAAGAATTGCTTTCAAAGGATCCTAGCTTGCTAGAGATACCTAGATCGAATGGTAAAAACGCATTACATTTATCTGCCCGTCAAGGCCATGTGGATATTGTAAGAGCATTGCTTGAGAAGGACCCTCAATTGGCCAGAAGAACTGATAAGAAAGGACAAACTGCTCTTCACATGGCTGTGAAAGGCATTAGTTGTGACGTGGTGAAGTTGCTTCTACAGGCAGATGCAGCCATTGTGATGCTTCCAGACAAATTTGGTAACACCGCATTACATATAGCCACCAGGAAAAAGCGTTCTGAGGTATTGGGTACCATTTATGCTACTCCCATTTCGAAATTTTGTTTCTAATCAAGTTTATTCATCATCATTGTTTCCTAAGATTCATGTTAAAAATGTAATAATTGGCCGACGACCAGCTATACAATTTTGGCACAGTAGTAACACGGTAGAGAATTTAGCTCATGGTTGAAAGGCACACTTGGTTTTTATATTAGAAAGCTAAAATTTTCACTGCGAGTGCCCATTGATGTGATAGTTACGACCTTTGCTCCCTGTATATCATCTGCAATATGTTCATCTTCCCCATATCATCTGTTTCTTAAAAATAACGGATATTTACAAAAAAAAAAAATGAGGTTCGGGCTAGTTACAAAAAACTCCAGAAGTTTTTGAAAATTACAAAAAAAAAAAAAACTTGAGGTTTGATTTTGTCTTACATTTCCCCCCTTCATAAGCAAAAAACATCTCAACCCCCCTGATATTTATATTACAGTTAGTTACCCCTCAAATTTAATACATAATCAAACATGAGGGGGCTCTTTGTAATTTTGAAACATCTCTGGATTTTTTGTAATTAGCCAAACCTCGGGGGTTTTTTGTAATTACCCCTAAAAATAATGCACTTCAATTTCTTGCCTTTACCATTAAAGGTGTATGTCGTTATAATTACTTATACTAAAGGTTCTTCCTTTCACTTGCAGTTGAATTTTTGAGTAACCAGTTTTCGTTCTCGTGAAGTGTAATTTTAATTATGTCAATCTTTGTTACGATTGCAGATTGTTAACGAGCTCCTAATGCTTCGTGACACAAATGTTAATGCGTTAACCAGAGACCACAAAACCGCTCTTGACATAGCCGAAGGCCTCCCTCTATCCGAAGAAACCGTGGAAATAAAAGAGTGCTTGACTCGTTATGGAGCGGTCAGAGCCAACGAACTGAACCAACCCCGCGACGAGCTTCGGAAAACTGTATCGGAAATCAAGAAAGACGTACACACTCAGCTAGAACAAGCCCGCAAAACGAACAAAAATGTAAACGGTATAGCAAAGGAGCTCAGAAAGCTCCACAGGGAAGGAATAAACAACGCTACTAATTCGGTCACCGTGGTGGCCGTCCTATTCGCCACTGTTGCTTTTGCTGCGATCTTCACCGTCCCTGGTGGTGACGATGACAATGGAATGGCCGTGATGGTAAGCAGCCCGTCTTTCAAGGTATTCTTCATTTCAAACGCAGTTGCACTTTTCACATCACTTGCTGTTGTCGTTGTACAAATTACGGTGGTTAGAGGTGAAATAAAATCCGAGAGACGGGTTGTGGAGGTGATCAATAAGTTAATGTGGTTGGCCTCCGTTTGCACCACGGTGGCTTTTATTTCGTCTTCCTATATCGTCGTGGGGCGGCATAATAAGTGGGCCGCAATTCTTGTCACCGTCATAGGGGGAGTTACGATGTTTGGCGTTTTGAGTGCCATGACGTATTACGTGGTGAAATCGAGGAGGATTCGGAGAGTGAGGAAGAAAGAGAAGTATTCGAGGAGCGGAGCAAGCTCGTGGCATCATTCGGACACCGATTCGGAAGTAAATCCAATATATGCTATTTGATGCAAGCTATGGTTTTGACTCATGATCATAAAATACAACAAGAAGAAAGAGAACAATATGATTGTTGTATTGAAAGTGGCATTGGGGGGTTGTAATAAACTTGAACTAGGTTCTTGAAATTGGGTGATTTTGGTGGGCTAAGGATTGAGCTTATTGTGATCATGGTTATGGAGGGGTCTTAGGATCAATGAGGATAATATGTGGGCAAAGTGTAACATAAAAAAATATTGTTATATGACAAAATGATCAAGGATTTGGTCCTTGTATAGTTCTTGAATGGCATCGGGACATATATTTGCAACTCTGGACTCTGATGTAAAACTTATTCAATTGACAACTTCATTTCATCTTTTATATTTTTTCCTTGGGTCTTCACAATGAACCTGACTTTCTAATCGACCTCTCTTCATAATTAAAAGGGATAATTACAAAAACACCCCTACGGTTTGGGCTATTTACAAAAAATTCAGGGTTCTTTGAAAATTACAAAAAAACCCTTGAGGTTTGTTCCGTCTTACATTTTTTCTCAGTGATTTTCGAAAATATTTCAGAAGACCTCCTGACATTTGCAAAAATATTACAGTTACTCCCCTTAAATTTAAGACAAAACGAAATTAGAAGGGTTGATTTGTAATTTTGAGACATGTCTGGTTTTTTTTTGTAATTAACCCAAATCTTAGGGTTGTTTTTGTAATTATCCTCCAAGTGCATATGTAATTGCATCAAACCTTGCCCTCATGGAGTGAGTGATCTAGTGGTGTAGATTGGATTCTTGATGCTAAATGTCTCAACTCTCTAAGTTTGAATATTCACCTCTCCACGTTGCTTGATTGACTCCATCGCACATGGCTTGCATAGTTAAGGTTGAAAAAACCCAAAATCAATCGTAACAAGCCCATTTGAGCTTGGTTCGTTAACATAGTGAACCAAACTTGAACACATTTTTCGTTCGATAAAATATAAAGTTCGGTTCGAGCTCGGTTGAATTAGTAAAAATATAGAATATTATGTAAAAATATCAAACTACTCGAACTCAATTCATTTTTGACTCGATTAATGCTCGTTCGAGCTCTATTCATTTAATAATCAAACAAGTTCAAATACAATTTTTGAAACTCAAATTTTATTCAAACACGCTTGAACATTACTATGTTTGGTTTTCTCTCAATTTATTTATACCCATATGCACAGTGCAGTTTAACTCGCTAACCTATTTTGCAGGCTATTGTATCAAGTTAAAGAATTTACTCCATACGCACCCAAAAATAGTAATTCCGAGAATTTATCCAGTGCGAAAAACATTAGTATGGGCTTCTTGTTATTTAAAAAAAAAAAAAGAACGCATGAAACCCCACCATCCAGAAGTGAAGATTACATTACAAGAAGCTGTCTTTATCCATGACTCATGATGTCTGACCTTTTACTAAACACCAAACTTGGTGTCAAAAAATAGGCCCATGTATTAAAAACCCTATGGCCCACCCCCACGAGGGGGTCCCCATTAGCAGGCGGGCTTGACCTTGACTTGGAGGTTATTTTTGCTTTTAGGTCAACTTTAATCATTTCAGTGCCCAATTATTATGTTACTATTTAAATGATTAAATCGTTCACCAAGTTGTCATTACTCTGAGAAATGGCATATAAAATCTACCAAATGATTTTATTCTTTTTTTCCCAATTTTTTCTTGTAAAAACCGCCAACGTCGGTTTTGATTTTCGTTTAGAAACAAAAAAAATCAACCAAAAATGTGAATGATTATGAATATTTTCAGAAAATATAAATGTATGGATGTGTTTCCAAGTCCAATTTCTAATTTCTAGTGTTAGGAAATGAATTTTCAAACTTTATTGGTTTTCATATGAGAATTGAGAATATATTTGGTTTGTTATATGAATTTCTGTTTAGAAATGAAAATATGTTTGGTTATAGTATTTTTGACATAGATTTGCGTGATTGTAGTGTATTTTTTACATCGTTTTGTGTGAATATAATGTATTTTCACATAGATTTGCATGATTTTGGTGAAAATTCGTTTGCTTGTATTTTCAAAAGAATCTTTCCAGAAAAAAATGAAAATTAAAAATGACTTTATTTCTATTGAGAATTTCTTAAACAAATATAAATTCATTTTCTGGAATAGTTGGAAATTGGAAAAATGGATTTGGAAACAATTCCATACATAACCTATTGTTCACCCATTTTCAGTTTTTTCTTCCATCAATCACATCTACTTATTTTTCAAAAAAACTATCAAAATATCAATCACTATTACTCATTTTCTCACAAATTTTACTATTGATCCACTCAACGTATTTTTAATTATCAATTTTTTCAATCATTGTTTTACTATTTATATATCAAATCATTTTTCATCATTATATTCCCATCTCATATCCAATCACACTATCAAAATTAATTATTTTTCTTTCAAGAAAAAAATCGTCATTATTCTCTAGAAAAAAAAAACAGAAAATTTCCAAAATTAAATGATATCCAATCGCACCGTTCACCTTTAAAATGATTAATTCTTTTAATCAATGCATAATTATAATTTTTTTTAGTACAATGGAGGATAATAGGGGAAGAGACATATGTACTCAAATAAGATTGAACTAGGTCAATCACATTTACAACACGAGTCTCTATTACTAAAGCAATATGTTGATATTAGGGATAACTACAAATTATATCATAAAATTTTAGTTTAATTACAAAAAAAAGAAGATTATTTCTCAAATTACGAATACTCTTTAACATGTTAAGAGTCTCTTCTTCTTTTTTTAAAAAAAAGATATTTGATTTAATTCAAAAAAAAAAGATATTTGATTATTTTTTAATTAGACTCAATCTCATGATACTTTTGTAATTATTCAATCAATCAACTTAAATGATATGTTTATTTATTTATGAGTCACTTGCAACATACATTACTTTATTCTAAAGACAAGTATATTTGGGAAAGAATAATTATTGAAAGACTTGATAAACCAGTCACATGCCACTTGATTTGACTAAATCATTATTCAGTGTCCTATTTGACATAATAATACATGATAAGGTTTGTTTGTTTTTATTCGAATAATAATGCAAGATTTAATGTCCTCAAAAAAAAAATGCAAGATTTATTAAGGGATGAACCCAGTGTCGACCTCACTGTCCCGTTCCTAGAACTTAGTGGATAGACATGTACGGATCTATGGGTTACCCCGGCCCCCACACACCCCAATTTTTTTCCCGTTATCTTTAGTGGATATTTTTTTAAACAAAATCATATGTTTTTCATAGGGGGAAAATAGTTGGCCTAGGGGTAAATGGTACGGCTGGCTACGCCCCTATGGTGAGGTGAATCGCGTGATATCTTTAATGAGTTAAGGTCCTATACGCTTTAGATTAAACCAACACACAAAAATTTTCATCCAACTTCATTCTTAGCAAATTCAAATTTTCACGCTACGGTGTCAGTGAAACGAATATTATATTATTCAAATTGTTTGCTAGTTGAGTTATATCCGGGTCATATGCAAGATTTATTAAGTCTTAATTAAAAAACAAATCTGTATCTACCCATGTGTTGCCTTTTTGTTGCCACTCAAAGTTGTAGCACTGTTACTTCAACTGTCTTCTCTCAAACATGATTTTTCACTACAATCTCTCCTCAAAAACCTATGACATCTCCAAGATAATGAAAATAATAATATCAAGCTCAAATCTGTTGATTTAAATTTCAGGTAAAATATATTTTCAGATTTTACTGTCTCTGTATTTTATTTCTCTGTTTTTTCTAGCTATGGTTCTCTGTTTTTTTTTTAATTATTGCACAAATTTTGACTTTAATCCTTTTTGCTGCCGAAATTTTTGCAGAAATGATTGCTGAAAAGTTGACTTAAAAGCAATATCCGCGTGGAAAAAAAATGAAGAAATCCATATTAAGAATGTGAACAGAATTTTAACATTCTTGGGTGTTTGAAGATAAAAGTTTAGTTTCCCCACATTATCCACGTGCCCTGTCAAGATGATACTTTTTTCACTTTTTTAATCTGGGTTTTCGATTTACTGAATTTCTTGTCAAGACGATAGTTTTTTTGGTGCCACAAATGAAATTTTTCTGGGTTTTTGATTTAGTGAGTTTCTTGTGAAGATGGTAGCTTTTTTGGTGGCACAAGTGATTTTTTTTCTGGGTTTTTTGATTTACTGATCAAGATGGTAGCTTTTTTGGTGGCACAAGTGAGTTTTTTTCTGGGTTTTTTGATTTACTGAATCAAGATGAAAGCTTTTTTTGTGGC
Source organism: Rehmannia glutinosa (assembly GCA_016081115.2). Classification (NCBI taxonomy): domain Eukaryota; kingdom Viridiplantae; phylum Streptophyta; class Magnoliopsida; order Lamiales; family Orobanchaceae; genus Rehmannia; species Rehmannia glutinosa. The sequence continues at coordinate 80,971,550 of CM071931.1, read as the reverse complement.
ACAAGTGATTTTTTTTTCTGGGTTTTTGATTTAGTGAATTTCTTGTCAATATGATAGCTTTTTGGTGCCACAAGTGATTTTATTTTTTTTTCTGGGTTTTTGATTTAGTGGAGTTCTTGTCAAGATGGTAGCTTTTTAGTGCCACAAGTGATTTTTTTTTTTTTTTTTTTTTCTGGACTTTTGATTTACTGATTTTCTTGTCAAGATGATAGCTTTTTTGGTGGCACAAGTGAACTTTTTTCTGGGTTTTTTGATTTACTGAATTTCTTGTCAAGATGATAGCTTTTTTGGTGCCACAAGTCAAAAATTTTCTGGATTTCAAGTACAAAAAAAAAAGGGTTATCAGAATTTCAATTGTGATTGAAATTTAATGGAGGCACCAGCTAGGCAACAAAGCTTTCACAAGAAGCAGATGAAAAAGCAGTTAACTGGAAAAAGAGACGATTCTGCCCTTCATTCAGCTGCAAGAGCAGGGAATTTGGAAGTGATTTTGGAGGTCATAAATGGAAAAGAAGAAGAAGATATAAAAGAATTGCTGTCCAAACAGAACCAATCAGGAGAAACTGTTCTTTATGTTGCTGCTGAATGTGGGCATGTTGATTTGGTTGAGGAGTTGGTAAAATACTATGATGTTGGTTCAGCTGCAATAAAAGCTAAAAATGGTTTTGATGCTTTTCATATTGCTGCAAAGCTTGGGGAATTGGGTAAAATTCTCTTTCATTTTTCATTGGGATAATTACAAAATCACCCCTGAGGTTTGGGGTAATTACAAAAAAACCCAGAGATGTTTCAAAATTACAAAAACAAAACATCATGTTTGATTATGTGTTAAATTTAAGGGGGTAACTGTAGTATATTTATAAATATCAGGGGGGTTTTGATGTGTTTTTTTGCTTAGGAAGGAGGGAATGTGAGACGGAATCAAACCTCAAAGGGTTTTTTTTTGTAATTTTCAAAAAATCTCTGTTTTTTTTAATTAGCCCAAACCTCAGGGGTGTTTTTGTAATTATCCATTTTTTCATTATTTTCCTTTTTTATATGTTTATTTCCACTAAATTGAACTGAATTTAGTCAATTGAATCCCCTGATAATTAGTCTAAGGGTAAGGGAGAGTTTTGCAAAAAATTCTGCTTTTATAATAGGTGATTTATTGCGGTAGAAGTAAAAAGTAGTTGAGAATCGACGGTGTTTGCAAATAGAAGTTAAAAAGTTAATAGAGAGTGTTTGGCTAATAAGCTGTAAAGTGTTTTTACATATTCCAAAATGAAACTAGAAGCGGAATCAGAAATCTAAAACACACTTAGGGAGTGTTTGCAAAAGCTTCTGCTTTTAGAAGAAGTGATTTATTGTAACAAAAGTAAAAATAGTTGAGAATTAGAAGTTGGTAGTGTTTGCAAATAGAATCAGAAGTTGATAATCAGAAGTTGGAAGTGTTTGGTGAAAAAGTTGTAAAACTGCTTATTTGTTTGTAAAAGTCGAAGCAAAAGCAGAATCAGAAATTTAAACCACTCATTTCCCCTGCTTTTAGATTCTGATTAAATGAAGCAGAATCACAAACATAAGTTGGTATTTACGAACACTAAAAAGTGATTTATTTCAGCCATATTATGAGAAACACTTTTTTTAAGTGATTGCAAACACTCCCTTAAATTTTTTCAATTGCCAACTTCTGTTTTTAGTTGTGTACAATTTAATCAGAACTTAAAAAGAGAGGTGTGTTTTCAACGTGTTTGCAAACTCTAAAAAAAAATGATTCTCGGCTCCTAGATGGATCATTAGAGTTTACAAACACTCCCTCTATATTTTCTGGTTATATTTTCGGTTTGATTTTTACAAACAAATAAAACACGTTAAACTTATTCAACTTTTAGCTTTTATTTACAAATACAAATCAACTTCTGATCTTCAACTACTTTCATTTCTACTACCATTAAATCACTTTCTCTAAAAGCATATGGTTTTACAAACATCACAGTATGTTGTCAAGAATTCTGAAAAAAAAACAAATATTTTCATTGGGATAATTACAAAAACCTCCCTCAGATTCGGGCTGATTACAGAAAAACTTAGAGGTTTATGAAAATTACAAAAAACCCCTTAAGTTTGACTCCGTCTTACATACTTCCCCTTAATATGCCAAAAATTAAAAAAAAAAAACCTAATAATTATAAGAATATAATGGTTATCTCCTTAAATTTAACACATAATCAAACCTAAGGGAGCTTTTTGTAATTTTGAAATATCTCTAGATTATTTTGTAATTAGCCCAAACCTCAGGGGTGTTTTTGTAATTATTCCTATTTTCATTTGCAGAAGTACTGAAAGTTCTCATGGAGGCCATTCCACAGCTGCTAGCAACGGTCGACCAATCGAACACCACGCCGCTTCATACCGCTGCAGCACAAGGCCATACTGAGATGGTCGTTTTTCTCTTGGAGAGAAATAGCAGTTTGGCTACCATAGCAAGAAATAACGGTAAAACGGCCCTGCATTCGTCTGCAAGAAACGGTCACGTTGAGGTGGTGAAGGCCCTTCTAAGCAAAGAACCGGGAATCACAACGTGGAGCGATAAAAAGGGACAAACGGCGCTTCATATGGCCGTCAAGGGCATTAGTGTCAAAGTTGTCGATGAACTTATTGCTTCGGACAATGTTTTGCTAACAATGTCTGACGGAAAGGGCAATACTGCGCTGCATATAGCCACACGGAAGGGTCGCCCACAGGTATAATGTTTTTTTGCTCGTATAATTTTAAGGGATAGTTATGAAAAAACCCCAGATATATTTTAAAATTACAAAAAAGAACCATCAGGTTTGATTCTGTCTTAAATTTAAGGGGGATAACTGTATTATATCTATAAATGTAGGGTTTTTTTTGAAATGCTTGTTGCTTATGAAGGGGAAAATGTAAGACGGAATCAAATCTCCAATGTTTTTTTTGCAATTTTCAAAAACCTCTGGAACTTTTGGTAATTAGTCCAAACTTCACGTTTTTTTTTTTTCTTTTTGTAATTATCCCTAATTTTAATGAATGTGTAATGATAGAGTTGGATAATGACAAATATGTATCGGAAAACAACTCAAAAGGGATAATTACAACCCCCCCCCTCCAAAAAAAACCAAGAGGTTTGGGCTAATTACAAAAAAATATGGAGATGTTTCAAAATTACAAAATACCCCATCACAATTGATTATGTCTTTAATTTAAGGGGAAGATGTAATATTTCTATGAATATTAGGGGGATTTTAAAATATTTTTTCCTTATGAAGTGGGAAAATGTAAGACGTAATCAAACATTAAGGGTTCTTTATTTTTGCAATTTTCAAAAATCTATGGACATTTTTGTAATTAGACCGAACCTCAGGGGGTTCTTTGTAATTATTCCTAACTCAAATTTTCAGCTGCCTTTGATGTGGATAACTGATTATTTCAAATAATTTTCAGTACTATGATTGTTTAGAGTAAAAAGAATAAACTACACCTTCTCATTAATAGCCCTTGGTGACTAAAAAGAAATTCACAAAATCCAGAAGTTTGTTTTGCACTTGAAAAAGATTAATCTTGTTTGAGCTTCATTAAGACAGTTATTATCTCAACTTGTTTTCCAGTTATTCTGGTCACAAATGGCTCTTGTATAAGCTGTTGCGTCAGAAAAAAAAAGTGATTTTCAACTCCTAGGTGGAAAAAAAAAGTTATTTTCTCCACCTAGAAGCGGAGAATTACTTTTTTTTTAGATGCAAACACTCCCAAAGGATCCGAGTAACTTCATGTATGTTGCATTGTATATTCAAACTAGGTTTCATTTTAGAAAGGGATAATTACAAAAACACCCCTAAGGTTTGGGCTAATTACCAAAAAAACCTAGAGATGTTTTAAAATTACCAAAAACCCCACAGGTTTGATTATGTCTTAAATTAGAGGGGGTTAACTGTAATATTTTTATAAATTTCAGGTGTTTTTGCTTATGAAGGGAAAAATGTAAGACAAAATCAAACCTCAAGGGTGTTTTTGTAATTTTCGGAAAATCTCTGGGTCTTTTTGTAATTAGTCTGAACCTCAAGGGGTTTTATGTAATTATCCCTTTTAGAAATAAGTATGTTGAAAAGAAATCTACATTCATAGTGTAATAACAGCTTCAATTATTTTGTCAATCTGCTAAAGTTTCGTATTTGACGTTAACTATCATATTTCTTACAAATAACGGAGTGTTGCAAACTCTAAAAAAAGTGATTCTCAGCTTATAGATGGAAAATTAGTTGTTTTTTCCGTCTAGAAGCTGAGAATCAGTTTTATTTAGAGTTTACAAACACTCCCTAACTTCTCTCCAAAGTTGTAATGGAATAATTATCATCATATACCTGCAGATCATTCAAACTCTACTCAAGCACAAAGGGATCAACAAAGAAGCCATCAACAAATCCGGCGAGACCGCTTTCGACACGGCCGAAAAAACGGGCAATTCGGAGATAACAACCATTCTTCGCGAGTACGGAGTTAAGACCGCCAAATCCGTAACCTCACAACCCCAACCAACCGCCGCGCGCGAGCTCAAACAGACCGTGAGCGACATAAAACACGAAGTCCACGACCAGCTCGCGCACACGCGCCAGACGAGAAGACGCGTCCGCGGCATCGCCAAACGTCTCAACAAAATGCAATCCGAAGGCCTCAACAACGCGATAACATCCACGACCGTCGTCGCCGTCTTGATCGCCACCGTCGCGTTCGCCGCAATTTTCACGCTCCCGGGCCAGTACGCGGACAACCCTAAGAACGTCCCGGTCGGGTTTTCCCTGGGAGAGGCTAACATCGCGCCGAACATAGAGTTCACGATTTTCTTGATATTCGACTCGCTCGCGCTCTTCATATCGTTGGCCGTCGTGGTGGTCCAGACGTCGTTGGTGGTCGTGGAGAGACAGGCGAAGAAGCAGCTGATGGCGGTCATAAATAAGCTGATGTGGTTGGCATGCGCGTTCGTGTCGGTCGCGTTTCTCGCGTTGTGTTATATTATTGTGGGGAAACGGGAAAAGTGGTTGGCGATTGGAGTGACGGTTATCGGGACGTTGATTATGGCTACGACGCTCGGGACGTTGTGTTATTGGGTGGTAATGCACCGGATCGAGGCTTCGAATTTGAGGAGCCTCCGGAGGTCCGCGAGAAATAGTCGATCGCAATCGTGGTCCGTCTCGGTTATCGTGTCGGATTCGGAAGTTCCTGAGGATGACTATAAGAAACTGTATGCTCTGTGAATGTAATGTTAGTTTGTATAGTAAAAACTTGTGCACTTGGCTTATAAGAAACTTATCCTAATATGTGAATGTGTATGTAATATTGTGATGTTTTGTTAGATTGCAATATATATGTTGTTAGTGGATTATGGGTCATTTCATCAGTCCAAGTATAAGCATTGGCAGTTTGTGTGATTTGCATTTTCTTGTTCCTTCATTTTTCATTATTGGCAGGAACGGAGCCAGAAAATGAAGATTAGGGGGACGAGATTTGTTTTTTCCTTAAAATTTGAAGATAAGAGGTATTTTTTTAATCTTTTAAGGGGACAAGTTTTTAACATTCAATACTTTTATATACAAATTTTATAAAAATATTAAAGAAAAATAGAAGTTGAGGGGGTGACCCCGCCAACTCTCTAGCTCCGTCCCTGATTATAGGCTTGCACATTCTCCGCCAACGGATATGTTACTAATGTTTGAATTTTCGACTATTTCCAATTGTATCTTTTTCTTTTTTGTATTGCGCAAGTTATCAGACTAAGAGGGTGTTTGACTGAGTTTATTTAAAAGATCCTATAAGCTCCTATATCTTATAAAATGTTAATAATTACGGTTTTGCAAATTAAAATGGTCACAAATAAAATTGTTTGAATAACTTATTTTGAAAATAAGCTGCTCAGAGATGGTTTAACTAGGAGATAATGAAGCTATCTTAAGGGACTAGTTGCAAACTCTAAAGGAAAGTGATTCTTAGCGTTTCCAGGTCGAAAAAATAACTGATTTTTCCATCCAGAAGCTGAGAATCACTTTTTTTAGAGTTTACAAACACTCCCCAAGTCTTGACAGATTCATGAATATTTATTAGCTGTTTGCCAATGCTCAATTGCTCATTCTCTCTTTGAAAGATAAACCATTTAAATTTTTCATGCTTTGAATGAAAAATCATTGTATTACCTTTTTCACTTAGCTTGTTTATAATCATTTTGTAAGTGCAATGAACCAGAGTAGTCTTTTTTGATGAACTGAGTGATGCAAATACTGAGTTTTCACTTTCAACTGCAAATTCATTGAATAGTTTTCTATGATTATTCTTGTAAATTAATATCTGGACCATGGCAAAAGATGGTCAATTCAAAAGTGCTAAAATAACACCATGAAGTCAATAGTCTAGGACCCTGCAATCACAAAACTGTTCCTCTTTTTTTTGGGTGTTTGGAACACAAAAAAGGGATTAGGGTTAACTATAAAAGGTACCCTTTGCACAAAAATCTAACTATCTTTCAAAATTGCAAATATCTCCTCAGTATTTGTTTTCATTTTACAAATTGGGAAGATTGCACTATTAGTCCGGTAGCTTAGGGGTGATAAAATCGATCATGCTTAAACTCGACGTTTTGATTTAGTCCTGTGTATAATAAAATTGCTCAATTTCAGTCCTATGCTCACCGGAATTTAATAATTTGGTTAGGAATTGTAAAAATATTATTACTTATAGGTAGAGCTGTCAAAACTAACATACCCACCCGATGGGTCAGCCCTACTAGCCCAGTGAAAAGGCCAATTTGAGCTGAAAATTTGAGGCCCAAAGTGAATTAGGCTCAATTTGGTCCATTTCGTCCGGCCCGGCTATTTTAGTTGGGTTCTAAACATACCGCACGATCTATATTTGGCCCAATTCAACCCGATTTTTTCCTTTGGACAAGCGGACTAGCATCGGCCCAACGTTTCCCATCCCATTTGACAACTCTATTTAAAAGGCTAAATCAAAATTTTGAATTTAAGCAATATCAACTTTGTTGCCCACCGTTAGGTACGAGACTAATTTTGCAATTTTGCCTTACAAGTTTTCGTGAGTGGTGTTTTTTGTAATTTTAAAAGATAATCTCGGGGATGATTTTTGCAATTTAACCCAAAAGATTAATACAAATAAAAGATGATTTTAAGGAGACAAAATGTAGGATAGCCTAACCTCGGGTTTTATATATTATGCTAGGAGAAAAATAGGTATCTTTAATATTTTTTACAGGGGAGCCTGCAACCGCTACTCTTTGTGTGCGCACTGGATAGAGCCTCGGGCAGGACGTACTAGCCTGCGAACTACGCCAACCAGGTAAACCACACTAGGCAAGCGTTGTGTGACAGACTCAACCAAGAAAGTGTTGGTAGGGGGAATCGACTCGTGACCTTTCAGTCCCGCGCTCACCTACTCCACCAACTTGGCTACCCTTGCGGGTTAAAAAAAAATTATGTATCTTTGACTATAAAAAAAGAGGTGTCTACTTCATTTTCATCTTTTTCTCGTGCAGATACCAAGGAAAAAAAAACATGCATGTTATAAAAGATTAAGAGGCATGTGCATGAAAAAGAAAAAACACACACACACTCAATGGCACAGTATTTGCAAGAAAATGATGGTTGTTAGTTCTTTGAATTTTGCCTTAATATGGAATATTTACAAGCTCTAATGGACAGTGGACTGGTCCTATATTGCAAAAGGTGTCTTATATATTTTTGGTTAAAATTACATGTGCCACAGTTCTTCTTTATTTACTGGGATAATTACAAAAACACCCCTGGAGTTTTGGCTAATTACAAAAAAAACCCAAAGATGTTTCACAATTACAAAAAAAAAAACATCATGTTTGATTATGTCTAAAATTTAAGGGTGTAATTGTAATATTTTTATAAATGTCAAGGGAGTTTTTGAATGTTTTTTATTTATGAAAGGGAAAATGTAAGATGGAATTAAACCTCAAGGGTTTTTTTATAATTTTCAAAAATCTGTGGGTTTTTTTGTAATTAGCCCAAACCTCAAGGGTATTTTTGTAATTATACCTTGTTTACATATACTCCCATATTACTCACACAATCAAGGAGTTTTTGTAGTTTTGAAACTTCTTTGGATTTTTTTTTTGTAATTACCCCAAACTTGAGGGGTAGTTTTTGTAATTATCCTACATCCTTTTTGTTGAATTTTTAGGTATACATTCTGAACAGAGATGCTGATATAGAATGTGGTTACATAATCAATCAACCAGCTCAATCCAATTCTCTATAATAATGTATCTCTTATGGGGCATATATTTGTAGAAGCCTTACTGGAGTATATATTATAGGGGTAATTACAAAAACACCCCTAGGTTTAGGCTAATTACAAAAAATTCAGAGATGTTTCAAAATGAAAAAAAAAAAACCACCAGGTTTGATTGTGTGTTAAATTTAAGGGGGTAACTGTAGTATTTTTATAAGTATCAGTGGTTTTTCGATATGTTTTTTACTTATGAAGGGAGAAAATGTAAGATGCAATCAAACCTCAAGGGGTTTTTTGTAATTATCATAAACCTTTGGGCTTTTTGTAATTAGCCCAAACCTTAAGGGTTTTTTTGAAATTATCCCTATATAGGGAGAGTGAAATAATTGCCTTGGGACAAGCTTTTTGCTTTTTCCTTCTCCCTTTTCTCTTTTAACATATATCTTCAAGTCCCTTACATATCAAAGGAAAAAAGGTTATGCTTTTATACAAGTAATGCTAAGATACCATTAACAGCTTTTGCTGCTTTCTGTTGACAAAGAGAAAAAAAGATTTTAAGTACATATTCTCACTTTTGTTGAGATTCACATTTATCCCACATCCTAAAAGTACAAGAAAAAAGGACTTTCATTGATAGTTAGAAATTTAGACCTACCAGCTTGAGCCTTGGGTCATTGGTTAAAGCCAGGTAGATATTTCTCGTATACTCTAGAGGACTAGTAGTTAGAGCAGTCAAAACTAGTCTGTCTCGATGATAAGGTCGAGTCGGACTACAATTTCTTGAAGACCTGGCTCGTTTTGACCTGACGGTCCGGGCCGATTGGCCAGGCTGGCCCACGGCAATCTAAACAAAAAAAGTTTAGCATGAGGGATTGGGCTCAAAATAATGGGATCAGAAGAAATTTTGGCCCGGCATAGTGTTGCTCTTTGGTCCACCGGCCCATTTGCCACATGTACTAATAGTTCAAAACTATTAAACACCTTCTAAAGAATCAGTAAAGAGATTTTGTAATCGGGACGGCTCCTTGTGCACGGTAGTTGAGGATATTCGGAACCTGAGAGCCATTGTGCATTATCGCGATTGATGGACAGTTCCCGAGGGGCCCGGACTATTTCCTAGAGGACTAGTTGTGTGGAAACACAGAATCTCGGTACTGAAAAGGTGGGCATAATAGGTTTGGGTGAAAGTTGTTTATTTTGTAGTATTATGACTTCTTTTTCATCTGTGAAAAGATTGGACTACTTTTCTTTTCTTTTGGTTGCCCTTTAGTTTTACCTCATGGTTTGTTTAGTCTTAAAGTTAAAAAGATGATTCAAATTTAGTAATATATCACCACTCAGGCAATAGCTTTGCTTGTTGTTCCTACTCAAAGATATAAGTAAATAAAATTGAGGTGCTATGAACAAAAAGTGGATTACTTTTGGAAGTTAATTTATTATTTTGGCTAATTACAAAAATACCCATGAGTTACAGCCTAATTACAAAAAGAACTGAGCTATCTTTCAAAGTTACAAAATATCTTTTGGATTTGTTTACAAGAGGTGGTATTTGTTAATTAAATAAGAACTTTAAGAGGGTATATGTGATATTTGAAAGATAACGAGATTTTTATAATTAGGTTTAACATTGGGTAGTTTTTGTAATTTATCCTTAATATTTTGGAGTATAATTGGAACAACCCTTTATTTACTGAATAAGCATAAGTTAATACTGTACTACAAATCTATACATTAACAATCAAGAAACTTGCTTAAAAATTATGCCACTATCATCTAAAATTTGAAATGAAATACATCAATTTAAAAATTATACAAAGATCCTCACAAATTTATTTATTTATTGGGGCCAGATTTGTACTTTCTCATACTTTTTTCCCCTCTCATCAACTCCTCCTTCATCTTCATCTTCAATAAGTATTGTAAAAATCGTCCTAGGCACCTCTACACTAAAGCGATTATGTCAAACTCGGTGGGAAAATCGTCTCGGCCGAAAATCGGGCCTAGGTAGCCAAAAATCGGTAAGGGTAGATTAAAATTAAAAATATAGGGATAATTACAAAAGCCCCCTTAAGGTTTGGGTTGATTACAAAAACACTCTCGAAACTTTTGAAAATTACAAAACTACTTTCGTGTTACATTTTCGACTTTATGAGCAAAAAACATTTCAAGAAAATCCTAATATTTGTAAATTTAATTCAAAATCAAACTTGACGGTGCTTTTTGTAATTTTGACACGTCTCTAAATTTTTTTCTTAATTAGCCCAAACCTCATGGTATTCTTTGTAATTATCCCTTAAACAAATTAGTATTTTTCCTAGGCACCCGATCAGCTCCTATCGATTTCTGCAACCTTATTCTCGATCGCATTTATCGATTGAAAAATCTGCAGAGACTTCTTGCAATGAGCAATTGCCGCCTCAATCGATCTCTCAACACTGCCATTCTTCCCAAGAAACTCCAACTCATGACCACCGTTGGATTTAAAACAGAAAGACAAATCCGACGACAGGCATTTGCTCGGAGAATGTCGTTTGATCGCACTGGAAAACGATCTCCGATGCACATTATTACTATTATTACCATTATTACCCTCGATCACAAAGTTCTTCATAAAAGCAGCTATATTATTTTTCGGATACGAAATATACTCAAATAGAGGCCCCTTTCTGCAATTTCTCAAATACTTATTCACAAACGCCTCACCTCTCGATAAACCCTCGCCGCCGAGGCCGCCGCCGCAATTCGTCGATTCCACCTCCGAGCAAACCGATTTCGTGAACAGAGATTTCAGAAAAGCGCTTGAGGATTTCAGCTTCTGACCTAGAATCGACGATTTTTTCTTCGGAGGACTATTGAGATCTGAAATCGCCCTGCGAGACTCCGATGGGGAAACGATGTTTTTCGAATCTGGCAACGACGGGAGCGAGTAGTAATAATGGTTTTGTTCGAGGGGCAAATTGGTAATCTCGAGTTTTGTGTGGAGGAGATGGAGGGGGAGGATTTTGCCGTTGTAGAAGAGGTCGTCGGCTGGGAAAGTGGTGGCGGCGGTGGTGGTTTCATTTTCGTTGCAGGTGAATGAGATTTGGAACTCGAATTCTTTCGTCTGTGGGGAGGTGCAGCATAGGATGTGTGAGGGCGAGGAGGAGGTTAGTTCAATGTCTATGTAGTCTTCTTCTTCTGGACATGGATGTAGTGCAAGATTTTTTGTGGCCATTTTTTTTTTTGCATCAAAGTGAAATTGCAGAGTATTTTAGTGTTTGTTGTTCTGTGTTTTTGTGTGACGATGTTTATGGGCATGAATGCTTTGTGAGCTCTATTTCTTTTTATAGGGAAAATCTTTTTTGCATCACATGTCGAGTCACGTATAATTCGCGCTACATGCGCTATAATATCGAGTTGCATGTAACGCGCTATAATATTGAGTTGCATGTAACTCGCGCTATAGTGTCTTTGTGCAAGTAATTTCACTCAAGGGCAAATTAGATTTTTTCACACACCAAAATGGCTAAAAAAATGTATTTGAAAAAAATGGGTAATAAACATCTTGATTTGATGGGAATGACTAAAATAAAAAATCACTGTTTTTCTTTTTTATATAAATCAATCAGTTTCATTCAGCAAAAGAAACTTACTAAGATAATAGAATTGACAACGTGTTGGGTCGGGCCAAACTATACAATTGTGTTGGGTCAGGCCACCCCAAAAATTCCACTGAGCCGCATTTTGTTTAGCCAACCCAGTCCAACAAGTATATTTTTGGTCGGATCGAATCAAAGTAGGTCTGATCCTTTTCGAGCCTCTAAAAATAAAGCTCAACTCAGCCGTATATTCGAGTTGGTCGATTCGGACCAATTTGTCAGCTCTAGTGATAACAAAGATCAAAATTGTTAGATTGTATAGGTTTAGCCCTTTTCCAAATCTTATTTAATTGCAACAAAAATAAAGAAATAATGTTAGATAGGTATAACTAATAAATATACACAATAGTGAATAAATAATTTAACTTTACAAAAGTGACACTTGCACAAAAAAATGTCCATCTCTTGGAGCACCATGTTATATGGACTGGTAGCAGATTTAATAAAAATTGAACCCCTATTGGATTTGATAAATTTATGAATAAAAAAAAAGGAAAAGGGGGTGGGGGATGTTTCCAAATCAGAAAAGCATTGTAAGGAACTAACTGTAAGGTCTATTTTTTTATTTTTTTATAAGGAGAATCTTTAACCCCATCATAATCTTAAATTGCAATAAGATAAATAAATAACTTTTTTTTAGGGAGATAAATAAAAAAGTTAGATTGGTATAAGCATACAAAATAGTGAACCAATAATTAAACCTACAAAAGTGACACTTGCACAAAATAATGTTTTTGTCTCATGGTCTTGGAGGCACCATATTATCTAGATTGGCCCTTTGAATTTGGTAAATTTTATGAATTTAAAAAATTGATTCTTGATTAGCTTAAATGAAAATAAGTTTGTGGACAGCTACTGCTAAAAAATACAATGAAACATATTAAGACGTTCCATGATATACATGTTGATTTTACAATAGCAATCATGTAATTTTAGACAATTAATTGACACTATAAACTTTACGCCACCGACCCCGCACAGTGGGATAAGATGATGATGATGAATGAAACATATTAAGTTTCAACTATGAATCTCAGAATCTGTGATCACACTATCACCTGGATTTCACATATTACTCTAATCTGGCAAATCTTAGTGGATCTGATCAGTTGATTACAATAGGACATGGGTTTTTCATTTTTTTTCTATTTGAGTCCAAAAAACATCATTATTTTTAATCACAAGTGAGAATAAAATAATACATCCTTCCTGCAACATCCACAGTTTTATCTGCAAAAAAAAAAAAAAAAAAACATAAAATGAGTAGATTGGGGGTTGAACATAATTGTTCTCTTTACCAGGAGGATCACAGTTGTACGTCGCCAGACAGCTGTAACAGATCTTGGCAAATGCGTGCACATCCCGCGGTTTACCTTGGCGGCAACAATGAGGGGCCGGAGCTGTTGTCTTCAGGCATAGTCAGACGTAAACATGAAAACTGAGTTGTAAAAAAAAAAAAAAAAAAAAAAGAATTTGGAAACAGCCCATTCCTCAAAACCTGGTTTTCTGCCTCACTACAATTATTAATTTTTTTCTGAGTGGCAAAAAAAAATAATGTCATGTTGGGATCTCCTAATTGATTTGGTCAAAATCATGGGCATCTTGATCTTGATCTTCTTACAATTTACCTTTTTTTTTTAATTCAAAATTTAAATGTTGCATTGATCCTAATGCACATAGGACTGCAATCGAATCGAACCGAATCAAGCTCTTAAAAGTTTGAGCTTGGTTTGTTTATATCAAGTCGAGCTCAAGCTTGAATTTGTAGAATATATTGTTGGTTCACGAGCTTTTTCGAGCTTAATCGAGTCTAAATGAGCATAGTAAATATCAATTATAAATTAAATTATTCTTCAATTTATTACAAAATAAAATTACATGTGCCTAAAACGCATAATAGTTATATTAAAATCTATATTTTATTCAAATAAATAAGTTTATTTAGATATTTTTATATTTATCATAAGTAAATGTATAAAATTAAAATTAAAGTCAAACTATTAGTTTAATTTATACTAATTTGCTAACAAGCTAACGAATCGAATATCTCTAAGTTTGAGTTTGGTTCATTTATCTTAACGAGCCTTATTAAACGAACTCAGACGAGCTTTTATCGAGTCGATCTCCGAATAGCTCACGAATGACTTGGTTCATTTGTAGCCTTCGTTGCACATAACTACACTAGGGTTCAACAATTTAATTGTTGTCTAAACTCTAAACATTGTAAAATGAAAAGTCATTATGCATCCCAAGTATAGTCTCGTAATAATGTTCTTCTACCTACTCACCATGATTTCTGGCCCACAATTTAGCCCTAACCCCATAAATTAATTAAGTTGATATACTTTTTAAATGTTATAGTAATTTAAAAATCGCTATTATTTGGAAAGATTTTTTATTTCTGGCCCACAATTTAGCCCTAACCCAATAAATTAGTTAAGTTGATATGCTTTTAAAATGTTATAGTAATTTAAAAATTGCTATTATTTGGAAAGGTTTTTAATTGCATAATAACCAAAAAATTATTATAATAAGGTATAATTACATAAACCCCCCTGAGGTTTGGGCTAATTACAAAAAAAAAAACAGAGATTTTTGAAAAATACCAAAAAAAAACTTAAGGTTTGATTCCACTTAGATCTTCCCCCTTCATAAGCAAAAATACATTTCAAAAACCACCTTGATATTTGTAGAAATATTACAACTAACCCCTTAAACTTGAGACACAATCAAACATGAGGGGTTTTTTTGTAATTTTGGAACATCTCTGGATTTTTTTGTAATTAGGCCAAATCTTGGGGGTGTTTTTGTAATTATCCCTTATAATAAATTACACAAGAAACTAGAGAGTGTTTCCATGTATGGAGTAGTAACCTATACAAGTTGTGGACAGAATAAAATGTACATTGAAATGTAGACAGAGTCACAGAGTAACTACATAAGAATGAGCAGAAAAGCTAAAAACTACATGAGAAATTCTGCTGAAATGCAATCCAATACCCAAATGAAACACCATTAAAATACCAGTATTCTAAAAAGCACTATGCATTAGTCGGGCGGCAAGTTGGGGCCTAATTGGAAGAAAACCGTAGGTGGACAAGGGGAGTCTAGTGCCTAGACGGGAACTAATCGGAGCTAAGTGGGGATTTTCAGAACAGTGTAAAATACTATCAAATGAAATATTGTAAGGAGATTCAGACTGAAGTGGAAAAAAATGAAACAATAAACCAAAAGAGAAAAACCTAAAAATTTAATAATTTTGAAAAGAAAAAAAACAATCTTGCAATTTTCTTCTACTCAACAAATCTAACAAAAAACTCAAATATACCCTCATAGAAGGAATAAGAAAGCAATTAAAGACAAATAAAATTGAGGTTAAAAAAGAGGAATTATCATTAAGAAGCTGGAAATACAATAGCAAGAATTGCTTTATGCACTAGGAAAGTTTGTAAAGCCTCAGTTTCCTACAATGGTTTGTGAATTATGAATACAGAACTGAGTTTTTTTTTTTTTTTACACTTAATAATGAGTACTAAAAGGTATTAATCATTCTTCAGGGGGCGAAAAGATAACCCGAAAAAAAAAAAGATGAATAGAAGAATACTGGTTGCCAAAAAATCTGTCCAGCATCTCTAGCCAGTGAAAAAGAGTTGCATTCGGGCGAACCAAGCTTTCTACAAGTTATCAATGTCAGGCAACGGCATTTTCCAGTAATTCCACGAGTTATAATCTTCCTGCGTGGACATCAATTACAAAACGAGAGGCTTTTACAAACGAGAAAAAATATACTGAGAAAATGTAAAAGAAAAAAGGGATAATTACAAAAACACCTATGAGGTTTGGGCTAATTACAAAAAAAAAACAGTTCTTTGAAAATTACAAAAAAAAACCCTTGATTCCGTCTTACATTTTTCCCGGTGATTTTCAAAAACATTTCAAAAAACCCCGTCACATTTACAAAAATATTATAGTTACCCCCCCTTAAATTTAAGACAAAATAAAACCTGAAGGGGTTTTTGTAATTTTGAAACATCTCTGGGTTTTTTTGTAATTAACCCAAACCTCAGGGGTGTTTTTGTAATTACCCCAAGAAAACATTAGAGGTTTTTGAAAATTGCAAAACATCCCTTGAGGTTTGATTTTGTCTTATATATTTCCCCATCATACGCAAAAAAAAAAACATTCCAACCCCACCCCTGTTATTTATAGAAATATTACAGTTACCCCCCTTAAATTTAAACCAAACCTAGGGTTTATTTTGTAATTTTGAAACATCTCTGAGGTTTTCTGTAATGAACCCAAACAAACCTCAGGCTATTTTTGTAATTATCCCTACTTCTTTTAAAAGTTCGTCTCGGTTAGAAAAGTTGTACCTGCTCAACCAATGATGTTGGTGGGAACATGTCGTTCACTAGCGTGTGCAATGAAGTGTATGATTTCACATCAATACGATGATTAATGGCCACTTCACCCTGTAAGAATACGAAATTAAGAAAAACGAGTTTTGTGAAGAAAAAAAATGAGTCTTTTCATGCTTTTGCTCCAAAAATATGTGAACAATGAATACCTTGGGGTTAATTATAAAGATCTTGCCCTTTGGAATCCCAATTTTACGGTAACTGAGCTCATCAGTGTCTCTGTTTCCAAAACCCGCGTAAAATGGATTATAATCAGGGGGAAATAGTGCCTTGATATCCTGCAAAGAGTCACATATTACATTAAAGATTAATAATAAATATAAAAAGATGGACGGGTATATAGTTCACCTATAAAGCCTAGTGTGGCAATATCCGAACTATTTAAATTTACCTCTAAACAGGCGATTTTGAATTCGTGAGGAGCTCTTCTTATTACTGCCATCAATAAAACATATATGTCAGATACACGCAAAAATACCGTAGATCTATTCTTATTTTGAAAAAGAATGGAAAAATGACAATGAGTTTAGTATATCAAATAAACAATAAAAATAAGTTGACAGTATTTCATAACTCAATAAACGAGCAAAAACTTTAAGGAATCAAAATAATAAACAATGCCAGTGGTGTACAGATGGTATATGAAACTCTTGTAACGCCATTAAAGTTAAAGAAACTGTGACGACAATTAGATTTCAAAATTGACAACCTGACTTCGGCTTTTTTTCTTAAATGTACATCACAATGTAGCTTTTTTCACTCTTTCGACATATAGTTTGTACTTGTTAGGAGAAACTCCTTAAACAAAATCCTTCACTCTTTCGATGTATAGTTTTTTTCAGTAATAGCTGCAATCTAATATTTCCCAGCAAAGTAATTTCGACCATCATGCAGAAACGAGCAATGTTCGTACATCACAAAAGCAGATAAATAGAATTCAAGGAAAAGGATCTCACCTTCTCGGTAAAGTGAAGGAAATAAGCCATCGGGTGAAATAACAACAGGTCCATTGGGTAAGCTTTTCCCATCCTGCAAGCAATTTTAACAAATTTAATTTAATTCTATAAACTCTCTACATGGTAATTACATCCATAAGATTCTAAAAAAAAAAAGTTTACAAGAAAGTTGCATAATCAGTGAACATAAGAACATAGTACCATATTCTTGCACAGATATCAGAGATAGATGCATTCAAAATTGCTCGATGAAATAACAAAAAGCCAAAGTCAAGATTACCAGGTAATTAATATTAGGGATAATTACAAAAAGACCCCTGAGGTTCGGGATAATTACAAGAAAACCTAGTGATTTTTGAAAATCACAAAAAACCCATCGAGGTTTGATTCCGTCTTAATTTTCCCCTTCATAAGCAAAAACGATTTCCAACCCCCCCCTGATATTCTTGAAATATTACATTTACCCCCTTAAGTTTTAGACATAATCAAACATGAGGGGGCTTTTTGTAATTTTGAAACATGTTTGGGTTTTTTTGTAATTAGCCCAAACCTCAGGGGGTCTTCTGTAATTATCCCTTAATATTAATATCAATGTACAACAAATTGCAACCCCTTTACCCAGTAAGAAAATCTCTCTGGTTGGCCGATAAGTAAATTAAAAAAACCATTTTAATCATCAAACCCCAAACAACAAATACAATTTGCGTCTTAATAAGCTTATAGTACTCCAGCTCACGTAGTAAAGTATACCTGCTTGAGATTGAATAGAAAACTTTTGGTTAGGTATGCTTGAACAATTGCACGTGCACTCAGAAATAAAAGCTGGTACCCATTCTCCTGTAAGAGAAGAACAAAGACATCATTACAATAGTAAACATAGATGAAAACAAAGAGTAAATATGTGTCGAAGCATACAAAAATCCAACTTCCATCACTCAGTCTCACAGCTATTCCCATCTCGTTCGAAATTCATTGTTCGATTAACCAAATTCATCAAATCAAATGAATTTAGGTTTGGACGCTCAAAACATACAGTATTAACCAATTTTACCGAAAAGGAAATATAGAGAATCAAATCAAATGACTTTCACTTTGTTGAGAAATTAAAGAAAAGCTTTTGCAGGGTTTGAGTTTACATCTCTGATCTCCATACTGTAGATTTACAAAATTCTCTTACTACACTTCGAGAGATGTTCTATATATCAGATTCTTTTACGCGTCAAGCCTAATATAATACTAACAAAAAATTAGTCACACCAGAGTACCTCCCGTTCGCAATGAATCCAAATAAGCTCATGAGACAGTTAATAGATTTTATAGCAGGACCAAATGAGCAGCAGTTACACATAGTTTCTATTATTCAAAGGGATAATTACAACAATAAAAAAATGAGGTGTGGGCTAATTACAAAAAACTCCAGAGGTTTTTAAATTACAAAAAAACCCTTGCGGTTTGATTCCGTCTTACATTTTTCCCCTCCACAAGCAAAAAACATTTCAACCCCTCCCCCTCCCCAATATTTATAGAAAAATTATAGTTACCCCCTTAATTTAAGACATAATCAAACCTGAGGGGCCTTTTGTATTTTGAAACATCTCTGGATTTTTTTATAATTAGCCCAAACCTCAGGGTTTTTTTTTTGCCATTATCCCTTTTTTAAATTCCATATATGACCTTGTGCATGTGTAAAGCGCTTGGCCCTTGTATGCTTATATGCACCTTGGTAGCAGCTACGATAAGTTCAACATGGCTATCACGGCACTACATTTTTCATTAATGAACTTCATTCTATTATATCTTTTGAATGGGAATTTCGGTGCCATTAGTCAGAAAATTAGGGAAGTGAAAATATTTTGGTAGTGGATGCAAATCGGACTTCAAAAACTATTGACTTATTAAATATCTTTTTTGCAATTTGGTAGGTAGCTCAAGATTTTAAGTCTTCTCAAAATGAAGTATGAAATTGAGAACTCTTTTGTTTTGGCATGAATCAAGGTCAATATAAGTACCATAAAGCATATAATGCTTTAGGCCTCCAAAACAGAACATTCGAAGAGATTACCTTTATTGCAGAAAAAAGATGAGCTATCCCGGAATGTGTCCAGTCTTTTCCAACCAAAGGCATAAATTGACCAAGAACATCAGACCTAGAAACAAGCATACAAGAGGTGAGACAACAGTCAAAATTTGTAAGATTGATTATATATCTTTGCATTTGCTTTATTATTTTTGATATCCTTGAAAAGCAGGACCAAGAATCGAAAAACAAAATAGTATTCCACTTACTACAATCAACAATAGTATAATTTAGATAAAAGCCCAATTTCAGTTTACAAAGTTTGAGTCCTTAATAGCTAATTCATGCTCTGAACTAGTTTCAACTTGTGGTCGACTACTACTTAGGAATCTGTCTTACAAAAAAACAACCACAGATTTGCTACAAATTAGAAAATGAAAAATGAAAAATGAAAAAAGCTTACTTGGTAATAGTCCCATCCACATCAGATATTACAATTCGTGTATTCCACTTCCACAAGTATATATGAGCTTCAACCTGTTTCAGTAAAGCGTTATTTAACGACAATCCCGGGTTTTCGCCCCCATAACCATGTTATCTAAATAAAAATCATAGATCAAGAAAAAAAAAATGTACCAACCTTTTGGGATCCAAGAACTCTAGTAGAGAAAACGAAATTCACCATATTCTGACCCTCTTTGAGATTCAACGAAGCTATCTGATCAGTAGTAGGTACATTGGTTCTTATAATTTGCTTCCTAGGAGACTCAGTAGCAGCACGGGCAGTGGGAGTTGTAACCGTGCGTTGGCTCTCTGAGACAGAGTCCGAATCAACAAAAACTTCCTCGTTCGATGAGTTACTATGGCTATGCTCAAGTGTCTTCACTCTCCTAAACGGGATCGGCCAGAGCCTCCATCTGCGTGACGGAGATGGAGTTGAAGTCATTCCTGAATCATCTTCCTTTGTTTCATGTGTCTCTTGCTCGACCGGGATTATATCGTGCGGCTCAACAGGTATATCCAAACCGAAAGCCGCCATACCAAGAATGATATGCGTAGCTTTATCCCACGGTAAGTACTTATCCTTTAGTCTAACAATTAGGTTTTCGTTCTTCACAATTGACACGGCAGAAAGTTTAAAGTCCTCCAACGATACACGGTTTGCGTTAAAGGCATCTTGTGCTGCACTCAAACCCATTCCGGCATGAAGCGATTTTCCAGAGAGAGAGCTCCAGCCCTGTTGATACATAAAATTGATTAAACTAAAAATATACTAGTGGCTCCAAATTAAATGTCACGGCCAAATAACATTTCTTACTTGAGGATGAATTTGACTTTGTATCTTCAATTGAAGCACCAGTGTGAGGTTCATCTTCACTTTTACTGCATACATCAGAAGCGGGAGATTCCACACCACTATGCGTTTTTCCGTCCTTTGGATCAACTTCCACTTGTTTCAGTGATTCCTGATCGTTGCTAACAATTTCAACACGCATGCTATCAGAACCATCATTTCGTTCACAGGTTTCAACCTCTAACTCTGGCAACAAGACATTTCTAGGATTTCCAGAATCTTG
Organism: Rehmannia glutinosa; assembly: GCA_016081115.2. Taxonomy (NCBI): domain Eukaryota; kingdom Viridiplantae; phylum Streptophyta; class Magnoliopsida; order Lamiales; family Orobanchaceae; genus Rehmannia; species Rehmannia glutinosa. Next base: position 80,950,685 of record CM071931.1, on the reverse strand, counting down.
AGGAGATAATTTATCATCATCTCTTGATATTTCAAGATTCCTCACTTCAGGTTCGTCATTCATCGAAGGACTCACAGGAGGAGAAATCTTGTTCGGATCATCAGCAGCCCCAAGAATCTCCATCGAAGAACCCATATTTTCCTCATCATCGTTTGTAGACTGCACTGACAATTCTGATAGCTCCAAGCAACTTTTAAAAACATCATGCCTATTTAAACCACTGCCTGTACTTTCAGCACTGCTCTCTATGAAAACCTCTTTATCCCGATTAGCCGAGTCCTGAGTTTCTAAATGGCGTTCAGAAGACAGAGTCTCCTTGTTTTCCTCGCAAATGTTTTCAGTATTAACGTTACATGTCGAGGCATCAAGCTCGCTCAAATAATCATCAGTCCACGTGTCTTCAACTCTGTTATACTCTTCAGTCCCTTCGCCCGGTCCAAGGTGAAACTGAGGCGTGCTTAGTTGCACGTTTTCAGCGTTCGTCCCAGATGATGATGATATCGGTGCCGTTAGTATATGCCCATCCACGCTCACCAAAACTACTTCCGAACTCGAATTCTGTGAATCCAACGCACGTTCCACACTATCTAAATTCTCGTATCTACTCGAACCATATTCAGAAAACTCAACCGAACCCTCCAAAGAAGATTGTTCGTCTTGAAACTCGTAGAATATCCGGTCACTATCAGACTCAACTCTCTCTAATCGATCCATACCAAGAGTAACACGTTCATCTCGCATATCTACGCCATTTTCCTTTGAATTATTATCAATGTTACTATAATCAGTACTATTATCCTGCTTTACACCTTCAAAATTGTCCGAGTCCTTAAAACCCTCACTATCATTATCCTTATCCGGATCAACTTCTCTAACAAAATAAGCTTCACCAGAATTATCTAGATGCATATGAAAATTGGCTTCGACCCCATTAACTTCTATCCGAACGACCTTCTCCGCCCCTTTCAGAACGCCTTGAAATTTACCAAACCGTACATACCAAGGCGTACTACGAAAAGTTCCATCGTTCTGCTTAACAACAATTATGTCAACCGCCCCACCAAAGGGATGAAACGGCGTCGCAACGGAGTACACGCCTTGAGTAATGAAACTGCTAACTTTTCCTACCACATTCATTTCTATTTACTTAAACAAATATTCACCCCTTTACACAAAATTAAAAAGGAATATATATCTTGTAATCCCCAATCAACATCAATCAACCCGAATAAATCCCACTCAGAAAATCCCAGAAATCAAAATCCTCAATCATTTCAGTTTCTTGCAATTTGCGATATCTGCATGCAACACAGTTAACAGATGATCATGCAAATATTCTACCTATCGAGTCTACCAAGAAACAACCCATCTACAGAAAACAAAAATTAAAGTATACTACGATGCTCGGAAATCCAGTCTCTAAATACAAATTCAATTCGTAACCGTGGAGCCCTAAGAACGTGATTTCACATCAAATATTTAGGAAAAAACGAATGCATCACGGAGAAATTAGATTCGATTACTCTTGAAAACGCGAGAAAAATGCAATAAACAAATACAAACTTACATATCCAAGAATTTGCGAAATTTTCCCAGAAGGAAAAAATCCCTTCTCCGAAGATTGATTGTTCGATTGATATATATTTGACAGCTCAAGAAAACTGAAGACAATCGACG